>ML685780.1:189641-359702 GCA_007922175.1 Pelusios castaneus
ATTAAGTCGACTTAAGCCAAGCTTAAGTCGACTTAATTTACCAGTGTAGACGCAGCCTATGACTTCGGGCATGTCTATCTGACAAGTTAGTGCGAGGCCGAAGTGTAAATCTACAGCACACCAGTGTACTGTCCATGTGGACTCTGGTGCTGTGCATTAAAAGTTCCACACTAGGGAATTTTTTTAGTGCGAGGCATACTGTAGCACTGTAGAGTTACATTCCAGCCTGCTGCAAACTAAATCATCATATAGACAAGCCCTTATACTACTGAACGAGCACAGAGAGAAAATGCCTCAAGGAACTGGCAAAATAATAAAGATCCAACTTCAGCAAAACATTTAAGCAAATGCTTAATTTTGAGCTTGTGCCTAAGTCCCATTGAAGTCGATGATATTACAGTTAAGTGCATGCTTTAATGTTTTCCTTAAAAGTGATGGGCACATGCAGAATTGTGGACATAATTTCTTTCATTATTAGGACACCAATTCACCCCCAGCCCATGTAATCGTGGCCAAAGTTAATATTTACCAAAATAGTCACCAATTTTGATCACTCAATTTTTGGTTGCCCAACCTGAAACACTTTGGGGCCTGATTTTCAGAAGTGCTGAACACTCACAATTCCAAGTGAATTCAATGGGAATTGTGAGTACTTGTCACCTCTGAAAATAAAAAATAAAGTATTTCAAGTATACCAAAGATTGAGTTGTCCAATATAATTAGAAGCCGCTGCAGCCTAACATGAAATGAACTCGTGGTCTTGGTTCAGTTTCTACTGGACAGATGTTCACATAGTGACCTCCACCACTACAACTGTTATTAAATTGCTAGCTGGCAGTCTCAGATCAAGTAGTGAATTAGTATGAAGATTGCATTATGCTCTCTCCTAAACTTCTGGGCGGATGAAACGCACGTACAATGAAATATATAGATAAATAGAGGACTATGGTTTATGTGGCTTCCAATCTGGCAGCTTTCATGAATGCTAAATTCACATGAAACTTTTACAAATATTAAGTATAAGGGAAAGAGCAAAGAAAAGGAAAATATTGATTTGTCCACCTAATAGTACTTTAAAATGGAACATTGAAAGCAAACACATTTGATGTATACCCGTCTGTGATTTGTACCACAGAGAACTATTTTCCTGTGCCAAGTGTAAAATAATGAAAAATGTGAGGTCAAAAGAAGTTGAATGCTTGCGAGAACTTATGAAAATGTTGCATTTTCCAGTTATGCGCAGATTACTGCACACAGAAATGCTGGAACTCTCACATGTCAAGTAGCAGATTAAATAACAAATGTCTTTCATTATAATGACAATTTGATGAATTTGTTAAAAGCTTACACACCATTACAAAAGGATATTCATCTATTCTCCGTTTGCAGGGAGGTGAGTGAAGCATAGAGAACCACCTCTGCCTAGTTAAAGAATGTACTATTTAATTTTGTTATTCAGTACATTCTAATTTCATTGCACGTTACTGGCCATTGGTTAGTTACAAATTGAGATCCCCAATCCTACAAATAGTTGCATTCATGCTAACTCAAATTCTGGTAACCTTTTAAATTGTCAAATTAAAAATAAAGCGTCCTTTAAATAGTATGTTGTGAATTTTCTTTCTTTACTTTAAAAAAATTTCTGAAGAAAATGTAAGTTTTCCTGCTCCCTGTGCTTAGAAGGATCTTTTCAGCACAGAATACACTGACTAACATAGACACCAACCCTCCAACGGGTTCCAGAAGTACAAGGGTCTGCCTGACAGAATTCAGTTGCAGAATATAGGCCTCACTAATTCTATAGGAGATCAGTGAAAGGGACTACACATGCAGCATCAAATGCAAAACTTAAATTATTCTTTCTTCTCTCTCTTGCTAATTTCTTTCAGTTATAGTCCTCCTAGGTGTTACTTGTTACATTTCCAGAGAAATACAACTTTACAGTTCTCCTTTAACGGGTATATATAGCTTTTATTTTCACCCATTGTTTGTTTGTATTATATATTTATTCCTCATGGGGCCTATTCTGTAAGGGGCTGATTTCCTTCTGCAAGGCATTGAGCCCCATCCACTTTCACTAAATGAAAGGATGCTCATAATCCTGGTAGAGGCTTTCAGTACCATACAGAATTTTACCCTATATACATGTAGAAATGGATGATGAATATTAAGAAGACAGAAAAGATTGTTGGCCAAAATGAAATCAGGACAACATGGAGAAAAATACCAGCATTAACAATTTTTAAATGAGTTAGTAACTCAGACATGTAATGACCCCCCTCTAATCTAGAACAGACACCATTATGATTAGAACCCTGTGACATTGTTTTTATTTTATCCTTTTATATTTTGGAAATTTCATATTATTTTGTTCTATCCATTCTGTCCAGAAGGCTTGTGGGTGGGAAATCCTGGGGTAACAGAGCAAGCCCATCCAACACTCACCCTGCAGCAGTGGCTCCTGTCCTACAACTTTGGGTCCAGTTCCCCCATCTTGAGTATTGTGAGCTAATGCACAGGGTCACAGAGCCACTTAGACCTTACCCAGCTGCTTCTCCATCATAACCGATGGAGGGGCAGGCATGCCAAATTTGAGTGAGAGCCGCTGCAACCCTGTGTCCTAGCCGCTGCTACAGGGTGAGTTTTTTAATTTGTTTGACCCATTGGTTTTCATTTTATTTCATGTTGTTATTATACATTTGCAAAAAAAAAAAAAAAGCAAAACAAACAAAATACAGGACTGTAACTACAATTCACTTGCTGGAACCTCTTGCCACTGCCATTCATTTAAGATTTTTATTTCAAGTATTCTACTGCATATTAGACAGTCATTCTGCTTCATTATATTATCATGACGTGAAAGAAAATCATATGTTGCAATTTCAGTAGACAAGAATGTTATTTGTATTTAATACATATGTATGTGTTTTCTTTTCTGGTACAAGAGTGTCTTTGTGAGAACGGATCAGGCACATACCTGAGGAATAGGAGCATAAATGTTCAAATGTGAATAGAGAGCTAGGGTGCCTCGATTTTTGGACACTCATCTTGACATAGCTCTAAAATTACCTGAGTTTTAGAAAAGAATAGTTATTTACCTCTTCTTAAACTGTTCTTCTTCGAGATGTATTGCACATATCCATTACACTTCAGGCCTATGTACACCCGGTGCACCAAAGCAAGAGAATTTTTCCCCACCGCAGTGCCCAACAAAGCAACACATCCACTCTCTGGACACTCGTGTTTTCAGCTGAAGATATGAAGGTTGGAGATGCTCTGACCTCCTTTCGCTTCCTTCATACCAAAATCCAGTAAATATAGAGTCCAACATTGAGGGGAAGGATTGGGTGAAGAGAGAGTTCTTGATCTGACCAAAGTCCTTGCTCCTGGAGGTGCCCCATCCTAGAAATGTTGCATCCGGGTCCAGACTCATGGAGAGCAGAGCCAGAGAAAATGGGACCCTTTCTCATACACTGGCAGTGTCCATACACCAATCTAGGGATGACAAGACACTTACATGTCCGTGAGTCAACAAGGCCAGTGAATGATGAGAAGGACAGAATATAAATTTCAGTCACCCTTGTATGCCTCTGATGTGAAGGCTGGAATGCTGTGTCACATGTGCATGCTGTCATGTCCTAGAAGGCTCAAGCAATTCCTTACTCTTGTGTAAAGGTGAGCCTTGACATCTTTGTGCAGGTCCAACATTTCCTGAAATCTAGCCTGAGGTAAGTATGTTCTTGGATAACTAGGGTCAAAAATTGCTCCTATAAACTGAATCCAATGAACAAAACCAGCAGTGACTTGACCTTTTGGATCAACATGTCCAAAGCATGAAAAAGGCATTAAATCTTCTCAACGCTAACTTCGGCTTGATGCCTGGACCACCCTCAGACTAACTAGTTCGGATGCTTGTCCTTTTGAGATGGGCAGTAACCACAGCCTTGCAATTTGTGAAGACAAAAGGAATAGGGGTAATCTCGTGGCCACAGAGGTACAGTATTGGTGTCGTTGAAAGGGGCAGAGATCTGGACCAGTTTGCAGTATTGGTATCAGGGGAAGCATTAGATGGCTTACCTAGTGATGGTACTACACATCTGCCCTGTAGTGGCATCAGAAACTTATTAGGAGTAATGGCTAATTAGCTTATTGGCTTATTAGATGGCTTATTAGAACCAATGGGTGCTGTATGACAGTTGGAGCTAAGCGAGCCAGGCTGAACACCTAGAGAGCACCAGCCTAGCACTGAAAGAAGTCGAGAGGTGCTGAAACATCTTCCTTTTGAAATAGTGGGGAGTCTGGCACTGGGAGAGTCCTTGTTCTCTACATATACGTATTCCTCTTGTATGTTTGAAAATGCTGCAGGTCTGGCACTTATCCCTGATGTAACCCTCACCCAGGCACTTTAGGCAGGGGGATGAGGAACTGACAGATTTCCAACTGCTAGAATGGAGCTTAAATCCTGAGGATTTATGCCAGGGCAAACCCTGGTACCAGGCATTGAGGATGCCAGGAACAAATAAAAATCAAAACAAGGTAAAAATAGAAAAATTACACACAAGCACCACTAAACTATCACTAGCAGTCAGAAGTCATTACAAAATTTTAGATATTTTCTGAGAGAAAAAGGAAGACTTGTGTGACAAGTTACACAACCCAATCCATCTACAGACCAGAGGCCGTGAGAAGGAACTGAAAGGGTGTTGGGGTGGCTCCACCCTATATATCTTTGTTTTGGAACAGGAGCTTGTGGAGGGCATATGCACTGCCTTGAGAAGTAAGGCTATGGGAAAATGTATCTGGGTTTGGTGCGTGGGGTACATCTGAAGTAGAATAGACATGTGCAATCACTCAGAGAAGGAGCACTGAGCACCCACCCTCTGAAAATCAGATACATTTATCATACTTCAACTTGGACACAGAAAAATGGAGGCACTCAAAATACTCCTGGTAACCCACCATAACTCAAGATCTTAAGAATATAATTTTCACTATATACACGACTCCTTAAATATTACCCATGCACACATTTCACAAATGATTATTATAACCAGGCAGCTACTTTTGTAAAGACCTCACATTCCACCGTTTAGTGAGTTATTATACAGATTTCTGACCTAGGGGAACCATGTAAAACCTTATGCCCCCTCTGTATCTTCTGCCAGGTGACACCAAGCGGTTCTTGAGTCACAGAAGCATGTTTTATTTTACTTTTTTTATGATTTGTGGTTTGATAGCACTTAGGAGCCTCAGTCATGTGCATATTAGAAAGATGTTACAGCTGAAGTATAATTTTATTCATCTTCTTCCTCCCCATTCCACCCCACCCATTCCACCTTCCACCCCACCATGAAGATTTTTGTTTGTTTTTTTTTTTTCCCTTTTAAAATGTTGGGGACTATAGCTGCAAAAAAACCCCCAAAGTCTGTAGCGTCTCCTATGTGACTTGTGCAGTCCTCTTCCTTCCCTCACTTTCAATATTGAAGAACTAGATCTGGAGCTTTAAGCCTTTTTTTTCCATTCTATGAAACACTGCAAAGCATTTCCAAAGTGCAACTCCTGTGCTGGAAGGGAAACTGGTGTTCTTCCTTTCAAATCCTATATCTAGCTCTACAGCAAAACGTTATGACCTGCATTCTGGGTGAATCCTTGCTGAGCCCAGAGATGGGAAGGTGTGGGCAAAGATGACTCTAAGCCACCTTTACATGCCTTCATTCTGAAGCCAGCAGGGGACTCTGCCACTTCCTGGTGAAAAACTAAGCAATCTCAAATTGCTCATTCCAGCAGCCAGGAACCATCCAGATGCCGTAATACCTGTCCATGCCCCCTTTAGCTACACAAAATCCACTATACTGGGGAAGGGGACTTGGGAGGAAAGTGGAACAACAACTGACATACAAGGAATCCTCTGGGCTGGTTGAATTGTGAATTCATTTATCCATCTAAAGGAACCTTAACAGGACAAGAACTATATTAATTAGATAAATTATTTCTCTCTTGTTTGATCAGCTCTACATTGAACTGTGCTGTGTATAGATCTCACTCTGACTGCTTGCAGTGTATTTATATGGCTTTTCTTTCTCAATGATTAAAGCAATAAAATGTTAAGGTCAGAAAAAAGAATAGCTTCATTATCAAAGAAGAAATATAGTTTTGGATTTTAAAGATACCTGAAAGCTTCCTGATTCATCTTGTGACGTTAGATCCAACATGAATATTAATATATGTTTGTGGTTATTGACATAACCAGTGCTTTCAGCTTAAAAACAAAATTTCTAGCAGTAAAAGCTCTAGAAGTTGGTACACCCAAAAATGACATTTTAGAAACAATTGTGCAGCATTTGTGCTGAAATCTACTTTCTGGAAGTATGTACCATACTGTATCGAATGATGTATTTTTCTGAGAAACCAAATTTAGCTTAGTGAAATATATTGTTCCTTCTGGGTACTTGTAAGCATCAAGTAGTAACAAATCTTTGTCAGTTCATGAGGGTTTATATTTTTCCTTGCATTCTGTTAGGGAGAAAGGAAAAATAATACAGTAATCTAAAGGTAACACTCATATTAGGGAACATCATTAAATAAACAGGGGTATTCAGAAAACTGTACTTGTAATGTGTGGAAAGTTCAGGTGTGTAACAAGGGTTGAAGAAATGCCAAGATCCCATTATCAGAAATGCCTATGTCTGTAATACCAGCAATCTATCTAAATCAAATTTATTACTTTTCAGCCTTGGCATACAAAATCACATTTTGAACTTCATCACAGATATAAATAAGTAGAAAATTGATCCTTTGGAAGCTATATATGTTTGAAGTCTGAAAAGAATACAAATGAGGAGGACCTTGAAGTAGAGTTCCCCCACCACCCATGGATTTGTCAGTGAGAATACAGGACTTGCCAGCACTGGATCACTGACTAGTAGCAGAAATTTCAAAACAAGGCATAAATTCCCTGTACGAGTCAACTACAGAAATAGGGGGAAAGCCTCAGTTAGTAGTTGGTTTATGCCCTGCAGCATGAGTGTTAACACCACTTGTAATTAGTTTTTGCCTTATCTAACTAAATTGTGAATGTTCCCATTATCCACATCAATGTCTAAGCAGTCAACCCTATCTTCCCCTCCTCTTCTCAAGATGTTTCTTATTAACAAATAAAGTCAGACAGCCACCTTAATATTATAGAACTCAAATGAGTGAAATGCTTATGCAGATATTCTGCTTGCTGAAATACTGTACAAATGCATGTTTCTTATGTGACAACACTGAACAAGCATCAGTTTAAGAGTGCCATGTACCTATGCATGTGAGTCTGTAATAGCATTCTCCCCACAGATAAAGTATCACCAGGGCTTTGTTAGCATATAATTACTTATATAGGTATTCTCAAAATTAGGTGCTAGACTAATGTGGTATGAGGCATGGGGTCTTCAGACACTATCAAAGCACCCAAACTCACACGATTTGGGACTAGCCTGGATGGTGGGAAGATAGAGGGAATGGTGGAAGAGGAGAAGCTACACAAACCCAGACTTTTTTTTGACACCACAGTTACAGAAAACACTTCCTCCTTCCCCCACTTCAATTATAAGATGATGAGCAAACACACAAGAGGCCTCTCTGCCAAAAAAAAAAAAAAAAAAAAAAGCAGACACAGTGACAGGATGAAGGAATCATTGCATGAACTTGAGTATCTAGCCACCGCAACTTCAAACACTATCAGCACATCAAATACAGTTACAATACTTTCGGAATATCAATGCTTTCTTTTTTTATAGGTTGCACTTTCTGCCCATGTTCCATTCAGAGAGGTGCTTATTGCCATCTCTCATATCCAGTGCAAATGGGAAGTTCTCCACACATACAATTCCTGCCAAATTTCATATTGGGTCTATCTATCTATGGGGAAACTAACTTGTCCTGTAATCTGTTGCATCAAAGCACTTTGGGAAGTTGTCTAGGTCCAAAGAGGAAGCAGACTTGATGAGGCAGTGATGTCCTTGATGGTCCTTTGAAAGACCTCAGTGTCAAAGATCCCAAATTCAAGCTGGCCACTGACTAATTTGGAGAAGACATGTCTTCTCTGAGCCTTTCAGGCTCTCCCCTTCGGTTTACATATGGTTCCTGGATGATTTCAGGAACAAGCCAGTAACTCTGTATGTTCTGTTCCACGAGGCTTATATACCCTGTTATAGGAGGGTACGGACCTCTTCTTCTCTGACTTTTAGACTCGCCGCTCCTTGACTGTGCTCTCCTTTCCCTGAGTTGCTTTATGATCAAGTTAGGAAGAATTTGATTTTTATTTTTTTTTAAATTTCAATGGGTAATACTAAAGTTTATTTTTTAAGATTTTTAGAACATTACTTCAGTTTTCACAGTTGCACAAAATTATGGAGTTTAAGCTATTTTTTTTTCAATATTTATCCATTTAAATTTTCACACTTGGGGGAAGTTACAGGGAGGACAGATAGCAGGCGGGTCAGACAATAATTATTTAATGACAGAAGGCATTGCAATAAAAAAGTTCAAGCTTTCTCACTGTTAAAATGCACATTACCAACACCAACAGTATGTCAAAATATTTAACATAAATAATTTTAAACCAAACTATACTAAGTTATCAAGCAGCATTTTCCTGTGTTGCCTATTTGTAAATTTTTATTATTATCAGCAGAAATATTTTACCATCAGTGTTTGTGTGTATGGTGAAATCAATGTTTACTGATATTTACCAATAAAAATGTAATCCTTACAAACTTACTTATGATGTATACCTCTAACAAAAATTAGGTGCCATCCCTATGTTTCCCTAATACTGACATCTTTATCTCTAGTCTTCCAGTTATTACACCTTGGTATAACAGTTAACCCTTCCAACAAACTTCCTCTAGCGCCTCCCAGGACCCAGACCCTATCTTTATTCTGACTCTCTTCTTTCTTCCCTATAACAACCCTGGAAACACTCAGTAAAAGTTGTCCACTTCTCTCTCCTCCTAATATACAGTGGGAATGGGGGAAGATGCATACTCCACCCACCATCAATTTTATGGGTTCACAAACTACAAAGCAGTCAAAGAGCTGCCTTTTTAGCATTATAATCTGCACCTCCTGACTTAATCATAATTCTGAGATGACCAACTTCTAAGTACCTGAAGCTGCATTTGAGTATAGCAGTCCCTTCTGAAAATGTTGCTTGGGCATTGTCCCCCACACTGAATACTTCTTCAGCTCTTTTGGAACATTAGGCAGGAGCAAACACCAGTTTTGCAAATCTTCTAGGTGCTCAGCTCCTTCATGATCCCCAAGCTTTTGAACAGCGTGGCTATAATGGAAATATTATTAATTTAAATTGCTCCTATTATTTCTCAGTGACAAGTTCTGATAAACACCTTCTCCATTTCACCAACAAAGGGTATGTGTACACTTGGAGCAACTCCCAACTTAAGTAGACATATTCAGGCTCATATAGTAGACATATTCATTGAGCCAACGTGTTAAAAATAAAGAGTAACCACTGCAGCATAAGGAGAGGCTCTGGTTAGCTATCTAAGTATGTACCCAGGAGGTCTGGGTGTGTTGGTACTTGGGAAAGCTAGTCCCTCCTGACGCTCGCCGCTGTCCATGCTACCATAGTTATACTGCTATTTTTGGCATGCTAACTCAATGAGAGATAGGCAGCTAGGAGTCTTCTCAAACTGGGAATCACCCCTCGCCCCTCCATCAAGTGTATGCATATTCAGTGAGTGTTCCATCAGAAGTATTTTTCTTTCAGAACTCAAATATACACCATAGAAGAGCTAACAAGTGAGCACCTTATAGTACATTTACTCTGTGTCCTATTTCAAACAGCATTAAAAATGCCACCGGGAAACCATATCATAAGACTCCATTATGGTCATGCCACTTTCTTGAACACCATTTTCTTCCTACTTGTTTTCCATTTACTTCAAAATCACTGCAAGGGACATTACATGTGATTTAGATTTATCAGTGACATCTATTATTGGTGTCAATACATAAACCAGTATTTTGTAGAAAACCGCGTATTGTAATCTTTATAGTAAAATGTAAGATAAACATTCCTATTTTATTCTTTATGATTTCTGTTGTAGATAGCTGGGATAGCACATTATTAAATCTGTACTATAAAGAAAAAAATCTTGTTCATTATTTAGCTTAGTGTGATTTTGTGAGGTTTTATGCAATACAATATTATGCATCAGCTATCCATGTAATTTCACAAAGAGACATGGAAGTACACAGTCTTGTCCATCATTTCTGTAACTGAACCACAAGGAAATAGTGAGGTCCATGACAACCAAATATTCTCTCACTCATTTTTAATCTGCTGTGCTGATTTATGGAATGAGGGAGGAAAAGGCCCAAAGGACATTTCAGGAATAGTGAGTGGACAGAGAGAGGCTATGATCCTCTGCCTAACACAATGTAAAAACAACTTCCCACGTTTGGGCTTTACTATACTTTTTAAACATTGAAGCATTTTAAGGGGCCCATTGGCAAGAGAGGAAAGTAAGAACCCCACACCCCACAAAAAAGAGTGACTCTGAAACAATACACACCTCAGTCACAAAAAAAGACTGAAGCCCTCTTTTGTACTTCTTAGGTATCTGAAGTCTAATTAAAAATAAATACATCAAACCCAGACTGCAATATGGGGATTCGTACAGCAACTGCTTTTAAATATTTAATAATTTTGTTAGATATTATATTCCTCGGAATCTTTCTGAAATACTAACATTCCTACTACTAAACCCCAGATCAGATCCTGGATAAACACTATAATCAAACTGAATCAGTACAAAAACAACAGAGTCCTGTGGCTTTATTAAAGACTAACAGATTTATTTATCGCATGAGCTTTTGTGGGAGAAAATCCCACTTCATCAGACGTTTTGAAGATGGGAAACTTACAGAATGGGAGGAAATTAAATGCAGGGGAGTGTATGACATAGGATCAGGTCAGGCTGTAACAGCAAATCAATTTCTCTGCTCACTCCATTGACGACCTGCTAATAGCTGTGTTGAAACAGATGAATAACAAATCACAGCTTCAAAGAGAAACTGCAGAACTCAAATTCATATGCAAATTTGACTCAGTTGCCTTGGGGTTAAACAGGGACTATAGATTTTTCTCTCATTACAACAGGTGATTTGACCTCACCTTCCTCTATGTGCTGTTCTCAAGTGTTTGAATCCTAACACCTATTTTGATTTGCTGTTAAAGCCTGACTTGATCCTATGTCATACACTCCCCTGCATTTAATTTCCTCCCATTCTGTAAATTTCCCATCTTCAAAATGTCTGACGAAGTGGGATTTTCTCCCACGAAAGCTCATGCAATAAATAAATCTGTTAGTCTTTAATAGTGCCACAGGACTCTGTTATTTTTCTACAATAGACTAACACGGCTACCCCTTTGGAAATTGACTACATGAATCAGTACAGTAAATAAGATTTTGTATCATTCTGAATCCAGCTGTCACTCTCCAATCGACTTTTCATAATCCATCCCGATTCATCCCTGTAGGCTTTTGGGAGCCAGAATACAATTTTTTTGTTCTTGTGCCTAATTCTCACTTTTGCTGTAAAAGACAATGATGCCTATGTATAATATATATTCTTTTTTTGAGAAAGAGATCGCTGGTTTAAAAATAAGTTTCCCTTTAACTGCAGGTAGCCTATTATGTGCAAGAAAGACATTTCCCTAATTTTATAGTCAAGTTTTTTTTCTTTCCTAGGTTTCCTGCAAAATACAAACTCCCTGTCTCTTATTGTCAGTAATAATGCAAACATATTATTTCCTAAGACAGAGTCTTGTCTCTGTGCTACAAATATTTCTGATTTTCCTTACTGATGAGTCTGAATGATTTTGATTACAAACCCTATAAAGGGGTTCTGAGATGAGTGCCCTCCTCTGCGGAGAGGCCTTTCAATTTTCTCTGGCTTGCTGCATGAATACCAAGTTTTCACGTATAGCTACTTATGCAGAAACACTTCTGCTATTGTGAAAAGATGTCATATGAATGTCAGACACACTTCCTTTTATTTAAGGGCTATTTTTAACTGCTCCCTGTATTTTTCAATCCTGTCTACACAAAGAATTCCAATCAAGATCACTCTCAGATATAATTGTTCTATCATTTTCCTTTATTTTAATGTGATTTAGAGCTCAAAGTGCAGATTGTTCAAGGCACTGGAGAATGAGATCTCTAATTTAACCAGAGAGCAAATACCATATGGCAAGTAGTAGTTGTTTTTCTTGTTCTTTTTTATTTGTTTTACTGTAATACCTAGGATCAGGACCCCATTGAACTAGGGGCTGCACAGGCATGGAACAAACAGCGGGTCCCTGCAGCAAAAGGTCATGTAGTGAGGTAGTTTCCTCACTCCAGTATGGAAGGGGTTAAAAACCCTGCAGAAGGTGGGCAGTCAATGGGAGCTGGCAGCTGCAAAGTCAATCGGGACTTAGGAACCAGTATGCATAGGTTGCGGCCTCAGCTCAGGGCAGTCTTCCTCTGACTTGTGAGGAGGAAAGAGGCCGTTAACTTGTCTGCAGGGGGTCAGAATCAAGGACAGCTCCCAGTGGACTGCCAGAGAATGGCTGGACTGTGTACCATGAAGCAAAGGGAAAGAAGGTACCTGGAGGTTGGTGAGGCCATGGCCCAGGGGACCTGATGTGCTCTGTTAAGGGAATGAGGCAGCACTGAAGAGCAGTGCTTAGGGTCCCTGGGCTGGGTCTTGCAGAAATGGGTAGGCCTGGATCTCTCTCCCTCTCTGCTGAGGCTGCTAATAATAATACCAATTTTGATGACTGATTTTGTGACACAAGCCTCTAGTAGCCAACTGAACTGAGGTCATCAACTCATTTTATATAGGTTTAAAAACAACCATCAGATGGAATTACCTTTCAATCACTAAGGATCTGGACTATAATCTAACTAGACACCCAGAGCTGAAAGACTTTGTATTTTACCACTAGCCCCAAAGCCATGTAGTTCCTTCAATCGTTCTAATTTTGCAAATACAACAGGTTTCACACAATGAGGGCCAAATCCAGCCCATGCCCTCATCACGATGGAGAGTCCTCTAACAGTAGAACTGATGCAATTCAGCTATATGAAGAGGGAGAATTTGGAGGATAACCCACAGGAGGTACTCACTGTGTGCTACATCTGTGTAGCCACCACTGGCTCCCCAGAGTAGCAGCTGAATGACTGTCTCTTTGTAAGAGCAGAGCTTTGTGGGATCTCAAGAGTAGTAAGCAGTGAGGGAAAAGGAAATAGTGATCAGAGTTGAGAAAAATTTTCAGTCAAAGGTTTTCTGGTGAAAAATGCAGACTCAGGAACACTGACAAATTTTGCAAGTTCATCTCAGTTTGGCCAAATTGTTTCAGTCATGAAATAAAAAATGAAACAAATGAAAAAACAAATACCCCCAGCCCATATTTTCAAAAATCAGGATATCTGTATAGCAAACAAATTAGATGCTCCTTATTATACTCATTCACTATTAATATACTAGCTTCTCCAGTTTTCAATAACGATTATGATTTAAGATGTGTCAAATGAATTGGTTTTCAAAGCACAGACTGGAGAAAATAATTAAGCAATCAATTTGCAAACACCTAGAAGATAATAAGGTGACAAGTAACAGTCACTATGGATTTATCAAGAATAAATCATATCAAACCAACCTGATAGCTTTCTTTGACAGGCTAACAAGTCTTGTGGAGGGGAGAGCAGTAGATGTGCTATGTCTTCACTTTAGTAAAGCTTTTGATACTTGCATAACCTTCTCATAAACAAACTAGGAAAATACAATCTACATGGAGCTACTTAATATAAGGGTAGATAACTGGTTGGAAAACCATTCCCATCTTTGGCTCACAATCAAGCCTGAAGGGCATATTGAGTGGGGTTCTGCAGAGATCAGTTCTGGGTCTGATTCTTTTCTATATCTTCATCAGTGACTTAGATAATGACAGAGAGAGTATTCTTATAAAGTTTGTGGGCAATACCAGAGGACAGGATTAAAATTCAAAAGATCTGGACAAACTGAAGAAGTGGTCTGAAGTAAGTAGGAGAAAATTCAATATGAACAAATGCAAAGTACTCTACTTAGAAAGGAACAATCAGTTGCACACATACAAAATAGGAAATGACTCCTTAAGAAGGAGTATTGTGGAAAGGGATCTGTGTGTCATAGTGGATCACAAGCTAAATATGAGTCAACAGCAAATATCATTCTGCAATGTGTTAGCAGGTGAATTATAAGCAAGACATGAGAAGTAATTCTTCTGCTCTCCTCTGGACTGATTAGGCCACAACTGAAGTATTGAATCAAGTTCTGGGAGCCACATTTCAGGAAAGATGTGGACAAATTGGAGAAAGTCCAGAGAAGAGCAGCAAAAATTATTAAAGGTCTAGAAAACATGACCTATTAGGGAAGATTGAAAAAAAAAAAAAAAACGGGTTTGTTTAGTCTGGAAAAGTGAAGACAAAGAGCGGATATGATAACAGTTTTCAAGTATATAAAAGTTTGTTACAAGGAGGAGGGAGAAAAGTTGTTCTCCTTAACCTCTGAGGATAGGACAAGGAGTAATGGTGGTTTATTTTGGACAATAAGAAACTTTCCAATTGTTAGGGTAATTAAGCAATGGAATAAATTGCCCAGGGAGATTGTGTAATCTGCATCGTTGAAAGTTTTTAAGAGCAAAGTCAGATAAACACTTGTAAGGGATGGCCTACAGATAGTGCTTGGTCCTGCTGTAAGTGCAGAGGACTGGATTAGATGACCACTCAAGGTTCCCTCCAGTCTCATAATTCTATGCCTGACTCACAGAATCTGTGAACTAGAGCATATTTACATTTTTTCCACCACAGTACACCAGTCTGGATAAAGGTGGCATATCCCATTTATTAAGCACCAGTGACACTGTCTGATATTATGGCACTTCCAATTTAAAAGGTATAATGTAATATTTATGTTACACCAGCCAGGAAATTGTGAGTATTATACACATAACGTACGGTAGTATTTCTAGCTGTGATGCTCAATCTTTGGAGCAATGAGAAACGACCTATCAACATGCTAGAAGACAAAGGGCCATGCAAAAAAATGAAATTTCAGCCCAATACAGTCGGTCTATGCAAGGTTTACCCTTCCATTGCCATTCTAATCCTTAACATTACATGAAGTGTTTTGTGTCAGCAATGAGATAAATTTTACCCTACTTTTTCACATATATTTATATCAAATATTTAAGCTATAATATTGGAATTGGCATTTGCCTGGAGAAGATGATTAGAAAATGCTGCTTTTATTTTGATCTCTGGGAAATGAAGAGCAAGAAACTGCAATGGATTAGTTTCTTCCTCAGTCCCCCACTACAGAGAAAGCTTCACTATTGGCTGAACTTTGGGACTTCTGATGCTACCAATTTGCAGATCAGAAATCTGTTTTAGCTATAGTTCTCAGGTCCATATTTGTACCAACTATTATATTCATGCAATAATATAGAGCAGAAAATTTCTAGATAACACCATTGATACTACTGGTTGGAGATAGTAAGAGAAACGGAAGTTTAGAAAAGGCGTATTTCTCAGATTTCCTTCTGAAGAAGATTCGCAATTAGATCTGCTGTAAACATCTTCCTAATCTGAAATCACCTGTGAAAATACATAGTTTGGTTGCAAGATAGCTTCTTTCCCCCACCTTCCCAAATACTTTTTTTTAATGCTTTCTTATATTCAAGTAAACATGTCACAGGCTGTCTGAGATGGAGTGATGGTGACATCCTATCCATCTAGAACTAGTGGGAAAATGAGAATCAGATTTACTGATAATGCAATTTATTAAAAACTGATCTTTCACAATCATTGCTATGTGGAACTATCTTCCAGGGTGAATTGCTACAGCCTGAGCAACAGCATAAACACTAATGCTCATTGCCATTATAAGGAGTGGGAGTGGGAGCAACTGAATCAGCCCCAAAGAACTGTGATTGATTGATTTTTAACCGAGCCAATGAAAATTCACATTCATAAACTGCCTCTGTTGATATAAGGAGTTGACAAATTACCCAAATAACTAAAATAGAACATAGTGATAACAGCTATGCTGGTACATACGTAACTATTAATGACAGATTTATTTTTTAACATGACCCAGACATTTGCACTTTAAAAACACAATCTCTCCATCCCACTTCTTTTTATTATTATGTATTTTTTATTATTATTATTAAGTTAGGTGGAGAAGAGGTTCCTTGAGATGGTGAACTCTGTTCTATTATCTAAAATGTGCCCCCACCCCTAAGAAAACCTCAGAACAACATAAAACCATACGACAAATACACCACAAAACCTACGATATACTTCAGATACATCAATGATATGTTCATCCTCTGGGCAGATGACCTGAACTCCCTCATAGATTTCCACCACAACTTCAACAGTGATCATCCAACTCTCTCCAGAGTACTCTCACACCAGCATCAGCTTCCTGGACCCCACAATCAGCATGAGCAATGGAACCCTATAGGCAACCATGTACAAGAACCCATGAATCACCAAACCTACATTCACAGATCCAGCAACAACCTCTGAAACACTAAGTAATATGTTTTCTAAAGCCATGTCTTCAGATACCACAAGAGAGGCTGTGAGGAAAAAATCCACAATAAGCATCTTAACATGCTTAAAACTGCTTAAAACTCAAATAGACCAAGGGAATGTGCTTTGATACAGGAGAAAAAAAATTCAACCACACATCCCTAGTTAGCACCTGCCACCTCACACTGGAACCCATAAAATGATATCATTAAACAACAACAACAACAATCCATACTTTAAGAAGACCAAATACTGAAAGAAATCCTTCTTGAACTATCTCCTTGCCTTTGAAAAACCTACAACTCAAAGGAGTGTGGGACTCTGTCACACAACAGATACAAAACCTACAGACTTATCTCCACTGCTAAAATGAAGAATAACCCCACAACACGTCTTTCAAGAAACAGGGGTCTTACATCTGCCTATCACAATATGTTGTGTACCTCATCCAGTGTATTTAATGCCAACAACTAGGTGGGTGAAATCAGACAATCCCTATGTTCTCAAATGAACTCCTACAGAAAAAATATAAAAGACAAAACCACCATATCTGTGGGAAAACACTTTCCACCAAACAATCACACCCACATCTGAATTCTCAGTTCTTGTCCTCGTAGGAAAACCACACAGCACCTTCAAACACAAGCCTGGGAGCTTAAACTTTGCTAGAAACTGAAAATCAAGGTTCTAATAAAGACAGTGGATGTATGGCTGAATATAACAGATCTGTAACCCCACTAACCCCCATTTACGGAGTAGTGAACATTTGGCCAAAGGCTCAAAGGGTGGTTTGACAGTACCAAGGTTAGGTCCCAAGTACTGTATTTCAGTATATAAGTTTTGTATTCCTGATAGAAAATGTTTCATTATGGGTAAAGGAAATAGTGACACGTCTGTGGTTGTAGTGTGAAAGGTGAAAGTTGCTGCAAGGTGCACTCACAGAGAACTACTAGAAAGGTTCGAGATTTTGAGAGAAAGCCGATAGTCAAGTATAGCAGGAATAAGAGCTGATATTCGTTCTATGTCTTTTGCCATATACCATGTTGAGAATGTGGTCCATTCCTGCAGGTATGTTCAGTGTGTCGACGATTTTCTGCTGTTTGAGAGGACCTGTTTCACAGCTCCTGTTGATTGAACCATTGAGGATCCAAACTATTATATGTAATGCTCTGAGATTGGGGTGTGTGGTTCATCCTCTGTTCTGGTATAGTAGGTCACGTCTCAAGGATAAGGGCACTGGATTTTCAGTTTACATTTGAAGAAGAGTAAACCATGACTGTCTAGGGCAGTGTGGGGCTATAACGATTACTTTAGCCTTGTCTGTTCAGATTTTTATCAGTGTTCTGTGCATTAGTGGTTTGGGTGGGAAGACACAGAGGAGAGTTTGGTTCCACAGGCAGAGGAAGGAGTCTCCGAGTGATCCTTTCCCTATACCGGGCCTTGAGCAAGAGAGAGAGCATTTGTGGTTCTCTTCTGTGGTGATGAGATCTATTTCTGCTTTCCCCATCACTGGAACAAGTGCTTTCTGACCGAGGGGTGTAACTCCCATTCGTGGTCTCTGGTAAAGGATCTGCTTAGGAGATCGGCCACCATGTTGTGGATACCCAGTAGGTAAGATGCGGGTATGGTGACATGGTGCTTTATGCACTACTTCCAGAGTTCCATAGCTTTGACACAAAGGGAGTTGGATCTGGCTCCACCTTGTCAATTGACATAAAACATGCATGAAACATTGTCTGTCATGATTTTGACATGTCTGTTGAGTATTGAGTGTTGGAAGTGAACACATGCCCTGCAGACAGCCTGAAGTTCTAAAATGTTGATGTGTAGGGTTGATTCCTGAGGGGACCATCAGCCATGGGCAGTAAGCTTCTCAAGATGTACCCCCCAACCAGCAAGAGAGACATCTGTAGTTATCATGATGGTGGGAGCTTTGAATAGGAAGGGTATGCCTGATAATAGATTGCATGGATCAGACCACCATAGGAGTGAGTCCTTGGTTTCTTTCGTTACTGAGACAATTCTGTGGATCGAGTGTTTGTTGGTTTGTATACCCTTGTGAACCAAAGTTGTAGAGTTCACATGTGGAGTCTGGCGTGTTGTACCACCAAGCTGGTTGAGACCATGTGGCCTAGTAGTTGGAGACGTGTATTGAGTGCACAAGCTGTGTTATTGTATCGAATCGGTTTTGGGATAGGGACACTCTTACAATGTGAGAGTCTAGATGTGCACTGATGAATTCTAGTGTCTGTGTGGGTTGGAGAGTTGACTTTGATGCGTTTATAAGGAGCCCAAGGTATTGAAATAAGGACATTGTGCGTCTTAGATGGTCCATGGTTTGTGAATGGCTCCAAGCCTTCAGTAGGCAATTGTCTAGGTATGGAAAAAGCATGATACCTTCCTTGCGTGGGAGTGCCACCACAACAGATAGGACTTTTAAAAAGACTCTTGATGTGATGGAAAGTCTGAACAGTAGGACAGTATACCAGTAATGGTCTTGGCAGATAGTAAAGTTGAGAAATCTCCTGTGGGCCAGGTGAATGGAGATATGGAAGTAAGCATCCTGTAGGTCGA
Source organism: Pelusios castaneus (assembly GCA_007922175.1). Lineage (NCBI taxonomy): Eukaryota > Metazoa > Chordata > Testudines > Pelomedusidae > Pelusios > Pelusios castaneus. Next base: position 208,850 of record ML685780.1, read on the forward strand.
GGGCCGCATGCCAGTTGTTGGGTTCCAGAGTAGGGATAATTGTTGCAAGGGTAAACATTATGAACCTTTGTGGTTGAACATGTTTGTTCAGTTTTCAGAGATCCAATATTGGCCTCCATCCACCTGATTTCTTTTGTGTCAGGAAAAGAGAATAGAACCCTTTTCCCAGCTGTTTGATGGAGATGCCTTCTATGGCACCAATGGTTAGTAGGCGTGTGTATGTTAATGATAATGTAATATTCCCTCCCAACCACCCAGACCACATTAAATATATGCACTTTTATCACCATCTACTGTGAGGTCCAAAATCAGAAAGAAAATTCTGAATCTAAAATTGGAACAAAAGAAGCAAACATACCTACCCCTGCTTCCGTTATTTGTACAGACTTTTTTAGAACACTTTTCTCCAAACATATAATAGCATTTTTTATCTTCCTCATCAGTGTCCTTTTTCAAAAACAGAATTCTACATCTGCTGTTTTAAGTAACTTTTGTCATTCCTGATGAGCTATGTCATGTTTTTCGTATTCTATGAAAAAAGGAAGATAAATTGGATGTGGAGGAGGCAGGAGAAGGAAAGAATTGCTTATATGGACAGCACAGACTTCAGAGAAATCATTCAAACCTGCCTTCCATGTTATAGGGAGCTCAGAATGCCTTATCCAAAAAGAGAAGGGCAAAAGATTGCAAAGAATGAAATCCTCCTATATTGTATCATTAAACTTCAACAACATCTGTCATTTACTATGTCACTGACATCAAATCTCACAATACTACTTAAATCAATCTGTTCATCTTACTGAAGAACAGCTTACCATGGGTTTGGACAAAGTTCATTATTTCAGCTAGCACTTTCCAACAACACATTTTTTTTTAAAAAAAAAAAGTCACCTAACTCCTATATCTGCCATCTGTTGTCCCACTCCTCTTTCTCTACCAAAAAACCCCACCAGTTTTTGACAGTGACCTCTGAGATACACCCTCTGCACTTCTCTACTTCTTCCACAATGTTTTATATATTCTTCTGCAAACTCCCTGTCTCCTTTCAATTCCTATTTAAAAATCTTTTATTACCCTCAACCTCACATTAGTGATTTCTAGTCCCTCTTGTATTTAGCTGTGAATTTGTGTCTGTCCCAATCGGAATGTGAGCTCCTCAGGGGAGAGACCATGTCTGTCTGTGTTTATAAAATGCCGTGTACACCTGTTGTGCTATTTAGGTAATGTTTAAATAAATAAAAATAGAATAAATTTGAAGCAGTTCAACCACGGCTGCCAAACTTTGTTCTACTCCGTATGCAGATCCTTATGCTCATTATTTAATGAACTAATTGGTTTCTTTGTAAATCTACATTTGCCCATACATTTAAGCTTACAGTCAGCACATTCCACCCTGAGCAGTAGTGGAGGTAGGTCACAGAGATACACAAAACTTAGCAGAGCTGGCTCGAGCAGGTGGGTGGGCAAGTGTTTGAGGGTGTCTGGGGAGGTGCCTCATGCTACTGAGGGCTCAACAAGGCTGGGGGATTATAGGATCGTGGACTCCCAGGTGAGAAGGGCACTGGAGGCTAGGAGGTTGCTTGTGGAGGATGACAGGAACCATAGACAAGCTGGTGCTGCAGGTTCAGGGGTGGGGAACTTGGAACTAAGTATGATCTCTCATTTCATTTTGATGCTCCTGCTGCTTTCATGAGCTACTGCCACCTCCCAATGGCGGTTCTAAGGCCTGATCTCAAAGGCAGAGGAGATGCTGAGCTGCCTGCTCACCAGACGGCAGAGAGGCCTGTAGAACAAGGAAATGCCTGTATGCTTTCCACAGCTCAGCTGAGTACCTTGCTGGGTAACAGGTGGGAATCCATTTACAGGCTACAAAAGGTGTGATTGTCACATGTGACGCATCAGGCAGTCCCGGAAACCTGTTTCTTAGCAATATTATTTCGAGATGAATTAACTGCTGAGGCAGTGACTCTTCCCCTTTCTACTGGGCCCACAGTCTTGGCTAGGATATTGCTCTAAAACAGATGAGACTGTCAAATCTTCATATATATTTTTCTGGTCTGTTTTTGACTACTGCACCAGGGTCCATGCGCAGGAAACTTTATCAAGGGTACACAAAGGATCCTCAGAGATGCAGCCCTTCACATTCAATATATGCTTGTGTTATATGAGAGAGAATTTAAAATGCTGCATTTTCCATCTTAAAAAAATAGTGTAAAACAGTATATTAACTACTCATTTTGATACACCTACTTCAACAGATGTTTTCAAATGGCACTGCAGACCGACAAACATGATCTCTTTCAACTGCTTGAATAACTCTGAAAATTTGAGACTTTTGCTTGATCATAAATATAAAAATAGCTATTTCAACAGATCATTGAAGCAACTGGAATTCTACCTATTATTTGCTTGGAAATATTTGTAATCAGAACATAACAATTGTTGAATATATGATATATAACAATATAGAATTGTGCATTCTTAATTTTGCCCAGTAGGCCAGATTAGAATACCTCTTTTGTAGAGAAAATCAGTGCTGTAAAACTGCATTCAGTCAAATTAAATCACTTGTTCCCTTTTTGCATAGGTGGCAAACAAAATGGGGGAACATATAAACCACAAATTCAGGCTTTGCCTTACACTGGCAGATAGAAAATAAGGCCCATATTCTCTGCTGCACTTTTTTGTTTCATGAAGTGACTTCCTGCTTCATGGGAAAACCAAGTTCCTTGATGTATACAAAAGCTGACCATGGAGGGCGGAATGGGGAGATGGAGGCCTGCTACCACCGGCGAAAACGAGCTCATCATGACTCATCCTTTCTCTTAGCTAGCATAAGCAGTCTGAGACATCTCTTTAGGTTATTCAGTCAAACTTCATGCCTCCTGCTCTAGCCATTGTTGAAGGTTACATCTTCAGTTTCCCCTTTTTTCTTCAACCCTGTTGAGTTGTTTGATCACCATCATAAATAAAACTGTACACATAAAGTACCTAAATCCAAAAATGTAATTCAATATACCAATTGTCCAAACAGTTTTAGTACTGAGAGGAGCAATTAATTTTTTCCTCCTTAAAAAGAGAGAGAGAATCTAGCACATATAACACCTAAGCTATAATAACTTTAATATTTCCTGGGCTTCTTCAGTGAACTGCCTCACCACTTAGTCATCCCTACACATTCTTGTCCTTTAAATAGCTTAGCCATCTGTGTCACAGAACTTCCTCTTAAAACTCACCACATTATGTTATATTACTTGGTTCAGTTGATTTTAGATATTAACCTCGTCAAAACCCCAGGTGGATGTTAATACAGCTGTGTGTGTCAGAACAGGTGCCTTTGTTCACTGATGAACTAGGACTAATAAGGAAAAAAAAAAAAAAGAATTTTTTTTCTGAACGTGAACTGCCAGTGATCTGAAATGAATTTGTCAGCTATGAATTTTCCACAGTGTGACATGTAAATACCAAAATTAATGGCTGAAAACAGCTTAAGAAAATAGTCAATGATATATTTCTTAGCCAGTTTTGAGTTTAGTGTTCAAACAAAAATAAAATTGAAAAACCGAAAAAACAACAACTTACATTTAAAAAGTTCAATACTGAATCCCCTGGAGAGTTGCAGAAACTTTCTTTACTCCCAGTCTGCATCTTCTCAATGCACCAGTAAACCCCCGATTCTCTAAAGAATCGCAAATTGAAGAATGGTAATCACTTAGTGTTTACTCCAAACTTTTCAGGGATGAGAAATGATGGAGGGTGGAGTGTCCTGAGTTTCTGCACTCATAAGTAAGAAAAACATTGGAGTTCAAAGGTTAAAATTATGCAAATTAAAAACCACAGCTCAGTCCAGGGGTTCGGGTGGCAGCAGTAATCCACAGGTTTATGCACGGCATGGATGTGGATTCAGCTGCTGCGCGCGCACAGCTGTCAGTTATATGCGCGCGCAGGAGCTGCGTCCACCTCCCTCCGTGCATATATACAACTGTGGTTTAGTTATATAGATTACAATGAAGGGTAAAGTCAGTCTTTGATGCGTTATGAAAATTAACGCCTTCTGTTTATATTAGTTTCTCTTTTTTTTTTTTGGTGTTTGCTCCATTGCTCTACACTCTATGCTCTGTTTCATGTATCTGTGAGGTCATTTAATCTATTGGAATAAACATGTAGAGCCAAATTCATCACAGGAGTAAGCATGTGAAACCCTCACACACATTGAGTTGTGTTCACTTACTGTATTTCCAGCTGTGAATCTGGATCACAATCCTAAATGCTGGATGTATGATGAAGGTTGAAGGGAAGATTTGGATTTGTTTGATTATTAAATATGCAATTATTTTATTTTTTTAATCCTGCACACATATTTTATTAGTGTGGTATATAAATTACATTAAAACTAAATTCAACTTTAACACAACTATTATGATTTTTTGCTTGAATATTCTTAAGTCCAAGTACAACACACACACACACACACAAAGCCCACATTTTAACAGCCTTACAGTTTAAGTTATTTTGTTTAAGCAATTTATCATATTCTATTTCAAAATCCAAATGTATTTTGAAAGAATAAAAGCATTACAAGGTCAATTACATGATTTTATATTTACAGTACCCCAAAGTGTGCTAGGTTTCTCAGGATGCAAATCAAAAGCTGTTTTCCCAGCAAGGTGGACTGATTTACTTGATAACAATGCTGTTGAAATGGGAAATCAGTTAATAGAAGGATAATGTAACTCATGCAAATAAACATAAGTTTATGGAAAACAGATCCTGTCAAATTAACTTGATATCTTCAGTTGATAAGTCTAAAGTTTGGTTGATAAAAGTTAATATCATTGTTGGATGCATTAGCAGGGGAATATCAAGGAGAATTAAAGAGATTATTTTACCTCTGTGTTTGGTACTAGTGTGACCAGTGCCAGACTATTGTATCCAATCTGCGGCCCACAATTTAAGAAGGATGGTAAGAAGGAGCGTTTTCAGAGGACAGTGATGAGAATAATTAAAGAATCAGAAAATATACATTATAGTGATAGACAAAGACCCAGTCTACATTGCCAGAAAAATTCGGCGGCTGTTAAGGATAAAGCCCTGCAAATCTGCGGATATCCACATTGTATCCGCGGATATCCACATCCACAGCTACAATGAGGATATCCACAGACCACTTCTTGCAGATGCAGATCAGATTCGGATCCACACATTGGCATCCATGCAGGACTCTAGTTATGCAAGCTACACAGAGTAGCTTGCGTAATGCCCATCAACTTCCTAACTCCCCTTTGGCACAGAATCTTCACTGCACTGTGCCACTTGAGGGGGTGGTTTTACTAAGTTACTTTATTAATTGACTGATCAGATCTTAACTGACTGAAAAGTTGATCTGGAAGGATCAATCTGACGGTGGTGGCTTCGCCATCATCAGTGTAGACATGGCCTTACGGAGCACAATCTATTTAGCTTAACAAAGAGAAGGTAAACAGGAACTATATACGTGAGGAAAAGGAGGTAACTCAACTTGGCGCAGTAACTGGACTTCTTCGAGATGAGGACCCCCGTGGGTGCTCCACCTGAGGTGCGCTGGCATGCGCCATGTCACTGACCGGAGATTGGAAGGGCTGTTGGAATGGGGGGCCGTTGGAGCCACGCATGCAAGACAGCTGTCTCACGGCATCCCTCAGTGCTAGTTCAGAGTGCGTGGCTCCAAGCCCCCCATTCCCTTCTCTACCTGTATCATATCATGGCTCCAAAGTAGAGAGGGGAGGAGGGTGGGTGGTGGAGCACCCACAGGGATCTTCATCTCGAAGAAGTCCAGTTACTGCACCAAGGTGAGTAACCTCCTTTTCTCCTTCGAGAGGAGTCCCCATGGGTGCTCCACCTGAGGTGTATAGTGAGCAGTGTTCTTAATTGGAAGGTAGGGCTTCGGAGCTTGATTTATGGACTACAGCTAAGACCGATTGCCCAAGTCTCGCATCTGCTCGTGTCATGCTATCTAAAGCATAATGTCTGATGAAGGTGTGCGGTGAAGCCCAAGTCGCCACCCTACGTATATCAGGAATTGATACATTGTTCATAAAGGCCGTAGTTGTCGCCATCGCCCTAGTGGAGTGGGATCTTATGTCACCTGGTACAGGGATGCCTCTTGCCTTGTAGGCTTCTTGTATACAAGTGGATATTAACTTTGATATTCTCTGTGAAGAGAGCACTAAGCCCTTACTCCTGTTAGCTATTGCCACAAATAACCTCTCAGATTTTCTAAATGACTTTGTTCTTTCTATATAGAAGGCCATCGCCCATCTGATGTTGAGTGTATGAAGACAAACTTCTTCTGGATGGTATGAGGCTTCGGGAAGAAGACAGGTAAATCTATAGCTTGATTTAAGTGAAACGAGGTGGAAATTTTTGGGAAGAATTTTGGGTGAGGCCTTAACGTGACCTTGTCCTTATGAAACACTGTGAAAGGAGGTTCTGTCATCAGAGCTCCTAATTCACTTACCCTTCTCGCCGACGTAATTGCTATTAAAAAGGTAACTTTCATTGAGAAGTGTAGCAAGGAGCAAGTCGCTAAGGGTTCAAATGGAGGGCCAGTGAGAGCTTGAAGGACTAACTGGAGGTCCCAATTTGGTGGTGGTACTTTGATCTCAGGGTACAAGTTTTGCAACCCTGCTATAAATCTCTTAAACATAGGCTGTGAGAAGATAGTGCCTTCTCCTGTATTGGAGTGGAAGGTTGAAATAGCTGCTAGGTGAACTTTCAGCGAGCTATTTGACAATTTTGTTCTTTTCAGAAGCAACAGGTAATCAAGAATAACTGGGATCGACGCATGGGCAGGGAGAATGTGTTGCGACGAACATCAGTTCGTAAACCTCACCCACTTCTGCAGGTAGGTGCGTCTTGTAGATATCTTTCTACTATTTAGAAGAACTTCTCTTACTGATTCAGAGCATTCCAGTTCTTCTTGTGTGAACCATGGAGGAGCCAGGCCGTAAAGTGCATTTTGTGGAGGTTCTGGTGGAGAGTCTTGCCCTTGTTCTGTGAAAGCAAGTCGTATCTGATCGGAAGGCGTATGGGTGGTTGGATCGACATTTCCATTAGAAAGATGAACCATGGCCGACATGACCATGCTGGAGCTATCATTATCACTGTTGCTTCCTCGTCTCTTATTTTGATCAAGGTCTTCTGTATGAGTGGGAGTGGTGGAAATGCGTATAACAGGGCTCCTGACCATGAATGATGGAAGGCGTCTCCCAGGGATGTTCTCCCAATTCCTGCTCTGGAGTAGAATCGGGGGCATTTACGATTCTGACAGGTCGCAAAAATATCTATAATCGGGTATCCCCACTGTTGCCATATGCTCTCCCATACACTTTGGTTTAATTCCCACTCATGATCTTCCGGGAAGACCCTGATGAGTGAGTTGGCAATGGTGTTTCGGATGCCAGGTAAATAGGTTGCTGAAATGGTTACTGCATGGGCTATGCACCATTTCCACAGCTTCATAGCTTCTACGCAGAGTGAGGGAGATCTTGCCCCTCCCTGTCTGTTTACATAATACATGCAAGCTATGTTGTCTGTTATGATTCGTGTGTGAGTGTTCTTGATTCTCTGTAGGAAATGTGCACACACTCTGCGAACTGCACGCAATTCTAGTACGTTTATGTGCAGATTGGACTCTGCCATTGTCCATTTTCCTCGTACCATGTCGTCGTCAAGGCATGCTCCCCACCCTGTTAGAGAGGCATCGGTTGACATCCAGATCATGGGGGTCGTCTGCTGGAAAGGTACCCCTCTGAGGAGATTTTGGGGTGCTTTCCACCACTGTAGGGATTGTTTTATGTCTATTGGCACGGATAGTATTTTGTGTGTTGGTTGCCAATATGGCTTGAATACTCTTGAGAACCAGAGCTGCAGTGTTCTCATGTGAAGCCGTGCATGCTCGACCATGGCCGTGGTGGCCGCCATGTGGCCTAATAATTTCATACATGTAAGTGCGTCCACCGTTGGGGCAGTGCACACCGTGTCTATGAGAATGTTGATAGCGTTGTATCTGTCCTGGGGAAGAAAGGCTCTTGGTCTCTGGGAGTCCAGCCTGGCCCTTATGAACTCTATGATCTGAGAAGGTACTGTGTTTGATTTTTGCCAGTTTATGATGAGTCCCAATTTGTGGAGCAATTGAATTGTACAGGCTAGATCATCCCTTGCTTTCGATTGTGAACGTGACTTTAGGAGGCAGTCGTCTAGATAGGGAAAAATCATGATGCCCTGCTTCCGTAGACAGGCTGCCACTACTGAGAAGACTTTTGAGAATATTCTTGGGGCTGTTGATAGGCCGAATGGCAAAACCGTGTATTGATAATGCATGCTTCCTACCCTCAATCTTAGGAATCTTCGATGAGATGGATGTATTGATATATGGAAATACGCATCCTGAAGGTCGAGGGATGTAAATCAGTCATTGGGTTCTAGAGCAGGGATGATTGACATCAATGTAGTCAGTCTGAACCTCTGTTGTCTTATGAACTTGTTTAGCCTTCTGAGATCGAGGATCGGTCTCCATCCACCTGATTTTTTCTCTATGAGAAAATATGGGGAATAAAAACCCCTCCATTTGTGTTCTTGTGGAACTTCCTCTACTGCCCCTAGCAGTAACAGGTGCTGCACCTCTTGTTGAAGTAACTGTTCATGAGTTGTATCCCTGAATAGCGACGGGGAGGGGTGTGACAGGATGCACATCCGTGCACTCCTAGGACATGATCTGGGTAACTTTTCTGTTCTGTTTTGCAAGGTAATTGTGTGATTTGATGCCAAATGCACTATGCCAGATTCCTCTGAATGCTCAGAACATATGCCACGTGATTACCATGGTGCCATGTTCCTTGCTGCGACATGTATGGATGGATGTGAAGCATGTTATAGGGTTCAGACTCTCAGGACTCTCTCTAGCACAGTGGCTGGAGATTTACATGCCAAAGGGAATGCTAATGCCCTCCCTGGCTCAGGTAGAAGTGAAGAGAATCTCACAACAGGACAGTGAGGGGAGGGGCTGACAGCAGTTTGTTAAAACAAAGACTCAGAGATTGTGAGGAGAGGGAGAAGCTGCAGGCTTTTGAGCAGAGAAGACACCGTCTTGCAACCAACCTCAAGTAAGATCGGGGTCCTGCCGGGAAACAGGCAGAGAATGGCTTCAAAACACCAATCAGCCGAACACCATGCGCATAATCTTGGACTTTAAGGTCAGTTTAGGTAGAGATGTTGGAGTAGCATGCGGTTTATACCTTTTGTTTGATAGTGGTTATTCCTGACTCATTTATAGTATATTCCTGCCTTGATTGGCCATGTTCTCACTTGAAATCTTGCTCTGATCAATAAACTAGTATTTGCTTTATCTAAAGCCATGTGGTCTTTAGAGGGTGTGGGTGTGGGAGGCTGGACGCAATCCACTTCTTTGTTAAGAGGATGGACTTGAGACTAAGGTGATTGGGAGTGGGTCCCAATCCCTGTAAGGCAGTGGTTCCTAGTGTAGTGTCTGGGGCTAGGCGTGCTCGCTAGTGGATTTACACCCACTGCCTGGGACCAATCAGACGCTGGTGGCTGGCGTGGACTGACTCAGGAGTGAGTGGTCATCCAGCAGAGCGGGGTGAATTGGGGTTCAGGAGCGGGGTTGAGTGGTCATAGCAGCACACCAGACTGGATTTGGGGAGCAGCCTGTCATAAGGGGGAAGTGTAATTTGGAGTTGTTGTGAACGGAATGGTGTAGCCGGTGTTGACAAGCTCCAGTACCCATTTGTCTGGTGTTATGTCCGTCTACTGGTGATAGAAGGCTCTGAGTCGATGATGGAAACTCATTCCCTGCTCTGGAATTTATTCGAGGTTTGTCGATCCCTCGACCAACTTTTCAAAATTGCAGTTTGGCCGGGGGGTTCTGAGATGTGGTAGAATGCCCCATGTTTTGCCTGCGTCTCTGAAGTCGTTGTCTGCCGCTTGGTGGGTCCTGTCTTCTGTAATTTTGTCTGCTCATGTATTGGTATCGAAACCTTGGGTTATATGGATGGAATCTGTCTGTATGTCCTCTTATCATATTGGGGTAGATGCCAAACATTCTCAAAGTGGCCATATCAACTTTTGACGTATGCATTGTATCGTTTGTTTTTTCATAGAACAGTTTCTTTTTATCGAATGAGAGGTCTTCGATTGTGGTTTGAAGCTGACGTGGGAGATTGGCGGAATGTAACCAGGCAGATCTCCTCATCACAACTCCTGTGGCCATGGACCTCGCCGCTGTGTCAGCTACATCTAATCTAAGGCTGCCTGCAGAGCTGTACGTGATATTAACTGGCCCTCTCTAATTATAGCATGGAACTGTCATCTCATTGACTCTGGGATCACGTCTATAAAATCTGCCAATTTTAGGTAGTTTGTATGGTTATAGTTAGCAAGCAAAGCTGTATAGTTTGCTATGCGCATCTGCAGAGAGGATGACGTGTAAACCCTTTTTCCAAATAAATCCATCTTCTTATCGTACTTGTCGTGCGGAGTGATTTTATTAAATTGTTGCTTATTCCTCTGACTTGCCGCCTCCACCACTAAAGAGTTTGGAACGGGATGTGTAAACAAGTATTCTGAACTCTTTGCTGATATATAATATTTCCTATCAGCTCTTCTGTTAGTTTGTGGAATAGAGGCAGGAGTCTGCCATATCAAGTCTGCTGGCTCCATCAATGCATTATCCATAGGTAGTGCTACCTTAGTTGCTGTTTTTGTGTGCATAATATTGAGGAGCTTATGGTGCGACTCAGTTACTTCTAGCAATGGAATTTCCATGGAATCAGCTACCCTCTTGAATAGCTCCTGGAACTGTTTGGCATCATGTAGCGATGCTGTGGATGTAGATGGAATAATGATCTCATCCGCTACAGACGACGCATCTTGTGGTGGGGAGAGTATGTGGGTATCTTCACATTCCTCCTCTTCATCCTGAGATTGGGACTGGGGTGAGGAGGTGTGCAAGTCATCCATTGTGCTTAAAGGTGAGTCCTTATTTCGTATTTTTGTTTTCTTATATGAGGGACGTTGATCGTGTGTGTACCAGTGAAGAGGATAAGATACCCAAGGGTCAAACCAACCCTGATCATAATAGGGGTATGGTGCCCTGCCCTGAAAAGGCATCATGAACCCTTGTCTATAGTAGGGGTCATAAAAAGGATGGCTCCTGAGCAACTCTTCCTGTACATCTTCCTCACTTGAGCAATCAGGAGGAGATGTGTCCTGATGCTGCCACCCCCTGGTGCGCTGAGCAGTGAAGCAGCGGAGAGGGTGATTTGTATCTGTCATTGTGCTTAGTCTTCTGTGTTCTCTTGCGTGCAGAGCTCGGTGCCGAGCCTTTGTCCAGAGGCGCTCTCCGTGGTGCTGAAGAGGTATGCAGTTCCACGGGAGTGTTCTCCTGCCCGGCTCCAGCTGACTCGGCAGCTGGTGAGTCACTGGTATCTGCGGCTCCGAGAGATCAGTGGCTGCTGTTTCTAGGCTCTGAGGCTTGTCCGGTGCCGAGCCTGTTTGCGGTGCCGAGCCTTGGACTGCCCTATGAGCGGAGGGCATTTTGTCCGTTTGTTCAGAGCTGCCTGCTGCAGCTGCGGCTTTCTTTTTAAGTTCTCCGCCGCTTTTAGTGCCAGAGGAACCTGCAGCCTCTTTGGCATGAGTTTTTGATGGTGACAGGGAGAGTTGCCTTCTTTTTTTAGGTTCTCCCTGTGGAGATGACAAAAGCCTCTTCCCTGACTGCTGAGTCGGAGAGGCAGAGCGTCCGTGACCCGGGTCAGATGCCGGCCGCAAGGACTTCTCCATTAAAAGCAGCTTGAGCCTAAGGTCCCTATCTTTTTTCGCCCTAGAGCTCAAGTTTCTACAATGAGGACATTTGTCTGAGACATGTCCTTCTCCTAAGCACTTAATGAAGACGGAGTTTACCGTCTGAAGCCGGCATGGTGTCCCAGCATTTGTCGCACCTCTTAAGGCCGGGTGAGCCTGACGTGGTGAAAGGGTGCAAGTTTCTTCTTCTTTTTTTTTTTAAAGTAGTAAAAACAAAGAAAAGGGTTTTTTTTAAAATTAAAATTAAGGTTAAATTAGGTTTGAGGGACAATTTCCTACGGCTGAGGGAAAAGATTTTTGTGAGGGGACTGTTCTCCAGTGACTGAACTCCAGCGGTAGAGAAGGGAATGGGGGGCTTGGAGCCGCGCGCTCTAAACTAGCACTGAGGGACGCCACGAGACAGCTGTCTTGCGTGCACGGCTCCAACGGCCACTGCTTTTAAATCTCTGGTCAGTGACGCAGCGCGCGCCAGCGCACCTCAGGTGGAGCACCCATGGGGACTCCTCTCGAAGGAGAACAAATATTTACTGATGTACTCTTAAATCTAATAGCGAAAGGCATAACATGACACAGAGACTGAAAATCGAAGGTAGACAAATTAAAACTGGAAAGAAGGCATACATTTTTAACAGTGAAAGTAACTGATTAATTAGAAAAAAATAAATAAGTGTTGTGATAGATTTTCCATCACAGATAATTTTTAAATCAAGATAAGATTTTTTCTAATAGATATGCTCTAGGAATTATTTTGGGGAAAATTCTATGGCCTGTGTCGTGCAGGAGGTGAGACTAAATGATCACAATGTTCCCTTTCTGACTTTGAAATCTACAAAATCAAAGTGATTTAGATCAATTAAAGGTAAACACTGATAGTACGAAATATGATTATTATATGCTTCTTATAAATACACACACATTGCTATTCAGCAAAAGTTTGTATACAACATGGTGGCTTGTTTATTTATTTATTTTTAGTTTTAATAAATGTAACTACTTTCTTTAGGCCTCATGTTGGAAATGGATATTAAGTAAGGATTTGAATAATCAGACAATACGGTCCATGTAAAGAGACTGATGTAGGAGGATACCCCCCTCGGACTTCCCCTAATAATAAAGAGTTGGAGAAGTGTCTAAAAGCTTTGACACTTGCGTTGATTGTATTTGCAGTAACTCAGAAAATACAGCAAATATACTAGAATTTTATGTGATAGATAAAATTGCATTCTAGAAGCAACAGATAAAATAAAATTCTGAAGAGGAAAACAAATACACTTTGGCACTACATAGTGATCTACTTCAGAAACTGGTTACTACCTAAGAAATATACTCAGAGTTTACTACAGTATTATGTTTGGCATGCTTATGAATATCAAAATACTCTGTTTATAGAACAGAAACTAATATTGACACAGTTCCCTTCCTTTCTTCCACAGAGGTGTAGAAGATGATGAGTGGAGATATTAATTTACAAAGCTAGAAGATTAGGGGGAGATCCAGAAGAATTAACCTTTTTTTCAGTAACACAGTTTTTGTTAAACTTCACAAGAAAAATCTGAAGACAATTTTACTGCAAACAAGTTCTTAGATTGGAGTAGAACACAAAATAATGTGAACTTTCAGCTCTTTGCAATAATCAAATATGTTAAAAAAAAACCTTAGCAATAAGTATGATTTATAATAAAATTTAATACCAGGAACTGATTTGGTATTTGATTTTATTCTTGCAGAACTCTCTATTTCTAACAATAGATGTATCAGAAAAATAGATTAGATTTGAAGAGTGAGAGAATCCACTGTGACTAGGGTGTGGAGTGGAGTAAAAGCTTTTACTGACATTAACTTGACATGGCTACACTACTCATGAGTAGTTTAAGAACTAGTTATTTACTGTAACTGTGGCTTTTCAAGATGTGATGCAGATGTGTATTCCATTTAAGCGTGTGCATATCCACTGCATCAGTGTCAGAGAGTTTTGCCTACCAGTGACTGTAGGAGGTGGTGCTCATCCCTCAGCCCCATTCCCCTTCAAATGGCTGTAGGAGGCAGTGACACCTTGATATCCATTAGTTCTTTTGCACCTAATGCTCAGAGACTTCTGATGAAGTGGATTGGCGCCCACGAAAGCTTATGCCCGGAGAAATTTGTTAGTCTTTAAGGTGCCACAGGACTCTCATTTTTGATAGAGAATGTTACCACCTAGAGATTATTTCAGAAGAGACCTCTTGCCCCTTCATACAATTTGCATATGAAATGAACAGATGAGGCAAAGCATGAAACAACTTAGTCCTTTCCAGGTAGAAGGCTAGACATCACCTGATATCTTATATATGGAGATGCAGCTCCTCCAGAAATGAATGCAGCTTAAGAAAGAATACAGATAAATATATAACCTGGTTGAAAGGAAACATATCACTTTAGATGCAAATTTTGGGCAGGGTCATAAAGTCATGAGGTTCTTAGATAATTGTGTATACAGAGGCTCTGCCTCCAAAATATTCTCCTCACAGTCTCTCCCCGTGGATGGTATCACCACCAGGAAAACAGTTTTCCAACACAAAAGCAAAAAGGAACAAGATACCAGAGGTTTGAATGGAAATCCCATTAAACCACCAGCACCACATTAAGGTCTCACACAGAAGCAAGCTCTTGGACAAGAGAATTGTAGGGAAGGAGCCCTTTTAAGCATCTTGCTAACATGGAATTGGAAAAGACTGAGCTTCCAAGAATGGGGAGATGAAACAGCAAAAGCACCACCAGGTACATCTTCAATAAGCTAAAAGCAAAGCCCAATGACTAAAGAGGCAGCAAGTGCTCAAAGATATCCAGAACAGAAGCCACCATTCGTTGAACCCTGTGGACCAATGATCACACTGAAAATCTCTTCCATTCCACTAAATAGGCCATTCTGGTAGAGGATTTTCTACTGTTGAGTAGAATCTGTCGAACAGCTGGCGGACATCATTTTTCCTATTGATTCATACCTAAAGTAATCACAGAATGAGATGCAGGGAGCTGAACCCAGGATGCAAGACATGACCATGATTCTGTGTGAGTAGGTAGTGATGGAGAGGAAGAAATATGGAAGGTCAAGTTGGCAGCACAAGAAGTTCTGAGAGCCAACACTGCCTTAGCCATCCTGAGGCAATGAGAATGAATGTTCATCTTAACTATGACTTGTGGGATGATTGGGATCAGGAGAAAAGCACGCAGGAGAGACGACTGACAGCTGAGATGGAAAGCATCAGACAGGGATCCCAGACTAAGTCCCCCTCAAAAGCAGAATAGATGGCATTTCCTCTTTTCCCTTATAGCAACAGGAGTGCAATAGGTTAATTGTCAGAATGCCTCAAGCAGCAAAGATGACCCACAGGACACTTGTCTTCAAAACCCAGGGAAAAATTCCTGCTGAGATGATTCACGAGATGATTCTGGACACTGCGCAAGTGACTGACTATTGTAGTGGTACTGTCCTCTGATGCAGAGCTCCTCTGATACAGAACTGGTTGCCACTTGGCAGTGTTCCTCCATGTCTGTTCATATAATCGTACATCACAGTGATATGGTTGGTAAGTATGCGAACCACTGAGCTCATGATGAGGACCAGAATTGCATGACAGTCATTGTAGATGGCCTGAGGGTGACAGACAGCATAGACAGCTAGAAGCTCTAACACTTTGATATGAAGTGAGGCTTCCTGCTTTCACAACAGACCCTTAACTTTCAGCAACGCCAGATAAGCTCCCCAGTCCATCAGGGAGGTGTTGGAGATAATAGATCTAGCTAGTGACGGATGGACAAAGGGAATGCCCTGACATACATTCTCCAGAAGCTTCCACCAGTGGAGGAGGAAGAGTAAAATGGTGAACTGTCACTGGTGAAGGGGGCAAAGATGCAAGCTTATGAACTGGAACACCTCTGTGCAAGTGCACATGTGGCTCAAGAACCTCAGGCACATTCAAACTGTTGTGGAATGCTGAGAATGCAGACTGAGACAACGATTGTGAACTGCCTGAAAATGGTTGTTTGACAAATGCTCTGAAACTCAATCTATTAGGGCACCAAAAACCTGATTAACTGAGTGGGTGCCTCAGGATTGCAGGGATAAAAGTGGAGCCAACCTTTGATAATACAGCAGTGCATAGGTAATCCAGGAAGTTTTTGGAGAATATTGAGGACAACTTCCTAGTACAAATGGTGGAGGAACCAACTAGGGGCCTTGCACCTCTAGACCTATTGCTCACAAACAGAGAAGAATTGATCGGGGAAGTAGAAGTAAATGGCAACTTGGGCAGCAGCGACCATGAGATAGTAGAGTTCAGGATCCTGATCATTGGAAGGAAGGAAAGAAGCAGAACACACACCCTGGACTTCAGAAAAGCAGATTTTGGCTCCCTTAGGGAGCTGATGGACAGGATCCCTTGGGAGGCTGATCTGAAGGGGAAAGGTGTCCAAGACAGCTGGCTGTATTTTAAAGAAACCCCGTTAAAGGCACAGGAAGATAACATTCCGATGTGCAGAAAGAACAGCATATGTGGACGGCGACCAGTGTGGCTTAGCAGGGAACTCTGCGGGGAGCTGAAACATAAAAGGGAAGCTTACAAGAAGTGGAAGCTTGGACAGATGACAAGGGAGGCATATAAAGATATTGCTCGGGACTGCAGGGATAAAATCAGAAAGGCCAAAGGACAATTGGAGTTGCAGCTAGCAAGAGATGTGAAGGATAACAGAAAGGGGTTCTATAAGTATATCAGCAACAAGAAAAGGATCAGAGGTGGTGTAGGTCCCCTACTGAATGGGGCAGGCATCCTCGTGGTGGATGATGCGGAAAAGGCTGAAGTACTCAATGGCTTTTTTTACTTCAGTCTTCACAGGGACGGCCAGCTCCCAGGCTACTACACGGGGTAACGCGGAACGGAGAGGAGAGCGACCCTCAGTGATGGAAAGTCAGATTAGGGAACATTTAAAGAAATTGGATGTGCACAAGTCCATGGGGCTGGATGAACTGCATCCGAGGATGCTCAGGAAGTTGGCGGAAGTGATTGCAGAGCCGCTGGCCATTATCTTTGAGAACTCGTGGCGAACGGGGGAGGTTCCAGAGGATTGGAAAAAGGCAAATATAGTACCTCTCTTCAAGAAAGGAAAAAAAGGAGGATCCGGGGAACTACAGACTGGTCAGCCTTACCTTAATCCCTGGGAAAATCATGGAGCAGGTCCTCAAAGAATCCATCCTGAAACACTTGGAGGAAAATAGATGGATCAGGAACAGTTAACATGGATTCACCAACGGCAAATCGTGCCTGACCAACCTGATTTCCTTCTATGATGAGATGACTGGATTTGTGGATGAGGGAAGAGCTGTTGACGTGGTATACCTTTTGCAAGGCTTTTGATACGGTTTCCCACAGCATTCTCGTCAACAAGTTAAGGAAGTATGGGTTGGACGAGTGGACCGTAAAGTGGATTAAAAACTGGCTAGATCAGCGGGCTCAGCGGGTAGGAATCAATGGCTCGATGTCTGGTTGGCAACCGGTAACGAGTGGAGTGCCCCAGGGGTCGGTCCTGGGGCCGGTTCTATTCAACATCTTCATTAATGATCTTGATGATGGAATAGACTGCGTGCTTAGTAAGTTCGCGGATGACACCAAGTTGGGGGGAATGGTAGATACTCTGGAGGGCAGGGACAGGATCCAGGGAGACTTGGACAAATTGGAACACTGGGCTGAAAGAAACCTCATGAGGTTCAACAAAGACAAGTGCAAAGTCTTGCACTTGGGACAAAAAATCCCATGCACTGCTACAAGCTGGGGACCGATTGGCTAAGTAGCAGCGCTGTAGAAGAGGACCTGGGGGTTATGGTGGGCGGGAAGATGAATATGAGCCAACAGTGTGCCCTTGTTGCCAAAAAGGGCAATGGCATAATAGGCTGCATCAGTAGGAGTATTGCCAGCAGATCGAGGGATGTGATAATTCCCCTCTATTCGACACTTGTCAGGCTGCATCTGGAATACCGTGTCCAGTTTTGGGCTCCCCACTACAGAAAGGATGTGGACAAATTAGAAAGGGTCCAATGGAGGGCAACAAAAATTATTAGGGGGCTGGGGCACATGACTTATGAGGAGAGACTGAAGGAACTAAGCTTATTTAGTCTACAGAAGAGAAGACTGAGGGGAGATTTGATAGCAACCTTCAACTACTTGAAGGGATGCACCAAAGAAGAGGGAGGTAGGCTGTTCTCAATGGTAACAGAGGACAGAACAAGGAGCAATGGTTTCAAATTACAGCTGGGGAGGTCAAGGTTGGATATTAGGAAAAACTTTCTCATTAGAAGGGTGATGAAGCATTGGAATGGGTTACCTAGGGAGGTGGTAGAATCTCCATCTTTGGAGATTTTTAAGGCCCGGTTAGACAAAACCCTGGCTGGGGTGATTTAGTGGGAGTGGTCCTGCTTTTTAGCAGGGGGTTGGACTAGATGACCTCATGAGGTCCCTTCCATCCCTATGATTCTATGACTCATCTGTCACCCAAAACAAAAATGAACAGGCACCAGTGGTAGAAAAAGTACAGCCTGCCTCAAGTATACCTCACTTATTTCTGACGCTGGAAGCTACATGGACCCTGAAGTCAACGGTGGCAGTGAAATAGCTGACAGTGCTGAAGTGCAGGGCAGTGAGAGCTACCATTGTGGAGCTCAATGAGATGGTGCCAAGGAATTTCCCAGTGTTGAGGAGGTCCCTTGTGACACTTTCACAGACTATGGAAGGAGAACAGTAGGGTGCAATGTTGACAGACCCAAAGGTTTAGCAGTCCACTTAGCCAATGGGATTATAAATTATGTAGTTCTGGCAAAAGTCCTGGAGCAAAGAAGAGGTTGGGAGGGAAAGGAAGAGGAGGATCATTGACATGTGGATGGCACTATCATGGAAGCAGCTGGTACCAGCACTAACCTACCTGACAGAGGACTCAATGGACGTCTGGAGGCTGGAACCAGAGTTGATGGTACAGGGTCTCCGACCTCCCTAGGCAGTGCTGGGAAGCAGGTAGAGACACACATGCCATCCTGAATGCCACCATTAACATCGTGGCAATCCACGTTCTTCCTAGAGGAGGTAGAAGAGTCCCCAAAAAGCTGAAGTGGTCCCAATTGGTCTTCTATAAGTTTTCTATATAAAGTAAAGTGATTCTAAAGTTCAATATCTCATGATCTACCAGAGGTAAAAGATGTGAATGAAGAATTCCCCATCTTCCAATAATATAAAACAACCACTTCTAGCCTTGATCACTCATCAGTTATTGGAATTTAAACAACTGAAGACAATTGGCAGTTTTTCAAAGAAACAAGAGCAAACTATTTGATGCGTAGGAAGGATAGGAAGTATGGCAAGAGACTACTCTGACTTAACCAGGAGATTTTCAATAATCTAAAAATAAAGAAAGAGTGCTACAAAAACTGTAAACTAGGTAAAATCACAAAGGATGACTAGAAGCAAATAACACAGTTATGTAGCGGAAAAATCAGAAAGGTCAAGGCACAAACCGAGATCAAACTAGCCGAAGGCATAAAGGGTAACAAAAAATAATTAATTACATTAGAAACAAGAGGAAGATCAAGGACAGCACAGGACTGTTATTCAATAGAGAGGGGAAAACAATAACAAAAAATGTGGAAATGGCGGTGATAGGATGCCTGACATAGGGGAGGGCAGTAAAAATAGGATAGGATTAGAAGCTAAAGTAGGGAAAGAACAAGTTAAAAATTACTTAGACAAGTTAGATGTCTTCAAGTCACCAGTGTCTAATGATATTGTAGCCTTTATTATACCTATGCTTGGTTTGTATGCATATATCTTATCTCATACATGTATATCTTTCTTTATAAGTCTAAGAAATCCTGATTTTATAGGAGTATATTTAGTATAAGTAGGTAAGTTAGTATAACTTTTATATTAGTAGCTGAAATGGAAGAAACCTACAGGCCCTGTTGTAAGAAATTGCAAGGTGAGTCTGTATGCAATAGCTTTGCAAAAGGATATAGTAGAAGTAGCTGTGAAGTTAAAAATAACAGGGTGGGTCTTGTTTCACTTTGATAAGACAATTTCAGATTCTAATATATATAGGTCATAGATGAATAATAATTTTAGGTGAGACTTTTGACATTTTGATAGAATACCGCAAAACTTACAAAATTCATAAACAAGATAAGAAGAAAGGTGATATGGAATAGTTTAGTAGGGAAAATACGTCAATTGTATGCATGAACCCCTTAACCAATAATCTGAAGGTACCCTGACAATTTCTAGGGTGAGGACCCATATTTGGGTAAGGAAGAATGAAATCATCTAGCTTATTTTTAGAGGGTATAAAGGTATAGAGTCTGTAATGTGTAAGAAAGAAGGATTTAAAGCCCTAGAATTTGGCAAGTAATGAAGCTTCCAATCGTTCACTCTGAATTCATCTTTCCTGAGAAAGAATCTTCACAGATTCACCTGCTTATTCTTCATTTCGTTATTTTATTTTAGTTAAGTTTATTAAGGTTACTAGAGCCTGCACTCCACATCTCAACATCATTATTCAGAGGGTACATCTACACTGGAGCCTTAGGTCGACTTAAGGAAGGTTAAGTCAACCTACAGACAGCTGCATCCACATTGGGCTTTTATTAAGTTGACTTAAGCGCTTCTTTAAGTCGTCTTAATAACACCACCTCTTACAGTCGACTTAACGTTTAAATTGACCTTATTAAGTCGACTTAATCCAGTGTAGAAGGGGAAAAACCTTACATCGACCTAATTGGCCTCCAGGTCCTCTCCCAGGGCTACCCACAATGCACCACTCCTCCATCGACCAACCACCTGCCAGTGTGGAAGCAGGCAGTCGACAGGAGTGTTTGATGTGGACTCTCTAAGTTGACTTAACAAGGTCTCCTTTAAGTCAACTTAAAGTTGACCTTGTTAAGTCGATTTTACAAAGCCTCCAGTGTAGACATATCCTAAGGGAGTGTAAGTATAAGCAACTTGTAAATTGTTTCATAGAATGTATAGCTTGTTATAACCTGCCATCAACTGTATAAGACTTCTTAAATATATTGGTTATTTTATTGTATATTTACCAATTAATACTTTTATCAATTTTATACTTTATGCTTTTGGCAATAAAGAATGGTTCTAAAATACCTTAAGAATCTTTGTAACTCTAATAATTCCTTGGGAGATGTCCATAGTAATTTAGTTTAATCTTGGTTTAGTCTGTGATCAGATTTGGACCAGAACCCACATTCTTAACAATGTTATAAATTGTCATAGTAATTATCTAAACTCCAAAATAACCACAGAATCAGGCTACAATATACACCCTAGAAAACTCAAGGAGATGACTCAGGAGATATCTGAGCCATTGGCTATTATTTCTGAAAAATCAAGGAAGACAGGAGAGGTCCCAGAGGACTGGAAAAGAGCAAGTCAGAACAAAGAACCAGTCAGTTTAACCTCTGTACCAGGAAAAATAATGGACCAAAAAATTAAGGAATCCATTAGCAAACATCTAGAAGAGAATAAGCTGTTAAATGATAGCCAGCATGTCAAACCAACCTGATAGCTTTCTATGACAGGGTAACAAGCCTTGTGGATGGAGGGGAAGTGGTAGATGTGGTATATTTAGACTTTAGTAAGAGTTTTGATATGGTTTCGCATCATCTTTTCATTAACAAACTAGGGAAGTATAACCTGGATGGAGCTACTATAAGACGGGTGCAAAACTGGTTGGATAACCACCCCCAGAGAGTAGTTATCAATAGTTCACAGTCATGCTGGAAGGGCATAACAAGCAGGGTATGGCAGGGATCAGTTCTGGGTCTGGTTCTGTTCAATATTTTCATCAATGATTTAGATGATGGCATAAAGGGTATACTGATAAAGTTTGCCTATGATACCAGGCTGGCAGGGTTGCAAGTGCTTTGTAGGATAGGATCACAATGCAAAATAATTTGAACAAACTGGTGAAATGGTCTGAGGTAAATAGAATGAACTTCAATAAAAACAAGTGCACAGTGCTCCACTTAGGAAAAAACAATCCATTGCACACATACAAAATGGGCAATGACTTCCTAGGAAGGAGTACTGTGGAAAGGGATCTGGGTGTCATAGTGGACCACAAACTAAATATGAGTCAACAATGTAACACTGTTGCAGAAAAAGCAAACACCGTTCTGGTATGTATTAACAGGAGTATTGTAAGTAAGACACAAGAAGTAATTCTTCCACTCTACTCTGCCCTGATTAGGCCTCAAGTGCAGTATTGTATCCAGTTCTGGATGTCTCATTTCAGGAAAGATGTGGACAAAGTGGAGAAAGTCCAGATAAGAGCAAGAAGAATGATTAAAGGTCTGGAACACTTGACTTATGAAGGAAGATTGAAAGAACTGGGTTTGTTTGCAGTGGTTAAAGTATAATTTGATGGGCCCCGGAACCCTCCTAATCTCTGGGCCCCCTTCCCGTATTGTCTGGGCCCCCTTCATGCATGTGTAGGCCTCAGCCCAGGTAGACATTTGCAACTACTTCTCAGTACCACATGCATCGGTTACCACTCCATAAAAATATTTATAATTTTATATGTTGTTTATGTCTATAGCAATTATTGTCACAAACTAGCAAACACTGCATAACACAATAAGTATTGTGATTAACAACGGTGGGGCGCAGGACCTGCCAGCAGCCAGGGCAGGGCGGAACATGTTTTCTGCCGCATTTTTCTATTTTTAGGGGCCCTGAAACTCTGGCTCCTCAAATTTGTGGGCCCTGGAACTGCGTTCCGGTGCATTCCCCCTTACTTTAACACTCGTTTGTTTGGTCTGGGAAAGGGGAGAGGGAGGGGACATGATAACAGTTTTCAAGTACCTGAAAGGTTGTCATGAGGAAGAAGGAGAAAAAATGTTCTCCTTAACCTCTGGTGATAGGACAACAAGTAATGGGCTAAAATTATGGCAAGGGAGGTTTAGGTTTGACATTAGGAAAAGATTCCCAACTTTCCCAATTACCACTAGAATAATTTTCCTAGGCAGGTTGTGGAATTTCTCATGTTGGAAGTTTTTAAGAGTCGGTTAGAAAAGCACCTTTCAGGGATGGTTTAAGATGGTACTTGGGCCTTCCATGAGTGAAGGGGACTGGACTCGATGACCTCTCATGGTTCCTTCCAGTTTCTGCAATTCTGTGTTTCTAAGTCATTGGTCCAGGACTAAACACTGTCTAGTAACATCTCACACCCATGCATGTTTTGAAGGGAATGGAGGAAAGAGAAAGTAGGAACCATGTTTGTAGCAATTGCTTATAAAAAATGTTGGATGTTTGAAAATGCTTTAATACCGCTATCTCTAAAATTATATTAATTTCTGTAACACACCTGTAATTTCTACTAGTAATTAATTAACCATTTATAAACTAATTAAAAAGATATTAATATAAAGTCAAACAGTCACAGGCTGATATAGATATAGTAGGTAAGGTTGCTACTATATATAACAGATAACCCTAGCTTAAATATTTTATATAAAAAATGAACACTCAGAGTCCATTATGTTCACTCTTTCTTTATTCAGCATTAAAGTTTGTCCCTATCTGAAGGCAAAGCTTAAAGGCACAGGACATCAAACATATAGATGAAAAAGAGCTATAACAGTATACTATTATTAAAATTGGATATTTCCACATTTCCAGCTATCATTGTATCTGCAGCATGCTCAATTTGCCCATTATAGCATATTATTCTCATTTTAGTGTGTGACAAATACTAATGGGTGTTATTTGCAAAATCCCAATGCATCAAGGAAAGAAAATAATTCACACCTTCTTGATTATCAGTTAATGTGGCTATTGATACATACTTTACTAATCTACACTGATGGCTTCACACTTTGTTCAAGTCTATGCATGAGTACTACACTGTATTTTGCAAGTGACTGAAAGAGAACTTGGCACTTGTGAATATACTCAAGTGACTTCCTGACACAGTAACTTAAAGGACTGTATTTTTTAATTACCATGATGCTAATTTCTTGTTGCTATTGTACAATGACTCATCACAGAAAACCACACTGGTGCTATATTGTAAGCAAAACATGAATGCTGCTCTGATCATTAATAGTAGATAAATAAGAGTTTTTTGGTCACATTCTTTCTTAATTTGAGTTTCCCATAACCCTGGGGGTAATTTTTGGAGAAGGAAGGCAGACAGACAGACAATTCTTTTTTGCCGGGGGGGGGAGGGGAGGAAGGGGGATCCTTCTAACCATTAGAGGGATCAGCCTTCCAATAGGGGCAAACAAGTCTCTTTATTTTTAAAAGAGAGTTGAACATATTTATGACTGAAATTGTGTGACGGAGTGCTTGTGATGGTGGGAGGCAGGGCTTCTTAACTACTGCTTCATGACTTATGTTCCTAAAAGCTCATGCTTCAGGGTTTCAGCTGGCCTCCAGCAGAGGTCAGGAAAGGATCTCCCCTTTTCCCCATGTATTCTGGCTTTTTAAATTTGATCTCCTTCCCCTGAAGCATCAGGGGTGAGGATAGGGCATTGGACAGGGAGAAGCAGGGCTCTAAGGTGCCACCAAGCATTCTCTCTCTCAGGTTCTCAGCTGGATGGGGCTTGCTCACATGCTCAGGATCTAACTGATCACCATGTGAGGGACTGGGAAGGAATCATCCCCCAGGTCAGATTGGTAGTAAGCTTGGGGTGTGTGAAGCATCTGAGTATGGGTCACTGTCAAGATTATCTGGCTATATTTCCAATATCGTGGGGGCTGCAGGCAGGCTGCAACACTTTGGTCTAACTTTACTGTGCAGGTGCTGCATGACATTGGCAGCCTGTGATATGCAGAAAGTCAGATTAGATGATCTGGTGGTCCTTTCTGGCCCTTAAATTTAGGACACTTCTGCAGCATCATGGAACATCACAATTGTAATGTGTTCCAAAGGGGTAGACGTGTTAGCCTAGTTCGGCAAAATAAACAAGAGGTCTTGTGGCGCTTTTAAAGACTAAAATTAATTGATCACATGAGCTTTCATTGTAATGCAGTTTCCAGTGCTACATATACAAAGCAATCTTCCATAGCCCACAAGATTATCAAGCAAGTTGTGGCAGACCAAGCACCCTCAGTCCCTGTGGGTCCTGTGCTTCATGTAGCCGTGGCACAGTTCTCCCACCTCCAAAACCCCAGCACTATGGATACTCAGTCTCTCCTACCCTGGGCTGGTCTCTGACTGCCTGTACCTCCTAGGTGCTGTCAGTAACAGCTACTGGTCAGTTCTCCTCCACTCTTCTTCATTCTGTTCTCCTCCACACACCAGCCTCTGCTCCTACCTCCACCTCCAAACCACACACCCAAACTCCCTCCCTCCCTGGCTATCACAGGGGCTTTTTATCTTCTATCCTCTTAATTGGAGTCAGGTGCTCCAACTGCTGCTAGATCCCTTAATTAGAGTCAGGTGCCTTAATTGGATCAAAGCAGCCCCACCCCAGCTAACCTGAGAACAGGGCCTTGCTGAGTCTGGGGCTAAATATACCTGCCTTCCACCATCCTCCTCTAAAGGAGCTATGAGCATGGGCGTGTACTTGGTGAGGTTCACCCCTCGCCCCAATACCTGCCCATTCTGTGGCGTGAGGGAGACCTTGGCACATGCATATCTGGAGTGCGCCAGGTTGCAGCCCCTTTTCTGGCTCCTCCAGAACCTCTTATTGAGGTTCTGGCTGTACTTTTCCCCACATTTCTTTTTATATGTACTCCCATCCGTGACCCCACAAAGTCACGGGACCTCCTCGCCAACCTCCTCTTGGCCTACGCCAAAGTGGCCATTTATAAAACCAGAGAGAGGAGGTTGGCTGAAGGAGGTTCCTGCGACTTTGGGGCCTACTTCCGGTCCCTCGTCCGTTCACACACCCAAGCAGAGTTCCTCTGGGCAGCATCCGCTGGCTCCCTTGACACCTTTTGGGAGCAGTGGGTGCTGTCCGAGGTTCTCTGCTCGGTGTCCCCCTCCGAATCCTTTATTTTGAACCTTTGACCCTCACACCCGTTCCTGTTTGTCATGTGTTGTCCCAAGTATTTAATTGAAGCTGGGTCTAGTGCTCCCTCCCCTCAGGCTGGGGGAGGAGTTTTAGTAGTGGGCGGGCGCCAGTTATTTCAAATAGGACCACCCTCCTGTAAACAAGCTATGAGCATGGGCGTGTACTTGATGAGGTTCATCCCTCGCCCCAATACCTGCCCATTCTGTGGCGTGAGGGAGACCTTGGCACACGCATATCTGGAGTGCGCCAGATTGCAGCCCCTATTCCGGCTCCTCCAGAACTAAGACCCACTTAGTTAACCCAGAAGTCGATCCCTGAAGACCACCCCCTCAAATGAGTACACTTGAGTTGAAGGAAAGACATTTCCCTTCAATTCAGCACAGTGGGCATGCTACGGTTAGCAGGCGTTAGGCAGTCAAAGGGAGACACACAAATTATTTTATATCTCCCTTTGACTGCTACTGAAAAATGCTTATAGCATACACCAGGGCTCTGAAAGAATTCCTTAGCATAGTGCTTTGTTTCAGCACCCACAGTGTAATGTTTCTTGATGCTTTAGACTGGACTTCTCCTGGTGAGCCAGAGCATCCTTAACAAGAAGGCCCCTGAGATAGCTTCAGTGGTCAGACCGATTAAGTTTTAACGGATTGTATCCACTAGACTGATTGCTGTGTATCCCCCAATAGGTGAGCTTGCTGAAATTGTCTGGGTATGTGGAATCCTGTTGTTAGTCAGCTCTTCAATCTGAGAACTCACCCAGAAAAATCACGCTTTGGAATTTGGATGCCAATCAGAAGTGTAATTAATATAGATGCTTATACACGTCTATTACTACTTAAAGCTGAATTTAAACCAAACGGAACCACCTTATATTGATTAAGTGATAGGTGAATGAAGCTTCTGTGCTGATTATGACATTTAATTAACTACTCTATCACTGATCATCTCCCAAGTACTCTTCAGAAAGTGTGGGTGTCACACTATCCTCATATATATGCCTGGAGATGTATCTTAGGTTCATTATTAAAGCTTATTTTCTTATTATCTATCAAATATCACTAGACTAATGCCAGCATGCTGCACATCTGGCACTCCTGATGAATGATTTCGTTTTTTCAAGATTTGATTATTGCAACTTTTTGTTTGCAGGAGTATCCTATACTTACAGCTACGATGCAACTTGTCCAAAATAAGCTGCTCATACAATCACGGACACTTGCTTGCTCCTAATTTAAAACATTTGCACTTGTTTCTGTTAAGTAAAACCTTGATTTCAAAGTTCTGCTGCTCATGTTCAAGGTCCTAACTGCTACTGTCCCACCCTATCGAGCTGAACTGTTCTCTAATTCCCAAGCAAGTAGTCTAGCAAGAATTAGCCAGGTATTCGGTTTGTCCTATTTATAAAACACAGATGAGTCATTGAGAGTCAGGCCATTTGGTATTTCTGAACAGACTACGGAATTCATCGACTACTGCAATTAGAGTAAAAAATCTAGTCTTCCTATAGATTGACCAAAACCAGAGAGCAGATTCTCCTATTAGTCACAGTAACTTACAAAGGGATTTGAATATGACCCAAAGAGTTATAGAAGTGTTTTTTTTTTTTTTTCACAACTCCAACTCCAGCTCATGGTTGGGAGTGATTCATTTTTCAAAAATTGTTTTATAGCACCAGCATTTTTCTCAGTAGAATTTTGTCTTCTATTTCTGCTGGTTTTCAGCTTTGGTCTACCTTTTTAGCAATTTCCAGCTTTAGGTTTGTGAAATATACCCTGATTTTTATAAGAATGGATTACTGAATCAACAAATGTGAGTGCAATAAATCCTTTACAGACTGAATCAAACAATAGGTACAGGGGAGCTCACTTAAATGAATAACTGGTAAATTAATAGATTTGTGAAAAAAAATAACCATATTACCTCAATATATATTTTTCTTAAAGGTTTCTATTGCACACAGAAGATAGCTTCTGCAATTGTGGGCCATTTTTAGAGCGACATTTTAAGTTTAAAGCTTTAAAGTGTAAGAGTTATCATTTCAAGTGTCTGCATTTCCTATATTTTCTCTAAAACGATAACATGTAAAACTGAAGTATTTAAAAGAGAATAGAGGTTGTTCCTCACTTCTGATTCATACATTGATTCCAGGACATACAATGATGTTTAATGCATTCATTAAAGGGAGCATGTATCCTAATATCAAACACTAAGAGCTGTTCTGAATTTTGCCCAAACCACCCACTGACTTTGGTGTTAACCCTGAAAGCAGGATATGACTCAGTATTTGAAAAGCCAACATGCATTCTGATGTCATTCTGTGGCAGAGCATCCATTCATTTCAACAGGGGTTCAATGAGCACAGAGAGGACTCTGATCGATTTTCTAGGCAACATTGTACACATAAGATAAATACTATCACACAATACCAGAGAGTAAAAGGTTTACAATTTGTGGTTTACTTGGTGGCTTTAAAACTTTGATAGTAAGTTAGGGTAAATTCTGAATATAAGGAATTTTGGCTATAAAACCAGTTAATTTTGCTAATTGACAGCAATATCTGTCTGTCAATTTGTATGTGTGTTGTATTTATGCACAAAATCTCAAAGCAGAGAAATAGATAGTTAAGGGCATTAGAAAATTTACATTATCCACATTATCATTACTATGTGTATTACAGCAGTACCAGGAGGCCTCAGTGTATTAGGCATTGCACATAGTGCAAAATGGAAAAGTAAAGGCAAAGAACAACCTGTCCCTGAACTACACTAGCAGTTTTTGTAGCCACAAATCATCAGTGGTGGTAACAGTGGAAGCTAGAGAATAGAAAAGGCTCAAGTGTTTTTATCTGTTTCATATACTGAAACATACTCAAAAGAGAGCTACAAACAGAGCTTCCCAAAGGGTTTACTTCCACCAAATTTTAAAGAGACACATGGCATCCATGTTCCCGTTGGGGTAACTGTGTTAGTGTGTTTCAGCTAAAGAAACAAGGAGTCCTGTGGTGTGCATATGGGTTATAGCCCATGAAAGCTTACACTCAAATATATTTGTTAGTCTTTAAGGTGCCACAGGACTCCTCGTTTGTTATGTTCCCACTCTCTCAACTCTTGCCCTCTTCCTAGCAATCCTTCCCTCCAGCCTCAGCACTGAGTTCCGCACTGAGCTCCCCACAGCACACCCTTCTCAGAGTGCAGTGGAAAGGCTGGGGGTGAAATTAATTCCTCACCACTCACCAGGTTCAGACCTGCCATTGTGCAAATTCCAACTGTCAAGTCTATTCTACAGCTAGCTGGAGAGAGTTAATTAACTCCTTCCCCATCAGCATGTGGATGTGACTGCATACTGAATCAGAGACATGGATGGTCAAGATTACGTTATCAACAGAAACCATAAGAATAGAGTAATTTATGGCCAGTAACACAAGATGTATATTCCATAACTTCTTGATTGCACAGGCCTGCCCTCCTCCATTTTCCTGTATTTTTGAAGGTCTATTATAAAATGAAAGGTATGTCATGAAAGTTGCCTCTCAGAGTCTTTCTAAAATAAGGCTCTACATCTTTTTATGAGAAGTTTTATTTTCATTTTAAACGATATTTTGCGTTAAAATCAGGAGCGAGTCTGTATTGAATTATGCAAATATGTGCTCCATTGGTTTATTCCTAATTCATTCTTGCCTGGATTTATTTTTCATATTTACTAATATCCATTAACTTACACAAAAATTTAAGAAGTCAAAATGATTCTTATTTTTAAGTTCAGCTGCCCCTATTTTCCTGATAAAGATTTTTTTCCTTCTTGGTATTTACAGTCACACTCAGAGGCTTAATTAAGGAGACACAAATTTGCATCCTTTATGCTTTCAAACTACAGACATATGGAACATTATGTAGGACAGCATGTCAGACTATAGATAGAGGGAAAGCTTCACAGAGCTACAAAAGAGCTCCAGTTCTCAGTAAAGAGAATGTTCACCATAACATGGCTTAATCAGCATGAGAAAAAGCATGGGGAAAGGATTCTCAGTAGGATAACAGAGCAGCTCCCTGCAAAACATGCAGCTTCCTAAATACATTGCAAGCACATCTCGAATTTGCCAAATCAAAGATAACAAATACCATTTCTATTTGCGGATTATCATCAGGTGCCTCATGTGGGAGGAGCCTAATTTTCTAATGAACTGCTCTGCACACCTTCCATTTCAAGAAAAAAGTTTTATGAGAACTGTTGTAATTCTAGTGCTAATAACATTCTGTGTAAGAAATTGCTTGTACAGAATTCAGGATACTACATGATATTGTTTGTTTTAATTTGATGATTCATGTACAATGACAAACATTTAAATGAGTTACTAATAGGTCAAAATTTAGGCCGCATATATAGTGCTGGGGCTTCTTAACACTTGAAATATTAATGTAAAATATACACAAATGGCAAGCTTATGAAGTAATGCTGTGTTGATACAAAAAAATGATTACAGCTGGTACTTGGAAAAAATCAATAGACAACAGATGGTCTACATTCTTCTTTACTATGAGAAGTAAAAAAAAAAAAAAAATATGCCAATGATTCTAATCCCTGAGCAGCAATCTCTTTTTTAAATTCCATGGCAGGGGAGCTTCATGAATCCAAAGTTAATTATTTTCCTGGTGCTTGAAAAATCAGTTTCAATGGTGGATGGGAAACAACAACAAAAACCATCTGTAGAAATGCTCTGGAGGGATCAGGCTAAACCCAAATGGTCATTACCTGACACTATTGTTCCATTACAATGGTTTTATTTGGTCAAAAATGAGTGTGCTACCAGCACTTCCTGGCCCTGTTCTCTATGAAGGGATTACTTACTATCAAATATTGAATTGCTTGCCACATTCTAATTCATTATGACAATAGTTTGCAAGTGTTGTAGTGCAAATCTACAGTTTAATCAAATACATTCATTACTGGAATTAAAAATGGCAGAATAGCAGGAACACCTATTGGGAATACTTCTTCCCTAAAACTACCTGATCCTTTTAGAAACATGCCACAGTATACTCTGAGGTATTGCTGGTAATGGGATAAGGAGCTCAGTTTAGGATACCAGGTTAAACAGGATACAGACTGATAGTGTTACCATCTCACTGAACTGAGTTGATCGGTCCTGATTCACTTTCCACATGACAAAAATCATAACATTAAGCAAGAAAGGAAATCTTGGGTGCCAGTCTTAGCTATTCAGCACAAGATTTAATAGACCTGGAGACTGAACAAACCTCCAATCCCATCAGGAGGGCCTTCTAGAACAGAATTGATAGTGAGCTGATCTATCAAATAACGTCACCTCAGTACTTTCAGCGTTCATTATACGTTCATGCACTTAGTACAGGAAATATGGCAAAGAATAAGATAATATTATTTAAGGCAAAATAAGAAAGTTTAAGGGCAAATGATGTCTACGGCCCCAAATCCAGTTTTGTAGCTGGACTGAGTGAAATATAGCAAGCACAAAAGAATATATACTGCTGGTGAATAAGGTATGTTAGCAAGCAGAGGAAAAAGCAACCTCTAAAGCAATCCTTTTATTGCTTGAATAATGCTTCTAGTTAAACCACTTGAAGCAAATCATGCCGTGCTGAATAGAGAGAGAGGAATGATAGTAGTTTCAGTAATCAGTGAACAAGAGTATGGCATAACCCATATCCATTGTTGTTTCTATCATAAAGGGGGTGGGGAAAACGTTTTTTACTTCCTTGTAGTAATGTAACTCTTGTAGCAAGGACACTGCTAGAAACCTGAACAATGGCATGTTCTGGATTTTACTCATAGCTGTCAAAGCTATGTGAGCTAATTAATTATTCTACGTGATTGAACAAATACAGGGAGTCTTCTTCATGTAGAATCTATTACCATAAAGATAACATTAGACTTGATTATCCAAATATAGTGACACTCAACGTACTGTATAACAGAAAGAATTTTCCAATATACATAATATGAATTAGGAGATACAACTTTATTGTGGATAACAAGAAAGTTTGGATAACCAAGTATGTGTTTACTCAAGAAGGCTCTACGATTGAGTAACAACAGACTTCAGTTTGTTTTTTAAATGCCTAACAAACCATTCCTACATTAAAAGGGCAGCTCATGATTTATGTTTTTGTTTTGTTTTTCAGTTACTAATGACTTAATGTTTTGGGTAAAATGATCAAGGCACACACCATTTCCCAGGAAGGTGCAACTGACAAACATTAATTCAGAGGAAATTCTGTATGCTGTGGTTGCCACTACTACAATAAAAAGAAAATCAAATAATAATATTACTAAGTGAAATTTTCATATGGAAGATATATATTTATTCCATAATTCTGGGGAATTAAGGCCCTTTATATGAGTCTGTCATACTGTAACCCCCTGAATTCTCTTTCAACATTCCATCCAGATATTGCAAAAAGACATGGACTGATATGGCCCTGTGTACGTATACTGTGCATATTGCCATTGTTTGTGACTATTCTAAAAACAATGGGTCCACAGCTGAAGCATTATTAGGGTTATAATACAATCAGATCTGATAGAAAGCCTATTGGAAGGAAGGAAGGACAAAATGAGGTCAAATGTCCTAAACCTAGAGGTAATGAAAAAGGTAATGTGGTATGAATAATCTACCAACAACTTAATCTAGTCTCTTGCATTGACAATGATATTTAATTCTTCACACAGACTGATAATGTAACAATTAATGCCGATTTTGAAATGACATGCCATATTTGTGTTCATTATGGACTCAGCTCAAAAGGGTCAAAGACAACTAACATTTGCAGAGAACAACAGAATCCACAGTGTACAGTACTTGAGAACACCATCCAAGAACTGGTTTCAGGGGACAAGCGGGGTTTGAAGAATGCAGAAAATAAGTGCAGACTTAAAAGGACATAAGGTATGTCTACACTACATACACACAGATGCCAGGGGGAAAGCTCTGACAGTTCCTGCTGGAGAGCCTTTTATCACTGCCTTCCTCTGCCTTGTGTAGTTACCCACCATGGTATAAATGCAGCTTGTTTTTCACTGCACACATA
This sequence comes from Pelusios castaneus, assembly GCA_007922175.1. Taxonomy (NCBI): domain Eukaryota; kingdom Metazoa; phylum Chordata; order Testudines; family Pelomedusidae; genus Pelusios; species Pelusios castaneus. Next base: position 241,817 of record ML685780.1, read on the forward strand.
GCTACATATATCCTAATGCTAACTCCAATGTAGACAAGCCTATAGAGAATTATGGTGCTCAAAAATCAAGACAGTCTTCTATTCTATATATCCCCAAATAATTTAGATCTTAATTTATTAATCACGGATGACCTTAAACTACTCAAAATAATCACCACTTTACACTTCAAAGTGTTAATATACTATATTTTCTTTTCTATCTGATGCATTAGGAAACTTCATTTCCTAATTCTGTAGGAACTATATAAAAAAGAAAGCCAGTTTTACTTGGGATTTGTAAAAGCAGCATTATTCAGCAGCATGAGCTTATTTTGCTAGCATATGTAGTAGAAAGAGCGTTGAACAAAAGACCTACCATAACAAGCCAGGAATGAGGCCTGAGGCCTAGTGAAACAGAATAAGGCAGAAGGCCTAAGCTGAAAAAATGGTCAAGTCTGTTACAAAAGCAAGTTAGCAGAAGTCAGGCTGTGAACTTACAGCCTCACAGAAATTGGCCCAGACACTGGCAAGAAATAAGCTGATATTGCAAACACATACATATTTTCAAAACAGTACTAAGTGCAAGAACCTAAAAATACATATTAGAGATAGAAGGATTACAGAACCTCCTACCATCAAAGTGATAAAAGGGATCACTTGGCCCCCTGAAATGACACTTTAATGGATGTAAATGTCTTTTTGAAATAATGAAGAGTTGTGTAAGGGTGGACTACGCCAAAAGGGTGGCAACTACCTATGCCAAAACTGCCTGTAGGAGTATAAAAAGAGGGTTTCAGAGGGAACGACTTTGCCTGGCCTAGGGAATAACGGAGAGTCCTGCCATTAACTGAGCCATTCCACTGTACAGGAGCATTCATATTTTAAGTGTACTTGTAAGATATAGGTTTCTTGTCCTTGTGTTGTGCTACAATAAACCTGGCCACGTGCCTCTGCAGCTCAGTGGATCTGTGGTCATGTTGTTTTATTTGATCATGAGTGCAGTGTCTGTTACCTGTGCAAAGCCAAGACAACACATACACAGGGACACACATCTGCAGTCAACAACGGATGAGCACTATATACACAACTGACACTGGTGATACCGACCTCTGATCTGGTAAATAAACGAGTTGTCCTCTGTAGGAATCACAATCTAACATGCATGAAGAGGCAAATTATATCTTCTGAAAAAAAAATATTGCTGATGTTTTTAAAATATTGAATAAAACTTATTCTTTCAGATTTTACAGGAGAAATTAATTATTATCCAGGTAATGGCATGAACAATGCTTATTTATAACTAAGTTACTAGATTCCTTAGATATTTTAGCTGATATTATGTAGCTGATTGGAATGTTAGAATCTGGTCAGGTTGTTTATACTTAGATATAGCTTATTTGATAAGGAGAAAGAATACAAAACATTGCAACATATTTAAATCAATGAATGTGTAATTTGTACCATGGAGGTCCTCTGTCCCTTGGTGGGTGGGGCTAAGTTTTACTATGTAAAATAAAAGGCAAACTTTTATTTTTGTTTTTAATGAGACACTTTATTATATTACTCGGTATCCAGTCTTTCCAAAAACATCCAAGTCTTCACACTGGCAGACTTCACAGGCAACACATCCAATCTGTAGTTGTCAGAAAAGGTCCTTGTTCTCTCTCATCTGTGTATTTTATATGGGGTAATCTTCCAAGCCATATGGTCTTTATTTTCACCTCAGCTGAACTCCTAAACTGAGCCATCAAACAAGAAGACCCTATTTAGGTCTGTGACCCCTTTAAAATTCTTTCCCAGCTAAATCTAATTTACTCATCTAAAGAGTAACGTCTTTACATTAGCAGATAGCAGGAATCACTGAACATGCTCAGTAAGTTCCCTTATTTCATCTACTTTAGCCTACATAGGGAAAGTTAGCTGTGGATGGCTGCAAACTGCATGACAAACTGAATGGGTACTTTCCCACACCACCCCCCTCACCATTGGGATCAATCACAAAGTTATTTGAATATCAGGCACTCTTCCTTTAGGAATACCGTACACCACATAAGTATATCTCTCTCTCTCTCTCTCTCTCTCTCTCTCTCTCTCACACACACACAAACAACAGAGTCCTGTGGCACTTTTAAAGACTAACAGATTTATTTAACGCATGAGCTTTTGTGGGAGAAAATCCCACTTTGTCAGACGTTCTCTCTCAAAGCACTTTTGTGACGGCACTCTAATAAGAGACAATATCAACTTTAGTCTTAAAACTATTTAATAGCCTCACTAATGGTTCCATCTCCCACTGCTGGTGCAAATTTTGCACAAACACATTTTGCACACATAAATTAATTTACTTCAGGGTTATGCAAATAAGAGAAGGGCATTCTGTAATCATTTTTATTGGAAAAAAATTCACAGACAAAATATAAAACACATTTCCCCTGGCAGAAGTACATAAGAGGACATTACAAGGGCAACTAAAAGTATTTCTAATATTAGCTTCTTTTTTAAAAAACAAAACAAAACAAATCCTGGTCTAATCATGAATGCAAAAACTGTGAGTGATAACAATCCAATGAATTTATAAAAAATGCTCAGGGCTAAAATCTAGTATGTTTAATGCTCATAAAATGATAATTGCATAATCCTGGAAACACTCAAGAACAAAATAGGCCATTTCCTTATTTTGACCTACATTCTTACTAAAATACTTTTATTTGAGAATTAAATATTCATTGTTTTAAATATGTTTAAAAATGTCATATCCTACTAATATAACCTCAACAAGAATGACTTCATACGTCCTTAGATTTCAAGATTAAACACTCGCGTAAAATCTTTATCTTACATAACATGTATGAGGAAGTTGAGTTTCTCCGAACAATATTAATTCAGGCTATACATGTTATCTTTAAAAAAAAAATCTGAGGTCAGTTATTAGGTACATTGATAAACTTTTATCAAATTGAAACTGAAGACTGTTTTAGTGAATCTGGCAAGCCAATTTATAATTCTCAATGTAAATTGTGAATGAGAAATCAGGAAAAGGTGCCACACAGACAGCACTTTTCTTTATCCACACAACAGGTCCAACACAGATAGCAGTAGCCCAAGATTACTTGTGCCACCCTTATAATCTGCTTTCGAACCTAATTTATGGGAACCAAATTGTGCAGATGAAAAAGTTTCTGCTAATAAGATTTATAAACCAGTTGCTACCCCAATCCATATCTTGGCTGTTCTGTGTGCTCAGACTATTGATGAAGTGGCCTTCATTATTGGCTAAGCAAGGTGAGGCCCTAAAGAGCTTGTCAGAATTTCTGTTTGTCTCTGTGTAATGCAATAACTTTTGAATGTTGCATCTGATCCATATTTCAGGGAATGTTCTAGAAATCAATGGGCAGAAACCCTAATGATTATGGTGAAAATTAGAAAAGTAGAAAGCAGAAACAGGAGACATAGGGAGCCCTGGGCACCTGGTTAGCCCCATCGACTTCAACTAGATCTGTGTTTCTCTGCAGATCAATGAACCAGCCTGATGGCAGCAATTAACATTTTTTGGCATAACGACATTATACAGCTCAAATCTGCCCACCACCCCAATAGAGTTTAAAAGGTTGACATCTTGAACAGTTTATCAAGTAGACAGAAAGCAAAGAAATAGGAACGGTGGAAAGAAGAACATGGCACAACAAGAACTGGAGGCTAGGGGGGCACCTGGAGCTCCTGGGATAGACAAGGAAGAATGGAGAACCCTTTATGGGTGAGAGCAAATCCATGAAATAGAGGGCAATGGGAGAGTGGCACATGCGGAGTTTGTGGGGGGCAATGGAAGACTGCAAGAGAGGTCTGTGCATCAGCTTACAGAAACAACATGTGCAACTCTAGTCTGTATCACTGTAATGCTTAGATGCTCCAACAAATGCCAGAATCTCATAGTGCTTGGCCTTGTACATAGACACATAATGAGATCAGACCCTGTCCTGAGCAATGTCAATCTAAAACAGGTGAAGGGGAACAGATGCAGAGGAGGATCGGGTGGTATGTGACTTATCCAAAGTCACACAGCAGGTCAGTGGCTATGTCAGATTTGAGTTCTTCCCCTACACTACAACTTCCTCCTAGTTGCACTGACCATATTTTTTTGTGTAGAGAATGACTTGATTTAGACTACCAAACAGCCACTTGATTATAACACCTTTTGCACGGTATTGACATGGGACACATTTGATCTGGAAACCTTTTAATTCTTGTTACGCTGTTAATAGTCTACTGGGTGCAAAACAATTTAAACCAACAGTTTTGGAAGGTAAAATAAATGATCACAACAATGCATGAGTTGAATAATTTAAGTTCTGTTTTGCATAAGTGATTTAGACCCTCATTTACTTTCTTCTTTTTCTTTTCTTTTCTTTTTTATTTTTCTTTTTATTTATTTGCCACTCAGAAACAAAATGACACTTATAAATACAATTGCTAGCTACTTACAGATGCCCTGGGATACTATGCAATAATGACCATCTTAACATGCTCGAAGACATGGCCTTATGAAACCAAAATGTTTTTATTCTTTATTTCAAATTTCACTTAAATCATTATCACACTTATAAATAAAACCCTTATTTCTAGCTGTGTGGTTCATGGAATTGGCCTGATGATTACGAAAGCTTAAAAATGAACTCTGTATACTGCAGTAGATTATTCTGACATTTGATTGGTTTCAGATAGCTGCAAGGTTTCAGCAGCTGACATTTGACAGATGTGTTTCCAATCTAATACTGTTTATCTGCAAAGGATCTATTTCTAGGCATTTGGCCTTTTATTTGGAATATCTGATCATCCTCTGTAGTGTGAGACTAACATTTTCTGACCACTAGATGGAATGTTTTAAAACCAAAAATATTATCTGTTCACAACATGCACAGACTTTGAATCTTTAAACCGGAATCACAAGCAGAATAAATCTTATAATATCTGATTGATTATATCTCTAATTCTTAATATTTTATTGGCTTTGCTTTTCCAGAACAAGGCCAGAGCTGTTGTCATCCTAGAGCTATTTATATATTTCCACAATGAGCAATCGTCCTTATATTGACATTCTTCCAACTATGAAAAGAATTAGTTTATTTTTAATTTTTTCTTCTTTCATCTTTTGAAAAGCAGTGCCAAAAACCTCAAGTAGGGGTGGAGGGAAACACCATTGTTTGTGATAGCTACACTGGCATAAAGCTGTAATTACACAGTGGTGAATTAGACTCTGAGTCTCTGCAGTGAAGGAAGAGCTGCTCTTCAGATTTCTGTTCCACCAAGGAGAGATTGAACTATGAAAATGTTCGCATTTGCTTCTCTTCCTTCTCTTGTGTGTGTGTGGAGGGTGGGGGAGGGGTTTGGTTTTGACAGGTGGTAGTGGGGATGTGTTGGATTAGGAGAAATGGTCATCTGCTGTTTATTCTCTTCAGAGAGGGCAATTTGAAACTTTAAAAAGGAATGAGCCAGGAGAAACCATATATATTTGTTTGTTAATTTTGGAAGTGATGAGGCCCAGGACAGGTCTTCCTCTCCATGAATAGTGGTAGGTGCATCACAAAGAGAAGAATCCCTGCCGACTGTGCTCAGAGAAACATTCTAGTAGCTCTTGGTGGTGTAATTTTAAGATTTTTATTTACCTAAAGCATGGTTCTGTTTTGAAAAGTGAAATGTAAAAATTTCTCCTGCTTATTCTAGAGGCCTGTTCCCTGTTTGTATTCAAAGTCACATTTCCTTACTCAAGCAGTTAAAATACGTGTTCATAATTTTTATGCCTACTAACCCTTCAAGACCTGTATATGTGTGGGAGAAAGAGCAGGGCTCTGTATTGCCTTGGGCATTATTAACTTTATTGTTTAAGCTCCAATTGCTTATGTTACATTAAAGATGTCAGTGAGAGAATAATCCAGAAGACAAAGAGTTGCACAAGTGTAACTCAGTGCCCAGTTTGACCTCCAGAAGCTTTATCATTAGTGATAATGTGCAATGATGAGACGATCATCAGATCCCAGGTTGAGATTACAAGACTTTTAGAAAAAAATCCATCTGTTTACATGAATATCATTGAGGAACACACACAGTGTCCCATAATGCTCCTTTCATTCATTTTTCATAAAACCTCCTATACTTATATTTTATAATGTACCATATTATATCTGGATTAAAAACAAACAAAAAAACATAAAACCTCTCTGCTGGAAGTGCTCTGAACTGATGCTAGAGATTTTCTACCATTTTGTGATTCTTGATGAGTTACCTTCAGAAAGTGGTCCTTCTGGGAATGACAAACAGACAGACAGAAAACTTCCTCTAATATTGTGACATCATTTATACAAGTAACACTCCCTTCCTCCCAGACCAAAATGAACCATATTTTCATTTTGCATAATCTAATTTATTGAGAGGGGGATTTTATACCTAGTAGGCAGAGAAGAAGGACTACGAGAAAGGATGCTTATTATTTCTATTTTAAATTAATGTATTTGTTTATGAAAGCAGGACTCCACTCCTTCGCAAAATTGGGTTGGCAGATTAACAACAAGAAGTAGCAATAGATGTTAGCTCTTTAAATTCCTAATTAAACTCTCTCACAGCCTGCATGTTTTCAAATTCTATAGCAACATACTTCTCTCTGATGAACATGAACATCCCCTGTACTGGGAGCTGCAAGTACTTTTCTAAAGACAGAATTCAGGCCTACCTTCTGTATTCCCAACCACTTGAGACAGGATTTAAATGCTATGAAATGCTGCCTTTGAAGAAACAAAAGAGGAAATCAACATTAAGGGTATGATGTTCAATAGCACCTAAGTGCACCAGTCCTATTGAGCTGCAATGGGAGTTGTGCCTTTAAGTCTCTTAGGAGTTTTCAAAAAGCTCACCCTAAACCCATATTTTAAGGGTGAAATGCTTCTCTCTCTTCTGGGTGCAGGAAGCGCTATGTTTCTACTATGGAGGGGGAGATGCTGAAGACAAGCTGAACATGGAAGCCATACAACCCTTGTGTGCTCTGGAGCAATTTTCTGCAAAGGAACGTACAACAATGCTCGAAAAACTCCAGGTGCCAGTATTGCCTCCTGGTGCAAAAATAAATAAATATTTAGGGGAAAAAAAAAGAGAAAAGAGAAAACCCTGTTGGTGCCCTGAGCGGCGTATGACTTTTTTTTTGGCAGTGGGGCACTTCTTCACCATAGATCTCACAGCTTTTTCTGGCAGCAGGGTTTCCTCATCCTGCACAATAGCCCTGCCACCAAAAATGTTAGATAGTTCTGGTAGGTTCCATAACTTGGGTTGCAGTTGAGGAGCAGGGCGTCTCCACAAGCCACTTTTAGCTCCAACGTAGATAAAAATCAATGATTTTTTAAGTTTGTTATTTAAATTATAAGTTTTTCTTTTTTTAAAAAAAGCCTGTTTAAAATGATATCTGAATTTACAACAAAGCATGTTAAGGCCTAAACTTATTATAATCTCTTTAAAATTTAAATTAAAAAATGACATATCTATGAACCACTGTTTAAAAAATATGAGTTCAAAGGTTGTATTAATATATTTAAAAAGAACCGGGGGAGGGGGAGGATAGGGAAGGCAGGTGACAACTTTGAGGTCAAACTTTATAAATATGGCACAATAGGTCAACATAAGTAATTTAGGAGACTGTTTCATTTTCAGGAGACTCAGGCTTAGTCTACACTGCTGTGCAAAGTCGACAGGAGATATGCATTCTACCTACAGTAGAATATGTATCGCCTGTTGACTTACTTACTCCCCCTTACCTCAGCATCTTCACTTGGCTACGTCAATGGGAAATGTTCCCCCATCAATGCAGTGTTACTCTTTTTGGAGGAGTGGAGTTACTACGTATAAAGGAGAGCACTTCAAGGACCATTTGAGCAGGTCTATGCTGGCCCCTGAAACGATCCTGCTGTGTTGATTTGTGGGAATCGACACAGCAATTTCAGTGCAGACGTGGCCTTAGGCAAGACTTTGAACTTAAGCTCCAGTCATTTTAACTGAAGCATATTTGAGCAGTTTCTCAGGCTGAACTGAATTAATCAGTTTAATTCACTGATTACAGTTAATTCTCTGTTTAATAAATCATTTAGTTGTAAAAATGAAATATGTTATGAACACAAATATCTCTATCCGAAACATGTAAGATTGTTCTGTTTAATAAAAATAAATTTTATATGCTGCTTTGTGCATTCAATTAAATTCTAGTTATTATCCTAATGCAGCTTGACACAAACATGAGCAAAAAGATAAATATCTAGTAAATAAGCAAAGTATCATTCACCATCTTCTAAAATACTAAACATGTACCGTTAGTAAGTATCTGAAAATATTATGCTTTATAATTCCTTAAATAAATGCATATGGTTACAGTGTACTCTTCTTGGTCTTAAAAAGAGGTACCAAATCTAGTGGAAAGGTTCTGTGTAGTTGTAAAACAACATATTTTAATCATTATATCAACCAATAAGACTGCACCTTGCTTTGGAAAATAATTGAAGTACAAATGGGAAAGTTCATTAAAATCGATGATTTAAATTGAGACTTTCTACATAGTGGTTTAAAATTGCTGATTTAAATCAATCTCCACACCAGACCCTATCACTAAGTGGGTATAAAGGAAATCTGTGAACCGGGGGAAATCTTCAAAGATCTTTCTCTTGGCTGCTTCCCATACTCCTGTCCCCAGGGCTTCCCTTTCCCATAGGAAAACAAATTAACACAAAAATGTATTTTTCTACATTAGGAAAATAACACAACTTTAGGGTCAGCATTTTCAAAAATGGACACTAATTTTGAGGGCATCAATTGTCCCCAGCCGTAGGTCGACTTAGGGAATTAAGTCAACCTAGAGTGTCCACACCGGTTTTAGTTCAACTTAACAAATCGACTTAGCCATTAAGTTGACCTAAAGAGCAGTAGTTATTAAGTCAACTTAAGGAAGCCCTTAGGTTGACTTAATGAAAGCCTGGTGTGGACACAATGTTCTTTAGGTCAACTTAAGCATCCTTAAGTCGACCTAACTTGCAAGTGTAGACATACCCTAAAAGTCTTGCAGTTTTAGAAGCAGACCTGAAAAATCACAAACAAGCACAGAGATTTATATAGGTTAAGGTTGTATGGCAGAACACAATCACATTAAATCCTCTCTCCCATACCCTATCCTATGAGTCAGACCTTGGTTCCTGCTTTCCTCCACTCTCCCAATTCACAGAACTGATTACTTGGTCATGGTCTCCTGCATTATTGTGGGGTGTCAAGCCAGAGTAGTTGTAAGGGCCACAGGTCTTTCAACCACTGTGTGCCAGTACTGAGCTATTGTAGGCTTAAGGGCAAGTTATCATGTAGTTTTTATTGGGACTTTAAAATTACTTGGCCAATCTTTTTCCTTCCTTCAGCACTCATTGACCTGTCACGTCTATTTTACATTGTCACTGACATTATGAATTAAACCATGTTTCCTGATATTAAAAACTGATTTATTCATATTTATGTTTATGTCATATTTGTGACTAAATCCTGAAGTCCTTACTCAGTTTTCACTCATGCAAAATTTCCACTGTCTTCGGAAAGAACGACTAAGACTTTAGGATTTACTGGATTTTAATGGATTTTAGAATTAATACCTCCAAGATTTTTTTCAGTATAAGCAAATAGGAAAATGAGAAGTCTAGCAAAGTCAGAACTCATTTAAATACACAGATCTTGACCTATCAGGAGTCCTAGAAGGAGAATGGCCAGGTAAAATGTAGGAGCTCTACTGTGCTATAGTAGTTCTGCAGTGCTATATGCCCCTTTGTGATTAGGTGAACTGCAAACAGTGTGATAAATACACTGCAAATTGTCTAGTTTTAATACATTCCTTTATATATATTTGCACCCAAATCACTGTTGGGAAATTTTCTGCAGAGGAAACAATATTCCTTATGCTAGATTTATTTTAGCCCCTCCTACAGATCACCTAGAAGACCACATTTTCTCCTATTCCAGCAGCGGATGCACAACGGTGTTCCAAAAGGGTGTGTGTAATACACATCAGGATTCTAGCATTTTATATAGATATCAAAAGGTCCTGCTCTTTGAGTATTGCATTAACATAGCATTGAACTTTCACATCTATTTCAATGGATTTGCAGTTACAGTTGGCTGAACATATTTAATCAATATTTGATTTCTATTTAATATTTTATAATACATTCACATTAAATTATACAATTTTCATAAAAATGCTTTGTAATATTATCACAATCTGAAGTTCTTTGCTTCACTGGCTTGGTATAACCCACAGTTAAGCTTCAAGCAACTACTAATAAATTCTGTTTCTGTCATCTTTTCTATAGTTATAGGGAGTCACATATGTGTTCTTTCTAATGAACATTTAGGGACTCTACAGTTGTAAACTAGTACTAACTAGTAATAACTAATAATTACTTCATTGTATTATATATTTGTACCAGAAACAACTTAGATACCAATATACTTCTATTGCTTTGACTAAAAGATGGAAAAAAATTATGAAAACAATAGAGGAATAAAAGAAAGGTGAAAAGAACAGTCTTTTAAAAAATATATGACCAAATTAGAAAAGATTGCCGAAAGAAATAACAATGTTTGTTTTGTTTAGTAAAAGACAAATAGCTCTTCCATATCATTGTGCTCTATTTAAATAGTCATAGGCAACAACTAAGAATTGAACTTTTAAGATTCTAGTAAAAACAACAAGAGTCCTGTGGCACCTTAAAGACTAACCAATTTCTTTGGGCATAAACTTTCTTGGGTTCCACCTGACGAAGTGGGTTGGAGCCCATGAAAGCTTATGCCCAAAGAAATTGGTTAGTCTTTAAGGTGCCACAGGACTCTTGTTGTTTTTGCTGTACAGAAACTCCCTGTCTGAAAGATTCTAGTGTGTGCGTTCCTAGATTTATGTTTTAGAATAACAAACTAATAATAAGACCTGCAACGGGAAAGCAAAATGAGCCACCTGCAAGCTTGTCCTTATTCTCCAGCTGAAGTCATTGTGATATCTCCACAACTGAACATTCTTGCATGCTTCTCTACCTTGAGATCCCAAAGAAGAATATTCATTAATCTTAGCCTCACATTTAAAACTCATTAAAAATCCTGTTGCCATAACTCTTGAAGATTAATAACACAAGTCCAGCACAATAGTTTTGCTAATTTAAATGCTTCTTTTTCAACATTTCATTTCAAGTGTACTGTAATTACATTATCTTGCTGCGGGCCAATTTATAAAATGCATTCAAATTGTATTTCTATATTCTGCATGTGGGGCAATATAGACACAATCCCTCACTTTAATTACCTACAACACTTGAAAAGAAGTGTTTGTATATACTTATGTAGCTTTAAAAAACATAAAACTAGAGTAGTTGACGATTATTTTAAATTGAAATTAACCATTATCCTGATCTTTGAAAATGCATTTCTATTTAAGACAATTTTCTTTTTCAAGCATTCCAGTCTTTTTAGCATAGTTTAACATGTCGTATTTTATGCTACAAATCATAATGTAAATGGGGTAATGAGTCTTCTGAGTTTTTCTCAGAATTTAAAAAAGACCTTCAGAAACTTCACGAATCTTAAAAAGGGGGAGAAAATGTTGATAAAACACTAAATGATAATATCCTGTACAATGATTGATAAAACACTAAATGATAATATTCTGTACCATGACTGATGGATTTTGCAATATATGTCATGAACAGGCAGGTGTAGTTTCTCTCTTTTAAATATCTACCAAATGTGTGACACCAGCTTTTTTTCCATCTTGCTAAATTATGTTGAGACTTCTGTAGTGCAAACTATGAATCATATTTTTTCAGACTGCCTTTAGCCTTGTAAGAGTATCCAGAGTGCCAGGAGTAAGATATTATTGAAAATACTCAATAAGATTCATACATTTCCTACTGATTCGGACCCGAATTCAGGAAAGCACCTAAGCAAATTCATAAATTTAAGTACTTGAGTTGTCTCACTTATTTCATTCACAAAGAGTTAAGATCAGTACAGATTAAATTGAACAAGTGAAACTTTAAGGAAACACTGGCCCTTTGACTCCAGTTCCACTGATCATGATACACCACTGAAATCAATGGGACTATTCACTTGCCGAATTTTAAGCATCTATTTAAATTCTTTCTGAACTGGACCCTTCATAGACAGAGAGGGGTCTAATCACATGGATCCTGGTGGGAACACCTGGAAGAAAGGAGAGCTACTCAATCCCACAGAAGCTCTTCTACAGGAGTTCCACAGTTCAGAAAGGGCATTAGTTTCCTGGATTTTCTCTATTACTCAGATGATTTCTGGAGTAAACCAATAAAAGTTACTACAGTCAGCATTTACAGTTTTCTCCTTTTTTCTCCTAGAAAGCTTATAATACTGAAGACATTCCATCGAAATCTGACACTAAGGGACATCTTAATAACACCGTGGCTGTAGGAGACATACATATTGTTGAGGTGCTTCAGTAAGCAAAGTGTCTGGACAGCAATATGAAGGTATACAGTCTCCATATGGAAGTCCTTTTTCTCCAGCAGATAACCTAGATTCATCAGGTTCAGGGAGTGGAAATCCCTGGGACCACCTACTAGAAAAATTCCAAAGTAGGGGTAAATAAGGACTTAAAGTTGATGCATGGTTATGTAGGATTTTCTTGCCCAATTTGAACATTACTCTTATTTTTTTTTCTTTATTATGTATCTTCATTTCAGACTCATATTTTTTTGGCTTTTATTTCTTTTTCTAAGCAAAAGATGAAACATTAAACAAGGCATAAAAGAAATGTCAAACAAATATAAAATGATATAGACCTAAAATTTAGCCTACCTCAAAACATAGAATCTAAGTATCTATTTTTAAACATTCATCACTCCACACTGAGTAAGAAAAGTTTTAAAATAGCCATTTCTAATGCAAAAACTAATATTTATAATTCACCTGTAAAGGGAATGCAAACTAGCCAGCCCTCTTCCTACAAATGTGCTAATGTTAAGTCTGATGATGCTAATGACAAGAAGTAACTGTAACATTATAAACTATAACGTGACTTTTCCAGTTATGTTCCAAAAGAAATAAAAAACAAATCAGGGTGTAATATATCAAATGGGGGAATAAAAGTGAATATATTTAAGGTTTAATGAAAAGTAGCAATCGTGAAATTAAAGTTCTTCCCACTAAAGGTATTAGTTTACATTTTGTGTAACAAAATATACAACCAGTTATCATTGTTATTTACAACTCCAATAAGAGGTAATTGACCATGACATGGCAATCAAAGCCATGGATGCATAATACCACTGATGTCAAAATATGTCCTGTTAGAGTCCCCAGTAAAGGCATAAATTATTATTAGAATTTACTACTGAAAAATTTCAGTACCCTAACCCTTACGCAGACAGCCCTAGAGATTCATGCTCGATACTGTTTATTACTAGGCCACCGGTGTTGAATACCAGGACACAGTGCAAGCAGATGGCAATTAAAACTTTGCCACAGTCTGAACTGAACATTGGGGCCCCCAGAGGAGGCCCTTTTTGACCTGGTAGACCTAAAAATTCCTTTGGGGTGGGAGGAAAGTATGTTTCTGCCTCTTTTCCTTGCAAAGACAGTGATAGCAATGCAAACCAATCCGTAAGATTGAAATTTGTGACTGATATTTTCCTCACGATCACAGGTTTTTCAACTATCTCCTCTATCCCAGCCAGCCAGGACTGGACTTGTTTGTTTGTGGGAATTTCAGTCACAGGTCCCTCTGTTTTTGGAAACAATTCAGAGCTGAAAAGGGTAGTCCATTACAAAATACCTCCTCACTGGCAGCCAGCAGCTGATCAGCTAGTATGACCCAAGCTCAAAGGAGAGGCAGCATGACTACATGAGGGGTAGTGTGGTGCATTTGGGTAAAGAAAGGACTGATCAAGAGACTCTCTTGTTCTAATGCTGACTCTTCTGAGGCCTTGGTCAAGTTAATAAACCTTTCTGATTCAAGTTCCCCATTTGTACAATGAGCAAACTACCACCTACCTACCTACTTAACAGAGACATTGGATAATGAGTATGCCAATGTTTATAAAGTGGTTCAAATTACAAAATGTATATGTATACACATGAAACCTTCCAGTGGTTGGAAACCTGGAGACCTCCAGTTTCTTTACTTGTTAACAGAAGTGTCCCTTGCAAAATATATAAAACATAAATATGAGGGCACCTCTCCCCAGAGCCAAGTACAAGCTACTTTGCACAGTGCTTTCATCACAGAAGTTGGAGGTTGTTTCCAAATGAAGACAAGGGCATCAGCGCATTTTTTGCTAACATTTTTGGACCATCCAAAAGTGCAAAGGCCAGCACTGCCTGCATTATCTGAACCCTGATGCGAGGACCGCATTTAAGGATTCAGTCTTCTGATTGATCCCATCTGTGCTCTCTCTGCAGCTGAAAAATAATTCTTTCTGTAATAGTTGGTTTTTGTGATGTGGAAATTTGTCCATCAGGAACTTCACTGAAATGACCAACTCACTTGACAAAGGCTATTGAAAAGCTGTCAGACAGTAATAACTTTTAGACCACTACCATCTTGAGGCAGATTTGAACTGTTGTCTCCAAGGTGAAAAGATCCATATCCCATTACCAGTCACCTGAACCACACAAAAGAAGTTAACGTGACCTTAAGCAATAAACCATATTGAAGTGGCATAGCCACCAGCTATCCCCCTGTCTCACAGTAATGAATCGGAACATTCCATCAATATTCTAACATGTGCTGTAGCCTGACCGAAAATAAATGTCATACTGGTTAGTGAAATAAAATGAAGATACAAAATCCTGCTGGAGAGTTCTAAGCAACTGGATAAAGAACTTAGCTGGCTGAAAGGAAAGGAAAGGACATAGGTGTGGCTGGAGGGGGAAATGTGTGCTAGAGTGGTCAGCAATGAATGAGGAGAAATATTGGGAGCCAGCAAGCATGTAAGTAGTCAGCTTTAATATGCGAGAGTTCCAGATCAAGCAAATTTAAGATGAAACAAATAACCAAAAACTTAAATGAAAGGCAAGGTAGATGGAAACTTGAGGATTCAAGATGATCAGTTTTCCAGAGTATAATCCAAATGATAATCAGAATGCAACAAGTTTTAAGAGATGCACTAACCATGCATTTCAGCCTAAAGAGCCATGAATGAGACAGATATTAAAGATTATGAGGGATACCTGCTATGGGTAATACATTTTAGAAGTAGAGTTCCAGGGACAAGAACCAGGAGGCATATGTGACTGGTGAAGAGTCTGTATCAACGTACAGTGGAGGAGTCAACCTGGAAGATATACTCTAGGAAGGATGAAGACCAACTGTGTGGGGATGAGATAAGAAACTGGGATAAAGGAGAGATGGGGCATAGTAATACTGACGGCCATCTCAGAGAGTCTGCGAGAGAGATTGATGATTGTGCTCAGTGACTATTTAGAGAGGGTGAGAAATAGGAGTTTGAATTGTGAACCAGTAGAGACTCCATAGCTCTGATCTTTTATGTTGTGCATTTAAAGACAAAAATCTTGGCCTCGTGGTTGTTCAGGCCTAGCACTGTGTCCTTTTTTTTATTCAACTGCATAATGCCTAGCACACTTTTAGGGATATCCACAGTAAATTAATAAATAATAAAAATTGCCAGCTGAGCTTCATCTGTTTTATGAACAATTCCATCGAAAGGCTTTGGAAAAGCAAAACAGCTGTTTGTAAATCAATACTCCTCCACTGTCTTCAGATTATCTTCACCCCCAGGTTTTGAAATAGGTTGTACCAAAGAGGAGTGAAGTAATAATACATTCTCATTGGTAATGCTTCTGGAAAAGAACCTGGTCTCACATTAATTTTTCAGACTAACAGAAATCAGTGTTCAAGTAAATGCAGATTATCTTGGAACTACACTGGTTGAGGGATTTGTTATTTGGGAACAACAAGGGAGTTTTCCTGTTAATTAATTTGGAACAGTTACTAATGTCAATAATGAAGATCTGTTTGTTTGTGGTGGTGTTTTTTTAAGAATGACCAGACTAGGAAAAATAGAATCCAATGACAGGAAGAGAATTTACTTACTATACATTGTTCAAGTCCGAAAACTATTTTAAAATAATTCTGGAGGAACAAATGTATTAATTCTCTAAAGCAAAAGGGGGTAAATATTTTCATTTGTTTAATGGAACAAGGACATGTGTATGTGGGCTTTATTCTGGTACAATATTTGTATTCTTTCTTTGGAGAACTGAATATGGAGAGACACTTTACTTTTTTATGATTACAAGTACTGAAAACTGATACTTTTGCGAAAAGGGGAAAAATGCCCCTATTACCCAAATAGCCACTCGAAGTGTCACTCACAACTGTGCATGATTTGATCCTCTTCAAACAAGTTATTCTTAAAATCTAGAAAACAGCACCATAATCTGCTCATTCATGAAATGTCTGTGATAGGTAGGAATAGGAGGGTTATCTACCCTGATCAGGTCACTAGTTGTTATTCAGACTTCACAGTTCTCCTCCAAGAACTTTGATAAGGTTGCTAATTTTGTTATAACATTTACCTAACACTCAAATTAGCATATGCTAACATCTGTAGGCAACTGCTACAATTAAGAGATTTCTCCACAGATTTCAGGGCATTTTCAGGTTTGATGGGTTAACCCCATGCTTACTTTGGGGGGTGTGTGTGTGTTGTGGTTTTTGGTTTTGTTTTGTATTGGGGGGGGGGGTGGAAGGAGCAAACATTGCTCTCTATAATTAGGCAATCTAATGAAGGAAATTATTGGTTTAGATTTCCCTATCTTTCTGGCCCTTTGGCTGATATTCATACAGAATTTATAAATTCTCTAACAAAAAATAATCGTCTCTCTGGCCTTACAACCAACTTGGAGCTCCATAGTACTTCTGCCTACTCGCTGCTGCTTTTAAAACAAAACTAAAACAAACAAACAAACAAAAACCTTCTGATATATTTCTTGGCTTTCAGGACACAGTTCTTCTCCCCTTTCTTCTCTCCTTTTCTTCCTCCCCTTTCTTCTCTTTATTTTCTATTCCTCTGGAAATACAATACAATTACACTGCTTTCTCCTCTCTCTTACTACTCAAGAGCCTGGAAATGCTGGTGATGGTGATGACTATTTATTTTTTATTTGGTAGCATCCCCAATGTGTTGGGAATTTTCCAGACCCTCAGGAAGAAACAGTCCCTGAGACCCAAAGAGCTCACCATTTACAAATGAGCACAAGTTAGGAGAACAACAGAGAATATAAAATCGGATTTAATCTTACTATTTTGTTTTAGTTTCCTTATCTCTGCCCCTGTCCTCATCTCCACTCCAGGCCTTCTCCTTAGCATTACCATGTTATACCAGGTCACCAACGTACCCTAGTGATCCCACGCTATCCGGAGCAGGCAAGCATCTCCTACAGCAGTGGTTTTCAAACATTTTTTCTCGGGACCCAATTGAAAAAAATATTTGTATCCACAACCCAACAATTACATCTTTGAGCAATGCATTACAGTCGTTTGGTGGCAGCAGCAGGGGGCTCCGCAACCCAGTAGCTGCAGGTCTGTGACCCAGTCCTGGGTCCCAACCTGTGGTTTGAAAACCACTGTTCTACAGCAGTTAACAGAGTGTTGTTTCTGGAGAGAGAGATAAATGGAGACCCAGCAGACACCTGGCAACTGTTTTGTCAGGCTTGAAGGCAGGAAGGGGAACAAACAAAACCAAACCCTGTGCCAGATTTCAGATTCAGTACATAATATAGTAAATTTGTGTAACTTTATTTGTGTCTGGATGAATCCCTTACACAAAAGCTGCTTCAAACCCCTTTAATCATTCTTCACGATTTTTTCTTCTTGCAATAAAGAGATATATAATACATTTGACAAACTATATGATTGTTTTGCATTGCTAAGATATGAAAAGAAACACTGATCTATGCAAATATCTCAGTTTTATTGTCTGTGTCTGTTTCCCAATCCTTTTATGATTCTACAAATTGTATCCAACCATAAATGTGGTAAGCAGACACTAGTAGATATAACAAAAATGGGTCTTTCAATTGATTTTATTGTCACTCATAAGATATCACAACTGAATTATAACCAAATGTAATACAAGCACATTGGCTCTGATCCAAAGCCTGCTAATGTCAAAAGAAAGCTTCACATTGACTTCACTGTACTTTGGCTCAGACCCCACATGCAAAAAGGTAACTGGCAAAAATACATAGTCTACATGTTCTGTTTTCCACTGAGCAACTACCAGAAATATGTATTGCACCATCGATTTTTAAGCAGAACACCCCATTGACTTCAGTGGAGCTTTCTGCTTAACAACAGATAGTATGATACAGTCCAAAAATGTGGAATATAGGATTAAGCATTCAAAGTTCTAACTTGCTAGTCAACTATTGTACTAATAAATCAGATGAGGATTATATTAGGCAGAGTGATTCTAAGATACTGAGCTATCCGGACAATTAGTTTTCCACTCTGTAAAAAGAGATGAAGACTTGTAAAGAGAACAAATATTTTCAACAAAGTATACTGCAATTATTTGCTAAAGGAAGAACAAACCCACCTGGTGTTTGAATATTATTTGTTTCCTTTCTGCTTCTGTAACAATTGATGCTGAGTAGAGATGGGTGAAATTTTGTGTCAAAAAGTAAATTTGCTGAGCAATTCATTTCTAGGGCATCTAAAAACTTAACAAATTTGGGTCAATTTGAACAAATAGTTTCAGATGAAAGAAAAAAAATGGAAAATGTCAAAAGCTTCATTTCATTTGATACAAGGAAAAACAGCCCCATCACACTAAAAAAATAATTTCAGTTCCAAATGAGCTGTTCCCCTCCGCCCAATTTTTTCAAGTCTCCCAAGCCCTTATAGTGTTCCCCCGTACTGTACGGCATCTTATCCACTGACTACTCAGAGTGCTACCAGGGCTACAATCCCCAAGGGAACGGTGTACCAACCAGTTTGAATGACTCAACTCAACATCAGCTCCTTATATAATACCATAGCATTGAGATGTATTTGTAGTGAACACAACTAGAGGTTTATCATCAAATGGGTCAAGATTCAAAAGATAGTTGGAAAGGATAATGGAAATGAAAGCACACATACAACAAAATCACAAAATGATTACTAGAGACTAAAACTTAACTCAACAGGCAAACCTACTGCCTAAAGACATTTGTCTTATCCAAATGTCCTTCGCAGCTTTTCTAACTGGAGCAGATTGAGACCTGTTTTCACAAATGTAATCATGCTGCGTGATTACTTTCTAGGTGCAGGATAAAAGGAGTGTGTGGGGCAGGTCGTCTTAGCCTTCTTATGATCCCCAAAATTTATTGTTTGCAGCCAGAGTCAGGACTCCCCCCCCCACAATAATTTATTCTCCTGTGTTTTGCCCCCCTGATTATTTAACATTTCCCTATTGACTTCCTTAAAGACTGTAAAAGCATCACACCCAGCTGTATCTGCTTAGCCACAGTATTTCTCCTGCCATGCGTGCAGCTCATCCCTAATGTAACTGTGTACAGTGAAGCATGGGGAACTCAGCACCTTAGATTCTCAGTTCTGAACTATCCTGAAATCTTATAGGGTGGCTCAGATGGCTATCAATGGTGCAGCAGTTGCCACTTCTTTGAGAGTGTCTCTTTCCATTAACAGATACGTTTTTTATGGTACCACTGTCCTGAACAGACAGAATTCCTCCAGCCACTCTTAACAGTGCAGAGCTTCTCCTCTGCTCACTCCGAAGTGGCAGCAACCCAAACATTTGGGTGCGTCTACACTTAAAAATTAAGTCGATTTAAGCTTGCTTAAGTCAACTTAATTTACTCTGCGTCCACATTACACTTTCCTTAAGTTGACTTAAGCAGCTGCTTAAGTCGACTTAAGGAAAAATTAAGTCGACTTTATAAAACCTTGTTTTAAGTCAACTTTTCTGGCTAAGTCGACTTTAGAAAGTCGACTTAGGTCTACTCCACGTCCATACTGGCTAAGTCGACCTTAAGTCAACTTAGGGGGCTCCAGGGCTTCCCCACTGCCCTCCCTGCCAAGGTGGCTGGCACAGCCACAGCCTGGCATGCCCCCCCAAAGGGCAGGGCAGAGCCCTGCTCACCCTGCCCCTATGCCCTGCCAGGGTCCCTGTTCCCCTTTGCCCCAATGTACCAAGGAACAATGGGGCAAATGCTGAGCCCCCTGGCACTTGGCAAGGGGCGCTCCCCCTGCCACCATGGACCTGTCCCAGGTCCACCTAGCCCCTACAAGTTGACCTAGGCGTCCAGTGTGGACGCTCTAGGTTGATTTTGTAGGGTCCCCTCTAAGTCGACTTAAAATTTGAGTGTGGACATGCTAAGTCGAATTAAATTAACAAGTGTAGACATAGCCATTGTGCCACTGAGCAGTGTTATATTAAAGTATTATCTTTATAAACACAGTAGTTTCTCATAACAGATCATCTTGAAGTTTACATATGCATATATTTAGTGTGAAATTTTGCCACTGAATGCACATTTAAAAATCAATTTCTTCTATTTGTAGAGCGTATCTGATACAGACATGCATGCACAGATTTGCAGTATATGCTTCTATTGTTTTTTTTAATGGATTTGGCACAGAATATCAGTAAACAAACATTAAAATGTTTTCTTCTAAACTCACTTTATTGTTAACAGATGTGGAAGTTAATGATCGTAAAAATAAACTAAAATATTAGGAAGCAAAATGTGATCATCTGGCTTGAAACAACTGCTTTTCTAATTTTTTTTAAAGAAACTGAAACTTAATTAAATGTAAGTGAACGTTGATCTTCGAAAGCTAACAAAACATTATTTTATGAAAAGAACTGTCCCATTCAAGTGTTAAGTATGCATTTTATTATCCTATAAGCTGAAATCCTGTGGTATGCTGGTTGTGTGGTTGGTTATGTTAATTTAGATATATGTTGTGATGGGAGATTTGTGTTTCTTTTTGTTTTTCTGAATGATGATATGTGAAACAGTGAGGGCTATATGTATTTGGGGTTACTGTATGAGCTATGTTGTTCTGTGGGTATTTTTGAAGAACTATGGCTGTTGGACCAAGAAATGTGTGTGCAGTTTCCCTCACACCACAAATAAAATAGTGGCATGTAAATTAGCCATAGAATAAGGATGATGATTCGTTGTCTTAGATTTTATATCACAATGATCTAGGTAGGACTGTTGCCAAAGCATAAACACGTCTTACTGTAGCTAAAAGCCCACACTATTGCACTGGTGTAATTTGTCAATACAGCTAAGAACTTAAAAATTGAACAGTAACAGACTAAAAAAACCCTGTGATGATTCAATCTGGCAATATTCCAAACAAAATGAGCCTCCAATCATACTTGTATCCATTGCTTCCCATTAATTCAGGGATTCTAGGCTTCACAGTAACACATAGAAAAAGTGACCAACCTGGAATCTGATTATATTGATTAGACATTAGACAATATAGTCTTGAATTCCTGGGAGATAAAAATATAGGTTATATTCTTCTGCATTCAGTCAAGCTAATCTCTTATGGAGTTCTGTGTAAAATAGGATACCACGACTTGACCATAACAGCTATGTAATGATGTTAAAATGAGGAATTTAATAACTGACAAACTACCCATCTAGGAATTTATGGGATTTCCATCAATACAGTTTTTGTGTGTCTTTCAAGCATTTAAACATAGAAATAACTCTCTCTCCATTTCTTCCTTCCATTCTGGTACAGGAAATACTATATACTATAAAGTTCATAGTATTATTTTCCATTTGTGAGTATAGGTAAATGTCAAAGGAACATAAGTCAAAGGATCTGTATGAATCTGCCATTGATCAAGGATTTTGATATAAATATTTAAATGCTAAATATTTCATATTGAGAATTACATGCATTATTTTACAAAGTTCATTAGAAACAATCATAACTGAGTTCCTAAACTGTGAGTTCCTGATTTCATATCAGAACTGAATCTTAATTTCTCACTAAATTGTGGCCCACAGCATGAAGGCCAGACTTTTAAAGATATGTAGGCACCTAAATATGCAGATGAGTACCTAGTTGGATTTTTGTGCCTAAGGAAGTTGGTGCCTCGCTCACTGATTTCAATGGAACTTAGGGCTTGCCTACAGGACTACATTAATGTGAACTAGATATCTTTTAACTAGTGCTTGTAGAGCCTAGGTGCAGCAGTTAAAGAACAGTACACTGTAATTTACACCTGTATAATTAACCTAACTGCAGGGCCTACACCATAAAGTACCTAAGCTACTTACAAATCCTTTGGAAAATCCCATCTGCATTTTTAGGCACCTAAATATTTTGAAAATCTGTCCTTTAAAGAGTAAGCATACAGCATAGACTACCTGCCACTCCTTGACACTGCAAGCACTACTCTTTATCAGAATCTTGCTTTGAATGCTGGATTATCCATGAGCAAATTCTCCGTGGTCATCTGAGCTATGTCATGTCACACTTATTTAACAACTGATAATGGTGCATAAAAGGCCTTCGTCATCAAAAAGAAATAAAAAGCCCTATGCCCGGCAACAATAGTTAAAAGATGGTACAAGACTAATAGCAATAGAAGATGAAAAGATTTTTCTGCCTCCTCTCTATATTGTTATTTGAAGATATGTTTGTACAGGATTTAGCTGTATTTTTGCACCCTAACCCATCCCCAACCAATTCTTTTTCTCATTCTTCCACCCCACAACTGCTAGCTTGTGTGTCTTTCAAGTTGTCAGCTCCCAGCTTTATCCTTCAATACAATTTAAAAAAACAAACAAAAAACCAGCTGCTCATGGAGCACTGATGAATGCCACCATGCAAGGTGGCAGATGAGAGGTTTTTGTTTGTGCTTGTTTTTTTTAGTGCATCCTGCAAGAATGGCAGTAACAGTGCTTCAAAGTGAAACAACTACTTCCCTTAGCAACTCAGTTGCAAACAGGGCAGCTTTCATGACACTGGAAGCTGAAATGGAAGCTGATAAAGGAGCAGCAGTAGGAGGTGGAGAGAGAAAGGATGGATTGTGAAGACAGAAATGTAATTTTAAGATGTCCCCTATTTCCTCCCCCCACAGACCTTTTCAGCAACAGCATGTGGTTCTTTCCAAGCCCACAAACTTTCTAGTGTAAAACCTAAGGACCAAAAGCTGATCTGCATGCATGCAGTTCTCAAATGAAAGTGCCAATGTCAACTTTTCTGTGCTCAGCCCAAGTTGTGCATTCCACCAGCAAACATGAACTATTCTGTTTTATCATTCACTTATCACTATTTGATCAATTTTCTGCTTTCAGATTTTTGTTTCAAGTCATTTACTAATTAAGTTACTTAAAGACATCCTCGTTTATTAAAATTTGCTACATTTTCTGCTTCGTTAGTGAGCACAGATGTATCTGTAATGTGTTAAAGTAATGACTGAGGCATTAACTATTGCTATCCCTTTTCTGCTTTAATTCATACCTAAGCTTCACCATTCACCACCATGCTCTTTTGAATGTGAAGGTTGTGGAGAAGTTATGAGATGCTAGCTTTAAGCTAGTGAGGCTTTAAGAGTCTGATTTTGGGCTTCATGGTAGTTTGAAATCCAACATTATTCATTGTTGCAAAGCTCTACTTATTGCAAAGTCTGAATACTTTTCAAAAGTAACTGCTTAATGAGAGTAACCTTTGTGCATCTGTGGTCTGGACGACCAATAGGCAAGTGAAGTGGCATTCTTTGTGAGTAGTTCTCCAATGGTTTTCATTTATCAGACTTTGCTGCAGTCAAAGGTCATTGAAAAGACATAAATTCATCTAATTTGTTGCAGTTTAAATCCGTACTTGGCCAACATGATTCAGGAACCTAAGACCCATTTTCAAAAGTGATTTAGGCATGAGATTCTCACTGAAATTTAACAGGAATTTTGGAGCCTATATCCCAAGTTACTTTTGAAAAATGACTTAGATGCTTTTGAGAATTTTCCATCTCTAATCTCCATGATTCTAGAACTGTTCTTCAAAACATTCTTAAACATTGACATGAAGTTGTGTGTCCCAAATGGGAATGCTTATCACATTGGAAACAGGCAGTGGATTCAGGACAAGACAGGATATTTCTTTATTTTTAAAATGATTCATATAGTGCCATAGATGAGCATGAAACTTACTATAATAGATAATGGTAAATTCCTCTCTTTTAATCATTTACAATGTAAGGGTGAAATTTTAGCACTTTTACTTACACTTGGAGAAGGTAGGTGAGGTTTTGTGGCCCACAATGTGCAAGAGGTCACAGACTGATCATGATGGTCCCCTCTGACCTTAAAATCTGAGTCTATGATTTCCCATAGATTTCATGGGGGCTACTTACAGAATAATGTATTACTTAGTAAAGATATCAGAGGCTGACCCTAAGTTAACAGAACTGGAGTTTACAGAAGCATAAAAGGGAGGGCAGAGAGAGGTTAGATGAGGATAAATAAAGACAATATGATAATGTAATTGGGTAGGAAGTTAATGCATGAATCTAGAAATATAACAAATTTGGTGGGGGTTAGGGTATTTTTATCTTATAGCTGAGCATCTGATTTATAAACCACCTTAAGTATGTTAGGACAGTAAATTACAAGTATGATTTTTTGTTTTTGTTTTTAAACTACACTATAAGAAAGGAGGGCTAGAGCAAAAATAATAGAAGGGAAGGGGAGGGAGGAAAGAAAACAACTGGAACAAAAAAGAGAACAGAAGTGAAGGATGAGCGGCATCTCTTATAAGTACATCATCTCATATAATTGAAAAAAAAAATGATAAGTGATTTCAGCTCTTCCTTTTGCAAAATGCAAAATAACTCAAGTGGCAGTCAAGCAGGAAACCAGAGTTACTTATTATAGCTGACCTTCCTACCATCATCTCCATGATCTTACGCCATGGGAGTCTCTAGCACATTGACACAAAAGACAGGCTATGATCACCCTTCCTTAGTGGTCCTTGCTTCTCACGCTACACTGCATAAGCAAAGGAGGTTTTATAATTCACTGACTGCTCATTTCTTCTTGAAACTATGATTAAGAAGCACAAGATTTCATTGGTATGCCTGTGATACCCAACTGTACCTGTCATTTTCTCATGATCATCTACATCTGCTTCTATCAGATTTTCAAATGAAAATAGAATAATAGAATCACAAAAATGTACAGCTGTAAAGAACTTTAAAAGGTCATCTACTCCAGCATCCTGTGCTGAGGCAGAATCTAGTATACCTAGAGCAGCTGTCACATTCTCAGGTGCAGTCCAGATCAGGGAATGGTTGTGTTATGACCTGCCCTGCAACCGTCTGTGCCTCACAATACTTGTTAAACCTACCAGCCTGGGCCGCTCATAGCCAGCCTACCAGCATTCAGGTTGCACCCTGAGTGTCTGTGTATAGCTGTAGCTCTTGGCCAGCAGCCTGTCAGCAACACACCAGTCACATTCTAGCTATACAAGCCTTGGTTACTACTAGCAGGATGGCCCTAACACACTCCCCATTCTGAATTTTCCCCAAAACTTCTGTTCTGTGCATTCCAGCCTTCTCCTGGGCAGTTCAGATATGAAAGGTTTGTTGTCCATTTAAAGAGCCACCATTCAATTCAACTGTTTGTGCTTAAACTGGAGTTACCAAAGAGTTCAGTTTAAATACAGCATTGGGTTAATATAGATTACATAAAAAGACAGCATTTTAAGTGAATCAGAGTAAAAGAAAAAAAGTTGGAAATGGTTACAAGCAAATACAATTTAAAACATGCCTCTAAAAGCCTAACACTTAATTTAGCAAGCTTTGGTTCAAGGCTTTGTTTAAGATGGCCTCTCTCACCCATACTTTCCTAAGTCAGGGTCTCTCCCAGAGGCCCAAAGGTACTAGTGCCTTTGACTTCAGTGAAAGAAAGAAGTGGGGGGAGAGGAAGGGTTCTCTTCCCCTCTCTTTTAGAGGTTAGTGAACTTTTGAAGTGGATTCTTCTGATGATTAGTTACCCTTCATAGCAAAGTTTATTTGAACAGTAAATAAGGCAACAGGGAGTCTGGTGGTGAAGGAGGCTCCATCTTCTTTCTCATCACCTGTGTTTGTTGAATTGCAAATGGTTTTTTTTTGTCTCCTGCCATCTCATCCCCCCGCTGCCTCAATGATCCTGTTAACTACTAATATGTAAACTGAGGTAAATACATATTTCTTTCTTTAGTACAACCTGAATAAAATTCTTCTACCTAGGCAACCCTGTATGGTTTTGAACAAGTGCTAACATCATCATACAGGGATATTTCATAACATTACATACAATGCTGCTACTTATATTTAATAATAAAATAATAATAATAATAATTAATATTGACCAGTGATTTAATGGTTTTAAATGATACCTCACAAAGCATATTTTGTACAAAAGATTATTATAATAGGATGTGTAAGGTGTGAACACATGGGTACAATCAATCACACAATCCCTGACAGATGATTGTCTAACCTCTTCCTGAAGATCATTAATAACATGCCTGCACAACCACTCATGGAATCCTATTACAAAATGTAACTACCCCCATACCTAAGAAGTTTTTCCTACTATCTAACCTAAATCTCCTTTGCTGCAGATTAAGCCCATTACTTCTTGATCAACCTTCAGTGAACATAGGGAACAATTTATTACAGTCCTCTTTATAGCAGCCCTCAATATTTGTTGACTGTTATCATTTTTGTTGCTCTGCTCTGCACTCTTTATCCACATTCTTCCTAAAACGTGATGCCCGGAATTGGACAATACTCCAGCTGAGGCCTCAGCAGTGCTGAATAAAGGGGACAATTACCTTCCATGTCTAATATATAAACATCCCGGGTAATACATCCCAGAAAGAGTCTCAAGTGAAACCAAAAAGAACAGGCTATGTCTACACTGGGGGTGCCATCTAAAGTCGATGTTAATACATCGACATAATAAAACCAGAGGAGAGTGTCCACAGGACACTCTTGCTCTGGCTCCCTCTGTCCTTAGTGTGGGCTGCGAGGGCCAGCGGGGGGATGCAGGGGCCAGTGGCAGCCCCGCCAGGATGCTGCCGAGACTGCAGCCAGAGGCCAGTCTACGCTGGGGTTCGGATAAATTACTAAATTTGCCCTTAACCCTATGCCTGTACAAGGCACTGCCGCTGTACAAGACACTGGTGAGACCCCATCTGGAATATTGTGTGCAGTTTGGTCCCCCATGTTTAAAAAGGATGAATTCAAATTGGAACAGGTGCAGAGAAGGGCAACAAGGATGGTCTGTGGAGTGGAAAACCTGCCCTATGAGTGGAGACTCAAGAAACTTGGCTTGTTTAGCCTAACCAAAAGAAGGTTGAGGGGGGATATGATTGTTCTCTATAAATACATCAGAGGGATTAATATCAGGGAGGGAGAGGAATTATTTGAGTACAGCACCAATGTGGACACCAGAACAAATGGTTATAAAGTGTCCATCAAGAAATTTAGGCTTGAAATTAGACGCAGGTTTCTAACCATTAGAGGAGTAAAGTTCTGGAATAGCCTTCCAAGGGGAGTTGTGGGGGCAAAAACCATAACTGCTTTCAAAACTGAGCTTGCTAAATTTATGGAGGGGGTGGTATGATTAGCCTATTTTGGAAATTGACTGATATTTGGCTACGGGTGGTGGATATACAAGTGGCCTAAGAGGAGAGACTACATGGGGTGGGTTCTGAGTTATTACAGAGAATTGTTTCTTGGGTAACTGGCTGTTGAGACTTGTCCATGTGCCCAGGGTTTAATTGATTGCCATATTTGGGGTTGGGAAGGAATTTCCCCCCAAGGCTGATTGGCCTGGGCACTGGGGGGTTTTCATCTTCCTCTGTAGCACAGGGCATGGCTCACCTACCGGTGAATTCTTTGTATCTTAAAGTCCTTAAATCATGATTTAAGGAGGTAAATAACTCAGTCAGAGGTTGGTGGCCTATTGCTGGAGTGGGTGGGTGAGGTCTTGAGCCCTGCATTTTGCAGGAGGTCAGACTAGATGATCGTACTGGTCCCTTCTGACCTTAAAGTCTATGAGTCTCCTGGAGAGGTGGATTTACAAGGTCGACTTGTAATACCACTTAATTCAACCTTTCAGCCACGTGAGTGTGTACGCAGGCTGTAGAAGATTGAAATAAGCAGTGTTACATTGACCTAAACCCTCAGTGTAGATCAGGTCACAGGCTCTGGTAATGAGAACTCTTCAGAAAAGCTTCACAACTTAAATCTCCCTTGAGTAATACAAATTTAGGGTAGGATTTTCAAAAGCGTTTAGCATTGGCTGGATATTTCCTATTCACCTTGGTGTGAACAGGCTGGCCAACCCTAGGAATTTCTGAAAATCCCTTATTGTTTATTCATCTTTGCTAAGGAGAGTAGAATGATTTTTGCATGTGCTTTTTCTTCTGGACAGCAAACAAGCAACTAAAAATTATTTAAATCACCTGATATGTTGTCAGGTGAAAGTGACTCCTTTCCAGGTGGATAAAAAGAGTTGTCTGAATTAGAATTCTATAATAGACATAGGGGTCCTAAATGTCCTATGTCTTTTTGAGTTTCATGAGCTGCCTGCTCCAGCTGTATTTTTGAAATTGGAGACATCCCATGACACCTCACATAACAGGCTGAAAACTGCTGGAGCAGTAGCTTTTAGTTTTATGCATCACATCTTTGTCATGTCACTTCAGGCCTACCAAATATGCTCATTCATTTAAATCTAAGTTATATACTCTTCAACCAAAAATTTGTTTTCTTATACCATGTCTACTTTACTATTTTCATCCTCCTACATTTTATTCTTTTTTATCTATCACTGAACTAAAGTATCAAAGGGTACGTCCACACTGGAGCCTTAGGTTGAGTTAAGGATGGTTAAGTCTACCTATAGATCGCTGCATCCACATTGGGCGCTTATTAAGTCGACTTAATAACACCACCTCTGAAGGTCGACTTAAACCAGTGTGGACGGGAAGTGCCCTTAAGTCGACCTAATTGGCCTCCAGGCCCCAGTGCAGTGTGGGACAGCTACCCACAATGCACCACTCCTCCGTTGACCTAGCACCTGCCAGTGATGATGCTGGCAGTCGACTGGAATGTTCAGTGTGGACTCTTTAAGTCAACTTAACAAGGCTGACTTTAAGTCGTCTTAACAGAACCTCTGGTGTAGACGTACCCTAAAAGTGCATTGTATAGCAAAATAACCACAAGCATCTTTTGTGCAAAAAGCCCAAATGGCTATGACTAAATACACTGAAGTTGTGAACAAGAATTAAAAATACTTACCATATTCATTCTCCATCCAGTAATGAATAAGCAACATCAAAAGTATCTTAATGTATAAATATATTTCATGAGCTGAATGAAATTGTTCGATGAATATTTTGTTATAGGTAGCTATAAACACTGGATTCTTTGGGTGAAAGCCTGATTACATTGAAATCAGTGGCAAAATTTCCATTGACTTCAGTGAAACCTGCATTACTTCCTTTGTCTTTCCAGTATTAACCCTTTACTATGGAATTCTTAGCACATCAAGATAAGACAGAAATTTGCTCATTTATGGGCCAGATTTTCCAGTCTGCTTTGGCCTATATAGGCTGCTCAGGTGGTGCAAAGCAGATGGAGTCTGTTCAGAAACAGCTAACAGAGGTGGAAAAAAACCTGTTGTCACAACTTTGGGAGAGGAAGCAGAGCCTCAAGGAAGGGGATGTACCAGAGGATAGAAGACCAAAGGAGGAGCCAGCCAGGGGAATGGCAGCATAGCACTCCATTAAGCTTATTTTTCACTACTGTACATCCCACAGGGATCTTACAACAGTGCCTTAAGTTTGAGCAATGTCCTAATCTGGTGTTTCATCAGGGAGCAGAGAGTAACCAGATCTCTATGCCCTGTCACCCATCCCACAACAAGCATAGCTTGGGTCCAGGGGAAGATTGAGCCCTAACTCATACAGATTTCTCAAGAGTAAATGTTCCCGTCGTCCAACCAAATACATTTGCAAACTGGAGGTTTGTATTACTGTGGTAGTATCTACCTTCATATGAAATAGGTTTTATTTTTCTATGCAATACTGGAAGTTGTACAATAAAACATTATTATCTTATTGTAATAATAAAAATTACCGTTTGAAACATTTACTTATCTATTAGAAAATTGTTTATTAAATATTATTCATACTGCATTAATTTTTATATATACCTTTATTACCTTGACAAGACATCAAAAATGGCAGTGCTTAAATAGAGGAAGAGAAAGTGTTAACTGGAAAAGAGTCTCTGGATCTCAACTTCCAATTTGCATGCGCATGCACACACATACACGCACATAGAGGGAGGGACATGTAAGACATCAAGACAGATAGACTCATTTGTTTCTGAATGTTCTGTCTTCTTCCTCACCAAGCCTCTGGCAAATAAAGTCCTCTTTCCTTTCTCATGCCCAGTCTACTGATTTAAATGGGCATGGTCACTTTGTCTCTAATTTGAAAGAAGACACATTTATTCTAAGAACAATTTTAGGCACTGAAGTCACAATCCTGTGTTTTAAGTATCTGGGCAGCACATATGCACTTTTCCTCTGAAAGCTTTTGAATAGATCATTTCTAATCATCTAAATAATCTTTTTTAATATAAAATGAGAAGTCATCCGGGGAGCATTATCCAATTAACATGTTAATCAATGCTTCCCTCTAAAAACCATAGAGTAGTTATAAATATCAAAACAACATATGTGACGCTTCTGGGGGTATGGCTGCCTTGGGCAGGGGATAGGGGGGAAATGGAGGAGCTGTAAATAAAAACATTCCTTGGAAAGGGGTGTTTACAGTATAAAGAAAGCTGATTTGTTGGTATATTCAGCAAAGGAAGATGTTTAGTAAATTTTTATTAATAATTTTAAAAAACTGTTTGTAAAAAATAAACTTTATGCAGTATCTGACCAGATAATGCTGACCTACTAATTGTAATGCCCTGAAGATAAGCTAATTAAACCAAATGAAGAGATGCCCCCACCCCAATAAACACCTACCTGCCTGGGCTGGGGTTTTCCCCCTAGCATTGCAATGTGGTAAGTAAGGGTGGGAGGGAGCCAGGGGGACTCCTGGGGTTGGGAGCGGGAAACTAAGAACTAGATGGAACCTCCTTGGTTGGGGATTCCCCCTATGTCTGCTGCAGGGGCTGAGGCTGAAAAACTTGCCTCCACTCCTGAAAAAGCTGGGGAGGAGGGGCAGGCTTGGGGACTGAGACACATTCCCTGCTTCTACTTGTGGCATGCAATGGAATGGCCTTTGCTGTTAGGAGCGCAGCCTCCATTTCTCCAACCCTTCCCTCAGCAAGCCCTCTATTACATCCTTCTGAGTGCCCCAACCCCCACCCACCATGCTCTGCGTTGACCCTGCAAAGCTCACCTGCCTGAGCAGTGAGCACACAGAGTGATTATTGTGAACAACTCAGTGTGAGGGTCGGCCAGCATTCACTCTTCCCACCCACGCTGAGTCCAAAGAACTGCCCCCCTCCCAAAAAGACAGGGACTCGTGCCCTCTATAGAGGATCCACCTCACTTTTGACAAAGCCAATTGGATGTTGATTCCAGATTTTTAATCATATCTGATGGGGAGATGCTGGAATGTGGGGCTAGATCAGCAGGTAAGTGTGAAGATGGAGGGTACCCTCCAGGCTTGGCCCTTTTTTGGAGGCAGGGTGCCATAGAAGGTATCCCTCAGCACCTCCCCTCTGCATCTTGAAAAGCTGGCCTGACTCTCCCCACCCCAAATGTTGGGGGTGAGGCTGCTCCATTAGAGCTAGCGCCAGGCTGTGCACTGGGTGGGGGGGGCTGCATTTCCATGCCCAAGCCTCCAACCCACCCAACTCCTGCCCTCCACAAGGGGGAATATGAGGGTGGAGGTGCAAATGTAGGCTCAGCCCCTAGATGCTGGAAACCCTCGGTATGCCACTGGTGCTACTCTATTTGCAAATACTTATAGTTTTTAATTATAGTAGACACTAGATTACGAATATATTTCCTATTATTTGAATGCATGAGAAACTGAAACATAATACATGGTTTAAATCTCTCAATACAGTCTTGAGCCTGTAGTTTCTTTAGTATGATTTTCTCAGCTCTGTCTTCCACTGGTTCCCTATCATGTCAGTTATATTCATCATCATAATCATTGACAGTGAAAAGATAATGCAATATGAAGAAAGGTCTTAATTGTCACTGTAAACACAATGAAAGCACATTATCCGGTAATTACTTTCTTCACTCTTCTCTGCTAGGCTCTTGTATTTTAAAGTAGGAAGCAGTTCAATTTCTTATTCCTATAGTTTTTTTTGTAAAGGTTTTTAAAAGACATCAGTCCAGAAGATCACAGTAGCTTCACTTGCCAAAACTAGTTAAAAGCTAGTTATCACAAAGAGCTGTAGTGAAAATTGCCCATATGTACAAGTATGAACCCCAATTCTAAAAATAATCCATAATTATTATTGCCATTCACTGTACTAAAATAGAAAACTGAATTCAATTTCATTGCTACTAGAATTAATAGAAACCCAGTGCAGTTTTCTGTTTTCACATTTCATTTTGACGTATTAAAAAAGCCATATAAGATAATTTTATCTGAGCTGTCTTTTTTTCAAACAGTGGTTGCCATCCAAAAATTTAGCAGGTGGTTTCCGCATAATGCGGTACTGCAGGTATTCTGTATTCTACACAGAGGGAAATACTACCCTGACTTAGATATTACACAGATTTTAATGGCAACAGTGTACAACTATCCATTTCAATATGTTTTTACTATCCTATACTTAATATACAAGACTGGATCAACACGGGGGCTTTAGGGGCTGCAGACCCCGGTCCTGGACCAAAGGGGAGTCTGGGCTGCAGTCCTTAAGGCCCCTGCATCGAACTGGCCCCCGCTGCCTTACTCAGGCTGGCACAGCACTGGCTAGGCTTGGAGGGTCCTGAGGCCAGAGGCTGGTGCTAAGGGAGTTGATGCCCGAGACCACAGTCCACAGAGCTCCTATCCTGCTGCTGGCCTGGCTGCTCTGCTCCCAGAGATGGGGTGGGCCAGTGCATGTCCGCTGTGTCCAGGGCAGAGGTGTGACCTCTAGCACAGCCCTCCAGGGCTGGAGCACTGTCAGACCACCACGCCGGGGCCCTCATGGCAGGTCCTAGCAGAGTGGGTGACAGAGCTCTGCGCCCCGGAGGGCCATGCCAGAGGCTGTACCACCTACCAGCTAGCCCTGCCTCCAGGGGCAGACCAGTCAGCCTGGAGGCAGGGTAGGAGCACCATGGGCCGCGGCCTCAGGCCCCAGGGCCCCACCCCCGTAGCACCAGCCCGCCCCAGTGGGAGGGGGGCAGGGCCCCAGGCTGGAAGGAGGCCCATGAAAGTGGGCAGCCCAGGGCCCCTGGGCACCTTAATCTGGACCTCTTAATATACCAAAATGCTGGGGTCTTTTTCTAGCCATTTTCACTTTAAAATATAAAAAAGTAAAGAAGTGTCAACTGTTTGTTAATTTGCTTCTTATCTCTATTACCTGAATAATAGCAACACTATGCTAGGAACTTTACACACAGGTATGAAGATGTGATCCTGCCATTAATACCAAATTATCACTTATAAAATGCAAGAAACTACACCCTATCTTACTGTCAATGCTCATGATGTGTCCCCACTGAACCAAAACTGATATGACAGAATATGGCAAGGATACGGTCAGATGTACAGTAGCACGTGAAATATGGAAAAACTTTGGCAGTAGTAGCCAGATTAATGTTAACATACTGGGCATCACCCAGATAAAGTCTCCCCCACTGTATTGACAACACAATCTGAAAATACCTATAGATTGCTTTTTACCTTTTTTTTTTTTTGTCTTTTCTAGTGACAAGAAGACGTCTTGTTCCAATGACAGGTTTAAATGATAGTACCCGACATATCCAGAGCTGTTTTTGTAGAGACCCATTGTTAGAGCAGAGATATCTTTGCCAGAGTCTAGTTCTGGAAAATACTGGCTTGTATAGACTCTCTGAAAGCACTAAACAGAGGAGGGTCTCCCTGGCATTTCGGGGGTTTGAGCAAAACAGCAACCAGCAACTCTCACAATCAGAGATCAGCAGCAAAGAAGCAGAAACAGGAACTATCTGTAACCCCTTTCCTAAGTTTGAGACCCAGACTAGCAGGGAAGGGTGGAAAAGAAAAAAAGAGATGGCGTTACCAAAGCCGGAAGCCTGACTGACATGCTAAGATTACTGACTACAGGTTCCGATAGACAGAAGATGGCCATGACTCCCAGACATGTATGTGCACTCAGCATGGACAGAGAGTATTTGGGGGGGTAGGAATTGGTTGCAGGTTGTTGGATGTTAGCAGAAATATGAGGTGCTCTCTTCAGAGCAGGAGAGTGCACTATATTTCGCCATTCAACTACAATCATCCATCTAATCAAATGCTCCCAAAAGACATGCAACTCCTCAATTAGTTATCCTTGAAACAGCTAAGGTACACAACACACTGGTTGGGAGAAAAGCCATTCCCACGCAAGCAATCACCAGTCACAAACCAACAGGGAGAGATGGAGCTCCTGCACTCCATACCCAGAGGCAGAATTTTTTGTCTGTCTGTCTGTCATACTGCTTGAGCCTCCTCTTTTTCTGGAAGACAAGGGAGGCCAGGGATGAAGCCACCCAACACTTGTTCCTCTGAGAGAGTTAGACCAGGATTTGGAAGTGATGAAAATCCTGCTCTGTGGAAGAACAGCCAAATGAAGGCTTGCCCAGAGTTAAAGAGGTATGTGGCACCATGTCACACAGAAGTGACTATCAGGCTTGCAATATTTCTTTGGTTATTTTACTGTCATTTGTGATTGATTATTTGACTGTCCTTCGGTCAGCATTGCAGAGTATGTCTACTATTAGGCCCAGTGGTTCAAAGAAGGGAAAAGCAAGCAGACTCCACTACTCTTGGAGGAGATCAGGTGTCCTGCGGGAGGGGGCTACACACAACCCTGGCATGTTACACCTTGCTTTATGAATGATTACTAACTTTTATAGTGCTCATCATTTTGGCAGCAGGCACCTGAAGTAGCTAGTTGGCGGAAGGGAACTCAAAAAACTATAAGAATGGCCATGTTGGGTCAGACAAATGGTACATCTAGCCCAATATCCCACCTTCCAACAGCGGCCAATGCCAGGTGCTTCAGAGGGAATGAACAGAACAGGTAATTATCAAGTGATCCATCCCATCACGCATTCCCAGCTTCTGACAAAAAGAGGTTAGAGACACTTCAGAGCCTCATTTTCCACCCCTGCCTAATAGCCATTGATGGATCTATGCTCCATGATCTTATCTAGTTCCAAAGCGGTAGCCATGTTAGTCTATTGCAGGAAAACAATACAACTCTGTTTGATCTTATTTAGGTGGTTTTTTGTTTGTTTGTTTGTTTGTTTGTTTGTTTTTTAAAAACACCGTTATAGTCTTGGCCTTCACAACATACTCTGGCAAAGAGTTCCACAGGTTGTGAGATCTTCTGTGAGATCCTTTTTTTAATTCTTCGCAGTCTGCTTTGGACTTAACTATCATGAGTCATTTTTTATCATCTGCAAAATTTGCCACCTCACTGTCTACCTCTTTTCCCACATAATTTATGAATACATTGAACAATAATGGTCTCAGTACAGACCCCTGGGGGACACCACTGTTTTCACCACAAGAACAAAAGAGAAACTGCTAGTCAAGAACTGAATAAAATAAATGTGTCTTGCATTGTAGCCTGAAGGTTCTGACAAATTTCTAAGGACAGCAAGTTCCACAAAGGGAGAGAAATACCCACTACTTGACAGGTGTCTTCAAACTTTGGATCCAAACGCAAAAGCTTTTCAGCTAATCTTATCTGTTGTAACAGAGTGGAAGGCAAGGCATAGTCTCTCAAATAACTGGACTCAAACAATGCAGAGATCACTACTAACATAATAAATTGTGCACAGAAGTCATCAGGGAGGCAGATTTCAGTACAATTGTTAGGCTATTACATTGCACACATCACTCAGGAAACAGGCACGTGCTGCAGTTACAATATAGTGACAGACCCTTTTTAAAACAAAACAAAACAAAAACCCTGGATAAAGCACAGGCTCTTGACCTCAAGAAGCTCACACTCCTCTAAAGAGTTGGTATAAGGAATCTGGAGGAGTTAATTAGAAAAGCTTATCTAGGACAAGTGAATTACAAGAACAGCTCAGTATTATAACAGGTTTACTTTCCGGAATAATTACTTCATTTAAAACATTGATGCTCAATTGATGCTCAATTAAACTCGTCAACATATACGTACTGCTATTTCTATGCTCCTATAAGGTAAAATCAGATCATCAGCCGGTTGAGGCAGCAGTTATGATGAAATGGAAATGTTTTACAGTGAGAAGTCCAATTCCTAAACAGATAAGCGGAGACCGAGTGTTCTAAATAGTATGATTATTTTCAGAAATAAAGCTAAAGCTTGGTATAGTCTTCTTTACATTCATCTCTGAAATGCTCGATACATGCTGAATCCTCCAACCATCGTTCAAAATTAGATGTTTTATGTAAGCTAACTTACCCAAGCTGAACATTTGGGAAGAGAGTCAAGGACAGTTGTCAAAAACAATCATATCCCCAAAATTCCAACGTAGGTCTCTCAATAATTCAGGCTGGCAAACTGAGAATATTGTAAGATGCTTCCAAAACCAAACTAGTAGTAGCAGCTACTGTCCACTGGTTTTAATCTAACTTTCTTCTCTTCTCTTCCCACATTGCCAAATCTTTAATCGAAGTTTCTCTTCACACTGGAGATTCATATACGCTTTGTTCATTTTTGTTCCAAATGAAATACATGAAATGCTTGCCCTCACATGCATCTTTGCAATAAATATGAAATCCCTGTATATCACACTCTCAGATATATGATTCACTCTCCCAGCCAAATTCTGTAAGTGAAAACTGTTATTTTCTTGCTCCTATCAATTATCAATGTTTGTGTAACCTTCGGGTGGGCTAAATTCATTTAGTTGCCCTTCTCCAGTGCCCCACAGAAATCAATCCCAACCCCTATGGGGAAAGCAGCTGGAGACCCAGGATCCGGTCTGTACAGGACTCACGGCAAAGCTTGCTCAGAGCTACACTCACACATTAAAATACTACTAAAAACAAACATAACAATGAACTTTATTAACTACTAACTAAATGAACCTTATCCTAAGAAAACAAACTACAATTAACCAAGAACAATCCCTTGCATGAAAGATACCCAAGAGTCCCAAAGTCTGTGTGGAGTTCACCCAACTCTCAGCTACAGTCTCTGTTCCAGTG
This sequence comes from Pelusios castaneus, assembly GCA_007922175.1. NCBI lineage: Eukaryota > Metazoa > Chordata > Testudines > Pelomedusidae > Pelusios > Pelusios castaneus. The sequence continues at coordinate 279,243 of ML685780.1, forward strand.
TGGAAGCTTGAGTGGCAAGAAATAGCTGTCCTCCTCTTTCTTTGCTGGGATCCATCTGACTGACAACATCACATCACACCAGCAGGGTACACTGTGGAGCATGCTCAAATTGCTACCACTCCCTGCTTCTGGAAGTTTCTAGTTGTGGGTCGCTAATCTGCCCAACATCAGTAACCCACCCTCAGCAGGTCTCTCAGAGATAGCCTTTGCAGGCATATGGGTTACATTCTCCCCTGCTTAAATCACTGCCGTTCCCGGCAGTATACTCTAAATAATAATCCACAACAGGTTGTGTGGATCTCCCAGAAGTTGCTAAAGGGCAGCTTCAGTCCTCTCAGATCCCTGTCAGTAAACAGAGGATCTCTATGGCTAGCTCCAGCCTAGCCTTTCACTTAAACAACTGTCTCTTTCAGTTGCTATAGCCTGTATCCAAAGTGGTACAGGAATTGGATTGGATATATAAAATACCCATTTCTCAGATCTTAATAACTAAGATCTCACTCAATAGAGCACCATGCTCATAAACTCAATTAAATCAGACAAGAACTCAGTCAGTGTTTCACTGGCTGATCTCCACACTCACTCTCTCAGAAGGGAGCCTCACAACAGGAGTACAGGCTTCTCCTGGACCTCTCCCTATAACAGGGGGTAGCATCTGCCAACCACCCAGTCTGTCTACCACTCACAGGCAAAACCTCATATTGATCTCACAACCAAAAGTTACAACAACCCTCTTAATTTCTGTTATACTATCAACAGATTATATCTAACTAAAATGATTCTATATGGATCTAACACAAACTGTGTACAAGTTTCCATTACCTTAACAATATTAATACAAAAATATAAATTCAATATCAATATTCAATAACACTAAATTCTTTACAACTACTTCTTATAACTACTACTACAATATACCTCAAAAAGAAATCAGGGGAGCTCTGAACAATCTTCAAGTCCCTGTTCGTTCGGGCGCCAATTTGTAACCTTCGGGTGGACTAAATTCATTTAGTTGCCCTTCTCCAGTGCCCCACAGAAATCAATCCCAACCCCTATGGGGAAAGCAGCTGGAGACCCAGGATCCAGTCTGTACAGGACTCACGGCGAAGCTTGCTCAGAGCTACACTCACACATTAAAATACTACTACATTAAACATAACAATGAACTTTATTAACTACTAACTAAATGAACCTTATCCTAAGAAAAAAACTACAATTAACCAAGAACAATCCCTTGCATGAAAGATACCCAAGAGTCCCAAAGTCTGTGTGGAGTTCACCCAACTCTCAGCTACAGTCTCTGTTCCAGTGTGGAACATTGAGTGGCAAGAAATCGCTGTCCTCTTCTTTCTTTGCTGGGATCCTCTGTAGCATTACATGCAGGCTCTCTCTTCTCCTCTGCAACCAGCCCTCAGTCCCATATGCATGTCTGCAAGGTCTGTCGCAAATGACTCCTTTACATGGAAAAAACATCTTGTTCACTCCTGGCTCAGCTCCTCTCCAGAACACTGAGCACATGGTCTCCTTTCAAGGCAGCTCCTGCCTGCTGTCTGCTCAGGCTGCTGCTCTCCAGTCATCTGACTGACAACCTCACATCACACCAGCAGGGTACACTGTGGAGCATGCTCAAATTGCTACCACTCCCTGCTTCTGGAAGTTTCCAGTTGTGGGTCGCAACAACAGTAACCCACCCTCAGCAGGTCTCTCAGAGATAGCCTTTGTAGGCATATGGGTTACATTTGCATTAACCAAAAAAAAAGCAAAGAATAAAGATTAGTTTATTGCAAATTTTCCCAATAAAAGAGTATAAATTAGCCTCAGAAATCCATTAGAAAGCATACTGCATGGAGGAAAAAAAGTGATCTAATATAGTCCTCTGGACAAGGATGGTTTACAATAATAGTAATTCATTTATTGGTAGGGCCTCTTGGGTTTTTCTGAGATTGCATTGAGGGGATTAATTAAAAACATGTTTACTTCAAATATGTAAAGAACATTTAAAATCAGTGGTTTAAAAAAAGACCATTTGATGCATGATACTAAAGTGCTTTAACTTTTCTTTGCAAAGGGAGAATTCATCTAGGCAAGAGAAATTGTTTTCTGGCTAAACATAATTTTAGGAATGCAAAGTGATTGATGAACACAAAGATTGTTCGGCCACACTGACCAAAGCAGAGCCTTAGGGCTTTTAAATATTGAGTAGAGGGCCTATACACAATAGATTTTTCCTGCCACAGAAATAGTATTATAGTATGCAAATATATGATGTAAGAGACAATTTCCATTAGCAGTATCGATAATAGAATATATTTTAATACCCTTTTTTTAAAAATAAACAGTATGTTCCATATATGAAGGAAATAGTTTGATACTGTTGCTGAGAAATGAATTGGTATTAGGAGTGTAGTACACAGGATATTAAACAAACAAACAAACAAACAAACAAACCAAAGAGTCCTGCAGAGATTTATGGTACGATGTTAAATATGCAATAGTGACATCGTTACCAGACCTAAAACAGGAACAAGATGCTGGCCTAAAAATATCAGTGAACATGAGCGCCTTTAAAGGTGGGGCCAGCTTTTCTTCATCAGCCACAGAGCAAGAGCCCATCGACACCAAATCACATCATTTAAATAATATGCTTTCTTCCTTGTTTTTGAAAAGACAGATTTATGTCTGCTGAAAAATCTCTATGAGTTAGGAATATTTCCTTTCTGCTGATTCTATTGAGCAATTTGATCCTATTTGAGATTTTGTCTCCTGAAGTTGGTAAGACTAAGGAGGGAAGATTCTATGTGGGGGGTCAAATTAATCCATTGGGATGGGATTTCTAACCCTTGTAACACTTCGTAAATGACAAGGGTAAAGAATGTACAACATAAATCAGTTTGGATCTGATTTAGAAGCTCAAAGAGATTACACGTTCTCACACACTCTTTCTGGGATGCTCCTCTACACCCCCAAAAATGAAACTTAGGAACCATAATTTACCTAGCATGGAGAAGAAAATTCACATAATAGAAAATGTTTCAGGAAAGAGATCCAGAGAAGCCAATATGAACTTAAGAGTTATTATTCCCAGAAATGTTATTCACTATACATCTTGTCTCTTGGTTTTACAGCTCCAATATTATGCCTCACATTAATTTTATATGACATCATAACAATTGATCAGTCCTAGGAAAATTACAATGAAGTATTTATACTTATGGCCTCTGCTTTACTCTAAGGATGTCAACAACTGTGTATATTTGTAGATGGGTTCTTGTTTATTTTTTGTTTCTTCAGAATGAAATTATGTGATTTTAAATGTCAAGCTTCATGTGCCTGAATACAAATTACGTTATGAGACATAAATATATGTATCATTGTATGTTATATATTGTATTACAGGTAGCACAGAACAGTGGGATAAACCTTGCTACGTATATATACACTGGTACATATAAACAAAATATTGTTTATCCTTTTTTGCTTCCTCCCAAGCCCATTCAGTGTGGTTAATACAGCACAGACACTACCTTTTCCCTTCTTCTCAGCAATAAGAAATGCAGGACTGACCAACCAAATTGAAGAATCATAGCACCCTCTAGTGGTCAGTCCTCTCTCCATTCTCCCAAGTTCGATTCCTTCTGATGTGAAGAAAAATGAGTATTATCCCTTTCTCCACCCCTAAGTAGAAACCAAGGACCATGTCTGACACCACAGCTGCAGCCTAGCCACGCTCACTAGCAAGAAACCAGAAATGGACCCACAATCACATGGGGAATGGACCAATTCAGTTCACTCCTGGACATTTTTCACATGGGTTCCAGTCAGAAGAAGCAACAGGCTCTCACCATGGGAGAAAAAGATATATTGTCAACAGCCAACAGCAAAGCACGGCTGCTACAAGCAATGCAGCTGGTGATGTGGTGTATTGCTGTGGAGTGGTTTTTCTGAGAATAATTTTTTGTAATTTTTAATATGAAGAACATTTAAAGTAAAAGGAAACCTTAATCAAAAAATCTTCAGTCATCTTACTTGTAGGAAACGGAGGGGGAAAATGTAAAGCTTTTGCATAAATCATAATTATTTACACACACAAAAATACATTACTTAAGTTCACATGTTTAATTAAAAACCTGTAATGTAAATATAGATTCTTATGTCCATGAGTTTTTGTGAAGGAGCGTAAGAGTTTTATGCTCTTAACTATTACCATTTTAAAGTGTAAAGATTTTCAGAATTTTCAAAAGTAACTAGTGATTTTAGGTGTCTCAGTTTTGGGGTCACTTACTTGAGGTGCCCTAAGGAGCCACATTTTTTTAAAATGCTAAAGCTTCTACCCTTTGAAAATTAGGCCCCTTTAAAATGTCTCTAGTTGGATATCCAAAACTTGAGGCACCCAAAATAACTGGTCACTCTTAAAAAAATAAACTCAGTGGAAAGGGTTCCATGAGCAAACTAATTAGGTACCCCAATGTCACTTTGAGGGGCAAAACTGAGACATTTTCTGAAAATTTAGCCAATTTAGGCTTGAGTTCTTCCTTGTTTACTTTTTAATTTTAATTCATTTTTAATTTAAAGAAAATAAATCAGTATGTATTTGCTGACTACAATCGATTCTGAAATGAAATTGCTCCTGTAGCTATGCTTTCTGTTGATCCCTATGGGCTCACCTCCCTTATGCAGTGTTATGGGAAACAGAAGGAACCTAAACATGTAGTAGTAGATGGAGTCACAGGTAGCTGAGTGGAACACAGAGAAGAAAGGTGGTAATGGGGTAAATATTCTTTTCCACCAAATAGCTATATCTAGCTTTCCTACAGCAATGGGTAGCTCAGCTCTATGTAGCACAGAGGCCCTGGTAATAGGATAGAAAAGACATTGGATTATCAATCAGTTGCTTGACACAGGATGATCACTCGGAAAGAAAACACAATTTAGAATACAATTTCCACCACTAGTTACTATTGTTCTGTGCAGCAGTAACTCATGCTCCACACTTGTCACAAGGTAAAAGGTTTGGACGTATGCTAAGTGGGGGAGTTGCCTATGGCCTCAGACTTGCATTATTAGTCATGCTGCCACAGTGTTTAATGTGGAGGAGGAGGAGGAAGGAATAATTAAGGACAGCACAGAAACATAGGAAACGCTGCAAGAGCTTTACATCTGCAGCGTTTTCCCTGATTATTGTCATTTATCTCTAAGTTGTTCCTGGCATTGCCGCACAGCTCCTGGTCTGCTGGTCCTGCAGGATTGTGCAGCAGGCTAGTTGTTGGTTCTTCATTACACACCAGTGGAGGGGAAGTCCTCCATTTCTGCACAGTTCTGTGCCAGAAGGTGACCATATGGCCCACACTCGCTGATTTATGAAAACTATTTATGCCAATATTAATATATTCAGTTTGACATGATTTAAATTCCTATAAAAGGTTATTGTCATGGTAAACATGGTAAAGAAAGTAAGCTTTTGTTTACAACATTGTGATGTCTAAGGGGACTGAACTTCAATGGTTACCTCTTAACAAGCAATTTAACTGGGCTGAGAAAACATATTTATTGACCCACTGTTTTAAAGATAGTAGTGCTTTCGTATATGTGAAATGGGAGTGAGTAATCTCTTCAGATGGCTGGACACTTACCTACCTACCTGCCTGCCTAACTAACTAAATTAGTATTTTGGAATTACAGGTCCAACATACAGGGGACTTCTACATACCAAGTCTGTTCCCAGATAAATTACTTGTTTTTGCATTAATGTAAGTAACAACGCTAGTGTTAATCTGGATTTATATGAGTGTAAATGACATCAGAATGTGGAATGTAAAAGCAGAATCAAAGCAAAACACTGGGGGACCGATTTGACTTAATGAAAGGTTTGATTTGGAAGCTGGAATTAAGAAGAGGCATTTTGAAATTGGAGCCATGAGCACGATCCACCCCCTCCCCCTCCGTTTTTAGTATTATATCCATCTTTGCTCAAGGTAAACAAAAACCTAAATAGGCTGGAAAAATATTCTGGATCCAGGTCCTTTTATTCTTCTCCCATTAAGTAATTAATTCACTACAGAAGTTAAAATGCTCATTCAAGCACTTGGAACGTAAGATGCTATTAATATCAGATACCAAGAATACATATAATTCCACATCTGCCACCAAGAGATGTATAAGCTTTCTTTTCCCAGTGATGTTAGAAATAAAAATCAAGTTATTGTTAATGTATATCATCCCAGAAGCAACATGCCCTAAATCTAATGTTTTGCTACTGAGCTGGAATGAATGTTGAGCAAGGGGATTTTATGTATTATGAGCGGTAGTCGTCCACCCACCCAAAGTGCTGGGAAATAATTGAATATCATAATTTGGAAACTACTCAGCTGAATCTGCCAATTTCACTATATGATTGAACTACTAAGACAATACTCACAAATATCCATAATGAAATTTGACTCCAGTCTTGTTTTATTGGCCAGGAATACATTGTAATAGTTTGCAAAAAGTATCTCAGGGCACCCATGGAACAGATTGGCTACAAAAGGTATGTCACATTCTGGCCTTGGATAAACCAAAGGCCCACATAGATCAGGACACACACCTCAAAGTGACACCAGATCCTTCCGTAACAACAGATGCAAAACCTGCCAATATCTCTCTACTGCTATAATGATCAATAACCCCCATAACATAAGAAATGATTGTTTAAGAAGGAGTACTGCAGAAAAGGATCTGGATGTCATAGTGGAACACAAGATAAATATGAATCAACAGTGTAACACTGTCAGGGGAATGGCAGAAAGCAAACACCATTCTGGGATGTATTAACAGGAGTACTGTAAGTAAAATATGAGAAGTAATTCTTTCACTCTACTCTGTGCTGATTAGGCCTCAACTGGAGTATTGTGTCCAGTTCTGGGTGCCTCATTTCAGGAAAGATGTGGAGGAACTGGAGAAAGTCCAGAAAAGAGCAACAAGAATGATTAAAGGTCTGGAACACTTGACTTATGAGGGAAGATTGAAAGAGCTGGATTTGTTTAGTCTGGAAAAAGAGGAGACAGAGGGGACATAATAACAGTTTTCAAGTACCTAAAAGGCTGTTACGAGGAGTAGGGAGAAAAAATATTCTCCTTAACCGCCAATGAGCTTAAATTATGTCAAGGGAGGTTGAGGCTGGACATTAAGGGAAAAAAAATCCTAATTCTCAGGGTGATTAACCACTGGAATAAGTTGCCTAGACAGGTTGTAGAATCTCCATCATTAGAATTTTTAAGAGTAAGTTAGACAAACACTTGCCAGGGATGGTTTAAGACAGTATTTGGTCCTGCAGGGCACTAGATTCAATGACCTCTTATGGTTTCTTCTAGTTCTATGATTAAAATACCTCTCAAGATCCTTGGGTCCTACACACTGCACTGAATGCCCCATAACAAATGTGGGTGAAACAAAAGAGTCACTACAATCTCAAATGGACTCACACAGAAAAGTGGGAATAGACAAAAACACCCTATCACCAAAGTGATCACAATGTATCTGACTTCTCAGTCCCCAATCCTCAAGGACACCTTCACACACCTTCAAAAGATGAGCCTGGGGGCTTGAATTCATAACTTTGCTAGACACTAAAAATCAGATTTAATAAAGACACTGGATTAATGACTTATTAGAACAATCTGTCACACATGACTGCAGAGGTGTTAAGTGACCACTTCACCCAGAATGGTCTCTTACAATATGTGGTAATTACTTATGCCAAATATCTATTCCACCTTTTCTTGAGCTGTGACACTCTGAGTACATTTCCCAGACCTGAAAAAGAACTAACTATGTGTATCCTCGAAGCTCATCTTTCGCCAACAGAAGTTGGTTCCATAAAAGATACTAACTCACTATCTTGTCCCTCCAATATCATGGGACCAACACAGCTACAACACTGTAAATAACTCTACCGGATAAATTTGTGGACTGCATAGCCATGTAGCTATTCTTTCACACTCAAATGGAGAGAGAGAGGGAGAGAGAGAAACAGAGAGAGAGAGAGAGAACTGCTGAGCAAAAATAATTGAATAACTTTCAGATACAAACATTGTACCTTTGTTATCATCATGGATGTTGTTACTTGAAATTACTGCTTCAGTAATTACTCAAATATTACTCCTGCTGTACATTATCTTGGAGTGTGGAAATCAGTAGATTAAAGGTGAGCAAAAGGGTAATTCGCATGCATAAAATGGAGCTGATGTGATTATTCTGAAAAGCTATATTTAGAGACATATCCCGTACTAAGAGCAGAGCGCTAATAAAACAAGAGTAGACTTTAAGCCATTCTGTTGGCTATAAAACAATAACTTCAATCTGACAGTTACCATGGTGGCTTTTCCTACCACATCAATCATTGCATTATATTTATTAGGATTAATAGAGTTCGGGAAAAAAATTAATTATACTTTTCTGCATGCAGATATTGTATTAGTGAGTACAGTAATTATTCTAGTGCCTTGCATTCTACCTGCATTCCACAAGTATGTAATTTATACAACTGTGAACTTTTATATTAGTGCCAATTAGCATTCAGTGGCATTACTTTAGATACAAAAATGTAATCTGAGTGACTAATCTGAAGAATGGCAATTTACAATAGACTAGCACTGACCGTCTCAAGTAGCGCCACAGACAGACCAGGTATCCTTTCAGTACTGTTCACTAAGATGGCGTTGCTGATCTGACATGCTGACCCTCGCAGGGGCTTATTAGTGTCACTCAGGTAGCTTTGTTTCTTTCTTGTTCAAATATGTCAGAGAGTACTATTAAGTGATTGCTCACCTACCTACCCACAACCTTGTTTTGTGTGTGTCTGAGGCAATTTGCAGGGGTAGTAAGGAAATATGGATTTACACTGTCTTCAATAGACTAAATGGTGTGTGTGTGTATTGTACCATTGATTTGTGGGGCTGGAAGATAGACATAGCTATAGATAGACATATATATGGAAGATAGATATCTATCTATATAAATATAGCTCGATATCTATCTTCCATATACATGTCTATCTATAGCTATGTCTATCTATCTATAGACAACAGAGTCTTGTGGCACTTTTAAAGACTAACAGATTTATTTATCGCATGAGCTTTCGTGGGAGAAAATCCCACTCCGTCAGACGCTTTGAAGATAGGAAAGTTACAGAGACTGACGTCTGACGAAGTGGGATTTTCTCCCACGAAAGCTCATGAGATAAATAAATCTGTTAGTCTTTAAAAGTGCCACAGGACTCTGTTGTCTTTCTACAATAGACTAACACGGCTACCCCTTTGGAATTTATCTATCTATAGATATAGATAGATATCTATCTTGTAGCCCCGCAAATCAATGGCATAATGCCCAATGCCTGTCAGAGACTAGAATACAGATATTTTATAAAAAGTAGCTGGCTAAAACTCAGGCCAAACAAGACTGAATAAATAGGACGGGGAAAACTAGAAGATGTGGGGGAGGCAGAACCAGGCTTGTCCACAATTCATTGTTAATGTTCACAGACTGGGATTCACGTTGAATACTTTTGGCTACTTGGGTAGCACAGGATGCCAAGAACACTTTTAATCACTTTTGAAAGCACTTTCACTTAGCAAGAGGATTGCATCCTTTTCCTTCAGATGCAGATATTACGATAGTTATCCACCAGCTTTGCTACCTTGATGCGAGATTACCAAAGAGCACTCTTTTCACTGTGTGCAAATTCATACAACTTGGAAAATTGCAGCTAATTCAGAACATGTAAACACTACAGGTTTTTCAGAGACAACACATTACACCTGTACTCTTTGTTCTGTATTGCCTCATATTTGATTTCTTGGTACAGGAAGAAAGGTCTAGCATTATAAATTAAAACAATATATGAGGCAACTTTACCACTTAACTGAATATAATACTGATGAGGACATACTTTCTGGGAATGAAATGGATCATTAGGGAACTGTAGAATCAACAACTTTCCAGTTCCTCATGTTACAGAGTTAACCTATCAGGTTGTGGCTCCCAAAACCCTCTTCTTTGGAGGAGGCCTGTTGAAAAGATAATGCTGCATGAAGCTGTATCACTTTTCCCATGGTAACTTTGTGAGGGCAGTAGGGAACAATGTTTCCTGACCTTCAATCCCACCCACTCCTCTCCCCTCTCCCCCACCCCCCTGCCGGCCCTCCACCCCGTGACTTTTGTTGCTCAAAAATAGGTGCCCCTAGACCTTTGGAGAGATATCAAAGGGGAGAGGGGAATGCTGTCCAAGATACAACTGGCCTGTCCTTTATAAAAGGCCAAGGTGAGTCTTGTTAGTTTTGGGACAAAAAGGAGGAGGGGACACAGTCTATCCTAAATTACATGTTCATTGTAGAATCAAATCACATTGTTAGAACTTTCATCTAGCTTTCTGCCCCACAAAGAAAACAGCCAGCTTGATATAACGTTTCTGGCTGCAGATGAAACAGATAAAAGTCTTATGCTAAAAAGATTTTAGTTCTCCTTTGAGTGTAGTTAAGTAATTTGACATTGTTGTGCTGTTTGCTGTCCCTTTGTTAAGTGGTTTTCTAAACAAATCTCTCAGTGCAAGGGCCATATAACACCAAATCTCAGGATAAAAATGAAAGAAACATAATATCAGGAGAAAATGCAATATTGTCATTTCTACCTTTTTGTTGATTTTACCATAATGGATAAGCAGTCACAAGACTCAGAGGGAGTATTCAGAAGTGTTTAAGACAGCAACTCTCTCTCTCTCAACTTATAGCAAAATGCACATATCACTATAGGCAGTATAAAGTAGCTTGGTGTGCAAGACCACAACATCCTCTCTCTCCAGTGGCTGTATCTTCCCTCCATATTTCTCTCAGCCATTAACCAAAGATGATAATCACTTGTGTAGTTATTTCAACTCATGGGTATTGGAGAGCTAGGTGACTTAGAAATACTGTACATATACATTAATATGCGCATTTGTGGAATCCAGAGTTCCCTATCAAATTAGTCTGATCTCTTTCAAATTCCTTAATGATCTGTTAAGCTTCCAGTTTCAAACAGTTCTCATGTGCCCTGAAGGTCAATAAATCTATTCCTTGCCATACCAAGTATGGGAGTGAATTCTAAAGGACTCTTCACAGAAAATGTCCTGATATCAGCCTCTTAATTTTTAAACCAGCGCCTGTCAATTTGAGCACCTTGTATGCTCCCAGCTGTGGTGGTATCTGACCACAAGGAAATAGGGGTAGACTTTCAGGTAGCCAGGTATGAAACCATTTAGGGCCTGGCTTATTGGAGCAAAAGCCACATCTTGAAGAAATACATAGTTTGTATGCATCTGAGAGAAAAGTTTGTGCCCTACACAGCAAGCACAGCTGAAAAAAGAAGTCTTGTTCATAGCTGTTCCATGAGTATCCGGCAGCCTCTAAAATAATTCACCTGAGAGCATACCTGAGCACATACTTTTTCAATCATTTCACAGATTTTTTTTAAAAAGACGTTTGCTCCAGTTTCCTTTTGCTACAAGGTGATTCATATGACGAAAGCTTTATGGCATTTAAGAATTTAATGTACATTAAGGGTTGTAATTAAAACCCAGCACTTCCAGAATAGTATAGTCTGTTTACACACCTATGATGTAATTAGGTATGCAAATACATTGTATGTGAAGTTAATTCTTTGTGCATACAAATAATTTAGATACACAGGTAGTGGCTGAGTTAAGGTTGGCTGACCTGAGGTATGTGACACCAGATAGATTCCATAATCAATGCAGAAACCAAGCCCCAAATTTAAAAAATAAAAAAAAACCCTAAAAATGATCAGGGACAAAAATGGGAAGGAGGAACAAAAATCTCTGATTCATCATCCCCTCCCACCCCCATCATCCTCCCCCCCCAAAAATATAAAAAAAATTACATGCAGGTCCCCTAACTAGCCCTAATTTAAATCACAGTAATCCATTGTACAAACATAATCCACTTGCATCTAGGGATTGTCGTCAATCACATAAATTAAATAAATAAATCTGATAAATGGTCAATCTAAAAAATGCAATGGCAAGTAGTACAAAAATGTCATCCCGGCTTCTGATAATGAATACTTACTTATAAAAGACATTAAAAATGGTTGCATTGCTCACGACTTTAGCATTAACATGGATGGTAAGAGACGTTTCTAACAAGATTGCAATAGTGTATCTAGTAGACTTCAATTGACGTGGAGATCACCCACCTCAGAAATAATTTCAGCGAATGCAATTATGTTTATCAATGTGTAAGAAACCTAGATAATCCTGGTAAGAGAGCATTTACAACTTAATAGGGGTCAGGCTTTCGGAATCCCATTACTGCATCCATCAACCTAAATGATTCCACAACAGCAATCGCACAGTGACACAGCTTGCAGATTTATACAGCAACTAGCAAAGAGCCAGTCTTATCACAGCTCATCCTCTATCAAGTGTTTGGACAAGATAAGAACGTATTTGCATTTTTAATAAGGGTTCAATGTCTTGACTTCTCTGCAGATGCAGCACTGACAAATACAAATTACAGTTACAAACATTCACTTCCTCCAGATAGCCTGGGGAAATAGTCCCAGAGTAAAGCTCAAGTACCTACATGACCCACACTGACATAGATGATTAATTACATATTATTAAAAATTATACTGTTTATAGTTTGGGGTACTTTGATGCATTCTGCAAGCAGTTTTGATCAGAGAGACCATTTTTACAGGCGTACAATTACCATCCCTGTTAGCGGCACAGACAGCAGCATAAATAAAGTGTCCTGTGATCAGTATCAATATTCCCTATTGTCCCACCACTCATACAGAACAACAATTCAAACATGTCAGAAAGCAGTGTCTTTTTCAATAGAAGTCTAGAATGAACTAATACAGGTTACCTAAAACTTTCTGCATAAATCCTGTTGACTACATCACTAATCTACTTTAGAGTGAGACAAGACTCCATTACAGAATATAGAATTGGGTTATATTTATTCAAATGTATTTAATATTTCCATTTTTAATGACTTCAGGATTGTTCAAAGGCAGCAACTTCTGGCCTTGTGATGGACTGAGTCTCCTCATGGCATGTACAGTAACAGGAGGCACTTGACCTAACATCTCTCGTTTTTAAAAAAGAAGAAGTGGTTACTGATCGAGCTTTCTCTCTGAGGAGCCCCCAACTCTGAAAGTCATTTCCCCCTTGATTCAGAGGCCTCCATATTTTATGGACTTTAGGCTCCTATTGTCTCTCAATCGTTTTGGAGAATAGAGAGTTGAAAGGCTCACTGTGATTTTTTAAAATTATTATTACTTATGTTTGGCACCTAATTCCTAAATTGGCTAATTTGCCAGTAATGGATTATGTTTGGGGAGATTCAAGTCTTTCAGTTAAAGCTACCTACTCATTCACTGCATTTATTAAACATTTTTATGGGCACATAGAACATGAGCAGATGCTCTTAATCAAAACAAATAAATGAATATATAAAACTTATTAAAAAACAAATATCACAAAAAGAAGGATATTTAGTGAGGTTCAAATTCTCACAATCTTATGAGTTTAATGCCTCAGAAACTTTGTTCCCTGTCTCAAATAAGAATAATAATACTTTCCTAATGTGACACTCTGCATCTGAAAACAGACTCAAAGAAACCCCTGGAAAATCCACATTTACCCATCATATAATAAATATAGGTTTTGTACAAAGTATGTCTTGTGAGAAATCTTTCTAAATGTCTTGATCTATTGGAACTGTGTGTGCTATGAAGTTATGAAATATTATTTTATATGTTACTAGAATATATTGGGAAGTCAGAAACACCCACAAACCACCTTTCCAAGTAGAACAATGGAGTGGCCAGACAGCATTAATGTTTCTCCCTCACCCACTGAAGGAAAGAATCCACTGCCAGGGGTTGTTTACAGTGAAGGCTTCATTTCACAAGCATGAAGGCAATGGAGCCTGATTGACCAATGAGAATGACCACCCAGGTCACAAGCATGAATTGTTCCAGTGAGCTGGAAGAGGCTATAAAAAGGGGGAAGTGACATTGTCACTTGTTGCACTCTCTCCCCCAGAACTCAACATCTGAAGGAATGTCTGCAAGACACAAGGACTTTTGAAGGGGGGAAGGGAGACACATGCAAGGATGGCTGCAGAGCCTGTGTTTAAGGAACTGCTTGTACCAGTTAACAAGTCAACAGAGTCCTGTGGCACTTTTAAAGACTAACAGATTTATTTATCGCATAAATCTGTTAGTCTTTAAAAGTGCCACAGGACTCTGTTGTCTTTCTACAATAGACTAACACGGCTACCCCTTTGGCAGTTAACAAGTGTAAGACACTGCTTCTTCAAATCCAGTTCAGCAGTATAGAATTTTTTAGACTGTGAATTTATTATTTCTTTGGTAACTACCTCTGATCCTTTATGCCAATTCCTTATAATCACACAAAAATCCATTTTTCTGTAGTTAATAAATCTTGTCTAAAACAGTGCATCTTTGATTAAAGTGCGTGGCAAATATTCATACAATCAACAAACGTTGCTGTTTATCTTCTGCACCATTGAAGGAGTGGTGGGGAGTGAGACTAAGTAAAGAATTTATTCTGGTCAGACTGCTAATTAAGCCAAGACAATGCAACTTTGGCGTGTAAAGCAGAGAGTTGGAGCTGGGACCCTTCTATGCATTATTGGTTCATAAGTGGCTGGAAAGTAGCCAGGCAATCCAGCTGGGTGTGTGACTCCACCTGCTGTCATGTCGGGAAACAGGGTCTGGAAGGGCTGGCTGGCTGTCACCAACAAAGCATTGTACGGAGCCCGCCCTAAATGGACAGTTAAGGCGGGCACAGAAGTTCCACCGCCTCTAGGCTGCACCAAGGCACACCCACCTCATGGGTATAATAAAAATGCATTACCTAATGTTTTTAAAGTAATAAGATGAAATGATGATCATACAGGCTTTCAAAGAATGTATATGTTCAGTATACATTTAGTAACTCAGACCTATGCAACTGAAGCACCAAGGTCATATAATTGTGCCACAATAAATTATTGCACACTACACAGCTGCTAGCTTCTTAACTGCACAATTATCATCCACTTCTGAGATGTTAATTCCTTACATCCTGTTACTATGGTGGATTTTATTCGTTCCTTTTTCAAAATATGTCTCACTTTCATTAACACAGGGGCACGATGCTGGTATATACAGCATTCAACCCCACGGAAAGGCTTATATGGATATAAGCCAGAAAAACTTTGCCCTCCTCTCTATGTCTGTCTCACACACTGTATTGAATAGCACTTTATGGAAGTTACTTCAAAGGAAAAAGAATAAATAACTCAATTTTCTTTAGACAAAAGTCATGTACATTAATCTCCATTAAACAAAACAAAGTGATAAAAATCACACCATGTAGCATTCCTTCCATATGAGTAATCTACCATATAATTCAATGCTCCATTATAGTGTCTTTCCAATACAGTGTCAGAAGTCATTTACAATTCTCACTTTTAGTGATATTTTCTGTACTAATTTCAGCTACAGTAAGTGGAAATGAACCCATACTGCTGACAGGATGTATTGTCTAAGACAGTATTTTTCTTTATAATGAGAATTATTACCAGAAGCTGTATATAAATACAGACACAGACAACTCAGTCTCTTCAACTGACAGCTCATTGTCACTTCACATATTTATATCTTAAAAATACACAGCAATATTCAGGAAGGCATCTTTGACAATGATGTTTTCAGGCAGTTCATTATAATTACTATCAATAAAACTGCTCTCTGTCCAAACATACAAAGCCCCGCATGAAGCGCATCCATACAAATGAATTTTTCCTCTCAAGGTAAGATTTTAACTCCAAGACCTTTCCTAGCAATGAAAATGTCTTTGTTGTTGTTCTTCCATTTGTGATCTTCCAGAAAATACTATCCTGGCTACTATGGATGTAGAAGCTCTTTAAACCAATATGCCACACAAAGACAGACTACAAGCCAGTAGGAACAGTATCCCAGATGATGTCATGGCACACCTAGTGGCTGAACTTTCTGACTTTGTACTCAACCACAACCATTTCAGATTTGGAGATGACTTATACCTTCAAGTCAATGGCACTGCTATGGGTACCCACGTGGGCCCATAATATGTTAACATTTTTATGGCTGACTTAACACAACGCATCCTCAGCTCCTGTCCTCAAGTGCCACTCCTCTTCTTATGCAACAATGATGACATTTTCATCATCTGGACCCAGGGAAAGGAGGACCTTGAGGAATTCCACCGTGATCTCAACAATTTCTACCCCACCATCGACCTCAGCTTGGACCAGTACATATGGGAGATCCAATTCCTGGACACTACAGTGAAAATAAGTGATGACCACATAAATATTACACTATATTGGAAACCTACTGGTCACTATGCCTACTGATGCCTCCAGCTTTCATCCAGGACAAATCACACAATCCAGCGTCTACAGACAAGAGCCAAGATACAGCCACATTTCCTCCAATCCCCCAGGCACAGTTAAACACTTTCAGGATCTTTATCAAGCGTTCATAATATTACAGTACCCACCTGGGAAAGTGAAGAAACAGATTGATAGAATCGGATGGGTACCCAAAAGTCAATTACTACTGGGCAAGCCCAACAAGGACAACAACAGAAAGCCACTGGTCATCACTTACAGCCCCCAAGTAAAACCTTTCCAGCACATCAAGGATTTACAGTGTATCCTGGAAGATGACCCCTCACTCTCTCAAGCCTTGGGAAGTAGGCCAGTCTTCGCTTACAGACTGCCCCTCAACCTTAAGCAAATACTCATCAGCAACTTCACACCATCCAACAGAAATGCTAAGCCAAGTACCTACCCTTGCAACAAATCCTGTTGCCAACTCTGCCTGCATATCTACTCCAGTGACACCATCATAAGACCTAACCAAACCAGTGACAACATCAGGGGCTCATTCACTTGCATATCTACCCATGTGATATATGCCACCATGTGCCAACAATGCCCCTTGCCTTATACATTGGCCACACTGGACTGTCTTGGTGCAAAAGAATAAATGGACACAAATCAGACATCAAGAATGTTAACATTTAAAAACACGGGCATCAGTGGCACTGAGCCCACAGGGCATGGGCCCCAAGTCCCCAGGGCATGGATCCTGGCTCTCCAGACCAGTGTCCTGAGTCCTGAGCTGGTCCAGCCTCACTGGGTCCTGCGGCAGGTGCTCAGATCCCAAAGTGGCAGGATACAGCTCCAGCCCCCAGCCAGGGACCTGCGGCTGGGCCACTGGTGGCAGCCTGATCTGGCCCCAGCCAATGATGCAGGGCCAGGCCACCAGCAGCAGAATCCAGCCCTGGACCACAGCTTGGTACTCTGGGCTGGACCGCCGGCGGCAGCAGATCCAGCCCCAGTTCCTGGCCAGGACCTTGGGGCTGGCTAGTGGCAGTGGGATCCCAATCCGGCCCCAACCCCCGAACAGGCACCTGGGGCCAGCAGGATCCTGATCCAGACCCAGTACCCAAGGGTTACATCAGTGGACCTGGGGCTGGATTGGGCCCAGGGGCTGGATCATGAACAGGAGGCTGGGGCCAGTGCACCTGAGAGGGGAGGGGCGGCGCAACAGGGGGGTGGGCCAGCACTGGAGGGGTTTCCAGGCCCAGGCCCCGAACATTTTTTTCATGGCAGCATCACTCTTGATTTGAAAACCAGTAGGGAAGCACTTCCGTTTCTCTGGACATTCTGTAACAGACATGAAAGTTACAGCACGTCACCAAAATAACTTCAAAACCAGACTTTAACATGAAACCACACATCTGGAATTCATATGCAAATTTGACACCATAAGATTGGGTCTGAATAGGGACTTAGCATAGATAACTCATTAGAAAAGGTCGTGTCTGCTCTCTTAATATTCTCACCTTCTCCTCTGTTATTATCCAGAATTCACATCTATACTGTTTGAATCAAAACAACTTATTTCATTTGCTGAAATAGACTACCAGACTACCCCTCTGGAACTGTTCGAATTGATTTGACTGAATTGATCTTGTGAGTCACCTTTTTCCGCATGTATATATACACCTAAAATATTGCAGTTTCTATTTCATGCATCTGATGAAGTGGTATTATACCCACAAAAGCTTATGCGATAAAGAAATTTGTTAGTTTTTAAAAGTGCCACCAGACTCGTTTGTTTTTAGATGACCTTTATATTAACTTCAATTCTATTTATATTTCCTGTTCTTTCCCACATTTCTCCAGCAGATGGCACAACGTTCATAGGTTTTAATAGCAAGCAGCAGCCCCGGCAATGCCTCCTCACTTTTTAGTCTTCAAAAATATAAAAAAACCCAGAAGTTTTGCAGATGAAACAACCTTAAGGGAATGCACTAAAAGGAAATAAATAAGGACTTGACATTGGTAAGACTTCTTGAACAAGGAATTTTAAAACACTTGATTGCTTTTGTTTGCAAAAGGTCAGATGGCCAGTCTAACTGTGCCCATGATATTACACTCTCTACACTGGCCATCTAACCTTTTTGCAAACAGAAAATTTCATGTGTTTTAAAACCCTCGTACAAGAAGCCTTACCAATGTCAAGTCCTTGTTTTGTTTTGTTTTTTTCCTTTTTGTGCATTTCCTTAAGGTTATCTCATTTGCAAAACTTTAGTTTTTTATATAATTTTTGTTATTTTTTTACATCAACTTCCTCTTCCATAGCATGTGTACTGTATATATGATCCTTCATATTATATAGAGAAATCATTTCATATCAGTACTACTATTTATCACTGCATTTCTCACTAGACAGGTTATTCCCCTAGATAGGAGGTTCTATCTCACACCTTTCTTGGAAAACAATTCCCATTTACACGTCAGGCTGTGATTTTGAAAGGAGTATATGGAAACTAAGCACCCAACCCTTATTGAAGATAATAAGGCCTGTTCATTTCAGCTTATTTGAAAATCGCAATCATCATGTTTATCCTTCTTAATCATATCTACTTTACATACTTGTAATTAAGTTTTCACATTGGTTTTATTACATTGACAATATTCTGTTTCTACTTTTTAAACATAGATATTTCCTCTCTCTCTCTCCTGCAGTCAACATTTCTCTATTGCTATCTTATATGTTGCACTGTCATTTTATTTAGCTATTCCTGATCTCTTTACATATCTATTACATTTTGTTCTAAGGAAGCATGTCTGCCAGTGTGTTTGTGAGAATATGCAAATTGTGTATATACACGCAAATAGAATGGCAAACAGAAGCATTTAAACTACCAAGTAATATAATGATTCTTTTCCCCACAACCTTGTGCTAAAACGAATATGTGTGTTGCATTCTCTGTATTAGTAACAATGAGAAATGCATTTACAAGACAGACAATTAGCTCACTGATATCTCAATTATCCACTTTCCAAACGAAATTACTAATTAGGCTATTGTATCTTTACAGCTTTTAAATAGTGGTTAAGCAGACGTCTTTGAATGATGCACTACAAAATATTTTTTTTATATAGGAAAAAACGCACCAAAAGCCACTCTGTATTATACGTAGTAATATTTAGGATTCTGGACAGTAAAATTAAAGGGTTTATTTTTAAAGAATAAAGCAATGGAGTATAAATTGATTCTACAACAGATTTATATGATCTTATTCCAAAAGCCCATACTTCTACCATAATTTGACCTGCTTGGTTTTCTAATCTTGGAGGCTTTTCACTGACAATGATCTTCATTTACTGCTAAGTTAATTTAAGTGAAAAGAATCCTTTCTGTTGGCAAGCTTTTGCAGTTTTGTATATTGTATATGCAATAATTTGTTAAAGTACAGAATCTACAACACTGGAAAAGGAGACTTCTCTTTAATCAGAGGTTAGACAAGTATGCCAGGTGATGGTCCAAGCTTCTTTGCACAATTCTCAAAAAGCTTAAACAACAGGAAGTAATGCAACTTTTTTTCTGTAGAATTATTGCTAAGAAAAATGTAAATGCAATATGAAATCAATATAAGCCCGATAACTCAATTACACTCAGTGCTAAAATTATAATGATTTTTAAAATCTCACTAGCCTGTTTAGAATTTTGCACAAACCATTTCAAATATTGTTGTCTGATTACCTGATTTGTGAGCTGAACTAACCTTATGTATAGTTCTTAGAAAGCAGACCTAATGTCCTTTTAAGTTATTTGCTTATTTGATGTGAAGAGAGGTGTCACTTTGATTCTCAGATATCTACAAAGACAGTGATTAGCGTTCTATGTCAACCATCCAGTAAATTATCAGATTTCAGTAATAAAAACAGTGGCCTCAGCCTTAAATCAGAATTTGTTGAGTAGATTCTTATTTCTTCCCTTTGATTTTCATTGGCACATACTATACAATGTGCAGTGTGGATTAATGTGTGGCTGTTGGACCCATAATTGCTGCATTTTCTGACTGATTTTAAAAGTGCACTCTGAATATTTCATTAGCAAAATTCCTTTTGATTTTTGCATTTAAATTTTAATGCTGTCTATAAACGCTAAATAAATGCATGGATATTACAGAGATCAACAATACCTTTGGATGCTTGAGGAATATGAACTGTTACTGAATCAAATTTTTAAAGTACCAACAACAATCTGACAAATACAAAGAATAAATCTCTAACCACTGTAAACTCCAACATTTAGTTGTTTGCCTTAAGGTAGAGCAGCTGTGCAGAGCCTGGGATTTTACAAGCAAAAAGGAAGAATTTCCAGTAAAATATGAGCATTTAGAATTATAAAAACTGCTTACAAAAGAAGGGAAATATGCTAGGAGTTATGCACATTCTGGAACCATTATAAAAGCTATTAAAAATTCCATTCCCCAAGTTCTATAACATTTGTCTATTTCAAAACATGTTTAGGTTTACTCCTGCTCTGCTCATCTACAGACATATGTGGAAGAGAAAAATGGCTTTTTTGTACATGAAAACTTTGAATTAAAAATAAAACCAGGGAGATGAATAAAACATTCTAACTTCCTGGAAACACAATGAGTTTTTTTCTTGCCATGATATATTCCCTTCATTTTTAAAGTAATACATCTGTTTTCAGCTGTTCTTTTAAACTTCACTTTTACCTGTGGCCTGGAAAATCAAGTAGGATGCTTTCCTCTGGCTCAGTTGTATATTTTACTGAAAAGCAAAATATTTACAGTATCCATTAATCCGCCACCTAAACTTGGAATGTAAGTCAAAATGTTCTCCTTGCAGTCTTGCATGGGGGGAAAAGGGTCTCAGAGAACGTCTTGATATATTCAGCAGGGTTAATGTAGCAGGCTTCTGTTTGCACCTTTTGAGCAGAAAGGGAACATCTACACTGCAATTAGACACCCATGGTTTCGTCATGCCTGCTGACTTGGGCTCGCATGGCTCAGGCTAAGGGGCTGTTTCGTTGTTATGTAAACATTCAAGCCCAGGCTCTAGGGTCTGTGAGGTGAAAAGGTCCCAGAGCTCTGGCTTCAGCCTGAGCCTGAACATCGACATCACAATTTAACAGTCCCTTACCCTACAACCTTGAGTCAGCTAGTGCAGGCCAGCCAGGGTGTCTAATTGCAATGTAGACACACCCAAAGAATGCATACCCAGGACCATCTTCGTGCACAACTACTACTCCCACCACACACGTGTGGGGTGGAGCGCACAATGCTCCTTCCAGCTCAAAAGCCACCTCTCACCTCTCCCTGGCCACTCTAACTATATGCAACAGCACTACGCTGGCTGGCTGGCAGGACTAATACATTAAGGGTACAATTTATCCATAAGGCTACGTCTTCACTGAAAACGGAGTGTGGGGTTTTTTAACACTGAAATGGCAATCTCAGTGTAAAATCATAGTGAAGACAAAGCACTATAGTTTGACCTTGGTGTAGTTTAGTTGAAATAAACTGTATATTCTGAAGCTACAGTTTATCTCGAGTAACATTAAGGAAAACGTTACTGTATTTTTATCTATGCTAACAGTTTACTTCAGGATAGTTATCATGATTTAAAAGCATACCTTTTTTGCTGTGAAGACATAACCTAAACCTTCAAGTTTGCCTGCAGGATCAGGCCAATAATGAGTTCAGAACTGCCCCTTATGCAATGGATTTATATTTGTAAAGGTACTGGCTCCACTTTTTTCCATGGATTTATGTCAATTTCACCTAAAGGATTTCAGAGACATTCAAGTCCAAATCCACCCCTGTTGTGCGTGGGTGTAACTTCAGTGAAGTCAATGGATTTTCATCCGAAAACACCAACAATGAATTTCCAACTGATAAATTTGTCCCTCACGGAATGTATGCTGAAATGTGATTGGAATTTCAGAAGTCATCATCATTTACAAGGCAAGAAAACTGTACAGCCGAGATATTGTGCGACAAAATATGATTATACAGTAAATACACTCCCCAAACTAAATATTGGTCATGCTACTGAAAGACTCCTGTTACAGAGAATAATGACATATAGTGTTAAAACTAATAACCAGGCACAGAGATCTTACAATAGCTGACAGCTGTTTCTTGGGAGGAGTCCAGAGAATCAGCAGCAGTATCTTTCCTTTTTAAATTTTCCATTAAAAATTTACTGATCCTGCTGTACCCCTCTCCTCCACCACTCTCTCTCAGTATATGATCTCAGCAATTTAGTGAAGCACACTCCTGTCACCCAGACCTCAGCTATTCTAATATATCAACTGAAAATCCTTCATTCTTTTAATGCATCAAAAGTTGTATGAGAGAGTCAGACTTTGCAGATACATGGGTTACACTCTTTGACCAAGGACCTTAAAGATAGTCATTGGTCCATTGCTTTCTACAAACGATGAGTTTTCAAAAATGTTTTCAACCCTCTTATCCTGCATTATTATAAACTCAGACCCCAAATCAGTAAAATATGTCTAGTCAGAAAAGCAATGGACATGCTTAATTTTAAATACATTACCTGTTTTCAGTTTTTTCTGAGTAGAACCTCAGAGTTATGAACACCTTTGGAATGGAAGCAGTTCATAACTCTGAACTATTTGTAACTCTGAACAAAACATTATGGCTGCTCTTTCAAAAGTTTACCTTGACTTAATACAGTTTTGAATACAACTTTATGCAGAAAAAATGCTGCTTTCCTCCCCCCCTCCCCGTAGTAGTTTACATTTAACACAGCATTGTAAAATACTTGCTGCCTTTTATTTATTTATTTATTTATTCATCTCTGCTGCTGCCTGACTGCATAATTCTGGTTCCAAATGAGGTGTGAGGCTGACTGGTCGGTTCATAACTCTGAGGTTCTTCTGTAACAGGGCCTTAGTGGTCCTCTCCCCTGAGTCAGAAAAGAACCATTACAATCTTTTCTGTTGTACTGATTTTGTGCAACTGCTCTCTAGTTAATAACAACATTTTTTCAGGATTCAAGTGAATATAATAGTGTTTAATTCTCTTAATGAAAACTTTAAAATGAAAGAAAAAAATAATTTGTCATTGGTTTTTAACCCTTCTTTTCTGTTAGTTTATTTTGTAAACCATCACAATGACTGGTGATTTTGAGGTGTATTGTATTGTAGTATATAAGAGAAACAGATACAACTGTAGAGGGTAGTATGTTTATCATACTAATAATACAAATGTATCCACTCTTGCATACTTAAGAGATTAATAACTCATGGCTGAGAAGGTCATCAGTAAATGATAGCCATTCCCTCACATTTTAATTAATGAAATACACCACTACCCCAAACTTTCTCCTCTTTTGTATCATGTATAACATTTCAAATATATTATTTTTTTCCCTCATGTTTGTAAATTATTAAAAGCATTGGCAGGCTACTGCCATTCATGTAATGAAAACTATAAGAAATATATAAGCGGTTTTACGTTCTTATATTGATAAAGTCATATATATTTTAAAACAAACTAATATTTAGGGAACCTAATTCCTGGGCTTGAGTAAATGCTGTGGTCTGCATTCACTATACACTTACATTGCTTTTAACGAATAACTCCACTGAATTCTGAGGAGTTATTCCCCATTTACACTCACAACTGAGAGAAGAATCACATCATCCTATGCACTCATATAACTAGTTACAGTCTAATGTATAGTTCTAATACTCTGCGTGCCAGATACAGTGTTTTGGGTTTTTTTCTAACTCAATGGAATTGGGCAAACCAATTATATAGTACAATCATTAACTGGTAAAATAGACTAACAGAGATAAACACACAGAGTGTTAAAGGAAAACAGTCGATTCTAAAAAAAGATCAAATAAATTTTAAAATGTTTTATCAAGCACTATTTAAATGACATGTTTTTTTAAAAAATTGCAATTAATCGTCCTTTTGAAAGTCAATAAGAATTAAGCACCCTAACTTCCTTTTGTGACTTTAAAAATGTCCCATTTTTAATCTTGGAGTCAATCAAGTGATCTAAGAGCAAAACTGTACCAAACATTTTTAAAAAAAAAAGTATACTTTTGTGGGAAAAAAAAAGTCTTCCAGATTATCAATATCAGGGGTGAAATTTTTCAAAGCCATCTAAGATATTTGGATATCCCTGCAAATATTTTAGATTAGGGTTAGGGTTACGATTTTAAAAACTAAGTCTGATAGTTTTGGGGCAGGGGCAGGGTGGGACAGCACATGTGTGTGCTTTTCTCTATTTTGCCAATTTATTAGAAGATTTAAACACAACATAAAATGTATAAGATATATAGTAGAAAATGTCACTTACATAATATAAATTGGTTATAAAACAGGCAAAAATAAAAAACAATGTACACAGTTTACACTCTCATTTTATCCTTACCCCAGTACCATTTCCCTTCTGCACCATTCACTCAAGTTCTCCTTTATTATCTTGGCTTCAGCTCTATCCTTATGAAAAGCTAGAGAATGTTTTTCTTTGTAATCCAAGTGCAATTCAGTATAGATGAACATTTTTTTTTTTAGTTTAATCCAAAGAATTTGGGGACAGATTCTGATCCCAGCTACACCAACTTCCCTGAAGTTACTATGGATTCATACCCGTGTAAATGAACTCATACTTCGGCCTTCCAACTCTAGTCAGTGACACACTTTCAGACAGAACTGCTATCCTGAGTAACAATCTTTACTCTGTAATAACTGGTAACTTTCCTTTCTAGGTCCCAGAAATCTGGTTTTAATAGCCTAGAGATTTCTTTCTTTCATGAGCTCTTATCTCCTCTTGGACACTTTTCCAGGGCTCCCTAAAACACTCTTACCCTACTTGCTAAAACTGACCCTCAAATGTTTGGGCAGAATCATATATTTTCCTTGTTTCTGATCCAGTCATCTGATGCTAACTGTATCTTAGCTATGACCTTTTCTAAGCAGTTCTATTACTCTATCATATCTGTGTAAAAACCTCTTCTTCTCATATCCTTAATATTTTAGAATAAGCTGCCATTACTTCACCTGCAGCCATCCATGAAAGACTATTAGCAAAAAATGTCATCAGTTAATCCCTGTTCTTCTGCTTCAGTTGACTATTGTTTTGTAAACTTTTTATTCCAGTGGTCTCAAATTATGGTCTCATTGTCAATGTGTGTGTATGTGTGCATGCGTGCGTGCTTACATGCAACTATATAATGGAACATTGGTAATGTAATACTCTATAATGCAATATATATAGGGTTCAGTCCTGACTCCTCTTTTTTTTCTCTCATTATTTTCCTGTCGAAGTACATTGCTTACCACCTGTATAAATTACATGAAGCTAGTGAACAATAATGTTCAAGTCTGCAAAATGAAGATACTCCAGAAAAAACAAACAAACCAACCTGAGGCATTTCATACTAGTGGGGAATTTTAGAAATGATTCATTTAAAAAAATATT
This sequence comes from Pelusios castaneus, assembly GCA_007922175.1. Taxonomy (NCBI): domain Eukaryota; kingdom Metazoa; phylum Chordata; order Testudines; family Pelomedusidae; genus Pelusios; species Pelusios castaneus. The sequence goes on from ML685780.1 coordinate 305,141, forward strand.
TTCAAAGGAAGGCTTGCCTCTGGCTTTCATCTCTATATCATGAAAGGGAAAAAGTCTGTCACACATTCTGTATTTCAAGCGTAACTGCATATTATAGTGGTATTACAGACAAGAATTCAAACTTTATGATAACATGGCTATGGAGAGTGATTATCCAAATGATAGCTTCAGAATGTCTGAATTGGAGTTCAGGAAGTATTAATCTTTACATAGTTTTCTGCTATTTCTAATAGAATGGGTGAAATCTTGGCTCCAATAAAGTTAAGAGCAACACCCATATTGATATCAATAAGGGAAGATTTCACACTACATTTTATAATCTTTTTCTATCACATTTTAATACCATTTCCTATTTGTTCCTTCTCCACTCAAACAGATTGTTCACCCTCTGTTTCTAATGAAATTAAGCCCACGCAGTTCACTTTTGTTTACTATTCTGTGCACCACCATTATCAAGGTTGAAAGCAGAAATGAGCACAGACCTGGGAATTCTGTTTTTAGCTAAATGCTGCTGGTGCAGGTTCCAAAACATTTTTATCAGACTGAGGAACAAATGTGAGTTAATTATTTTAATTTTTAAAGCAATCCAAAAGAGATCATTGGATCTCTTAATATTTTGAGAACTCCAAATACATTCCTCATCCATAGTATCTAAAGTCAGGTCAAATTATACGTACAGAACTTACCAGTGTTTTTAAATAATTTAAGAAATAAAAACTCTCCAATATCTAGAAGAGATAACAGGGTCTAAGAAAACATGCAGTATATCACAGATCTGTATAAAATATTTTAAACTTTCACTTGTTTTTCCCTCCAGGAATACTTGCACCATAAATTTGATACTGTTTCCTCAGGGTTAAAAAAGGACTATGGATTTTTTTTTTCTCATTACAACGGGTGATTTGACCCCATCTTCCGCTATATGCTGTTCCCCAGTGTCTGAATCTTAACAATGGCTCTGATTTGCTGTTACAGATCCTGATCCTATGACTTACACGTCCCTGCATTTATTTTCCTTCCATTCTGTAAGCTAGCCATCTTTAAAGATCATGTGATAAATAAATGTGTTAGTCTTTAAGAATGCCATAGGACTCCTTGTTTGTTCTAATGTGCTGTGACTTTTAAAAAATGATCACATCACAGTTTCGAAATTCTGATATGCAAAAGTAGATAGTCCCTTTATCCTGATTAACAACCGAGACACATACATTATTTTAAAACATTTTGCCAAAAGTACAATATTAAAAACCCTCAAGATTAAAGGGGTTGCAATACTTTATTAAAAAATATTTTGGTGATGTATTTTCTGAATGCAGGAAACTATATCATTTCCTCTTCAAATTTTAGGACATTCTTTTTCCTCAGATAATAAAAATGACACTGCAAGGTTAATGATCTGAAACCCTGCAGACAAAATGAAGCTACTACAATTACTTTGCTGACAAGCCCACAGCAAAATGATATGGAAAAATGTATGGTGAAGTCCAGAAAGAAATGCAGTTTATGATCTATTTCAATTTTGAGCATAAAGCATTGTTTACTCGACAAAAGGTATAAACAACTAGTCATTCAATTTATACAGAAATAAGAATTCAGAATTTAATAAACGTAGTATGATGTGAGCTGAGGCCAACAATCAATCCTTAAGATCATATCTTCAAACTTTTTTCATTTTGCATGGAAGCACATACTAAAAAGTTCTTAAAATAAATAAAAAGTATATTGCAAAACTTTAAATTAACATGAAGTGTATTTTCTTTTCTGTTTTGCTGGACAGTCTTAACTTCTTGTTTTAGTTATAATTCTTTAGTCCTTAAATAGCAGCAAAAATATAAATGGACTACAGAAAGGGAATACTCTGAAAGAAGAAAGATTTAATTCATAATTTATAGTATGAATTGGATTAAAGCTCTTTTCAGAAAAAGAAACTCTCTAATCCAGTGACTAGAAGGAAGAACTTTCAGCTACCCTCTCCAAAAAGATGACTGAAATTAATGTGTGGCTTTGATGGAGAAGTTGTTAAACCTAATAAAATATACAGAGTTACAAAGGAGCCTAGTAACACTAGTAACATACGTGTTTTATAACCAGGAGATTGAACAGTCGTAGAGTTAAAATATTTTGAATATTTTATTTCCCAGAATCATCCACAGCAGGAATTTTTATTTATTATTTAAAAGAAATAACTAGGCCTCTAACCTGCTCACAGTGAAATTAAAGGGAGCTTTGTTTGGCCTTTGATTAGACTAGCTGAAGGACAGAACTATTAACTATGAAACCGTGAGCAATTATATTGAATCATGGATGGGCTATTTGTGAGGTAATTCCATCATGTACCTTCTACAATGTAGTCAAATTCCAAAGGGGTAGCCGTGTTAGTCTATTGAAGAAAGACAACAGAGTCCTGTGGCACTTTTAAAGACTAACAGATTTATTTATTGCATGAGCTTTCGTGGGAGAAAATCCCACTTCGTCAGACGCTTTGAAGATGGGAAAGTTACAGAATGGGAGGAAATTAAATGCAGGGGAGTGTATGACATAGGATCAGGTCAGGCTGTAACAGCAAATCAAAATAGGTGTTAGGATTCAAACACTGGGGAACAGCACATAGAGGAGGGTGAGGTCAAATCACTTGTTGTAATGAGAGAAAAATCCATAGTCCCTGTTTAACCCCAAAACAACCGAGTCAAATTTGCATATAAATTCGAGTTCTGCAGTTTCTCTTTGAAGCTTTGATTTGTTATTCATCTATTCAGCTATTAACAAGTCGTCAAGGGAGTGAGCAGGGAGATTGAAGTGTTCCCCTATTGGTTTTGTAGTGTTGCAATTTCTGATGTCAGATTTGTGTCCATTGATTCTTTGGCGCAGAGATTGTCCTGTTTGTCCAATATATAAGGCAAAGGGGCATTTCCGGCACATGATGGCATAAATCACATTGGTGGATGAGCAGGTGAACGAGCCCTTGATGGAGTAGGTGGCTTGATTAGGCCCTGTGATGGTGTCATCAGTGTAGATATGAGGGCAAAGTTGGCAGCGTGATCTGTTGCAGGGATATGTTCCTGCTTTAGTGTTTCTGTTGTATGATCTGTAGTTGCTGGTAAGTATCCTTTTAAGGTTAGGGGGCTATCTGAAAGCAACGGGAGGTCTGTCTCCTAAGGCTTGAGAGAGTGAGGGATCATCTTGTAAAATAGGCTGTAGATCTTTGATGATGTGTTGAAGAGGTCTGGCTTGGGGGTTGTAGGTGGTGACCAGTGGCGTTCTGTTGTTGTTTTTCATGGGCTTCTCCTGCAGTAGTTGACTTCTGGGTACCCGTCTGGCTCTGTCAATTTGTTTCTTCACTTCTGCGGGTGGATACTGTAGTTTTAAGAATGCCTGGTAGAGATCCTGAAGGTGTCTGTCTCTGTCAAAAGGGTCAGAGCAAATGCGGTTATACCTTAGGGCTTGACTCTACACAATGGATCGTGTGGTGTGTCGAGGATGAAAGCTCAAGGGATGTAGGTAACTATACCGATCAGTAGGTTTGCGGTATAGGGAGGTCTTTATGTGCCCATCGCTAATTTGCACTGTAGTGTCCAGAAAGTGGATCTCTTGTGTGGAGTGTTCCAGGCTAAGTTTCATTGTGTTGTGGAAATTGTTGAAATCTCTGTGGAAATCTTCAAGGGCATCTTTACCATGGGTCCAGATGATGAACATGTCATCAATATAGCGTAGGTAAAGTAGAGGTGCTTTGGGATGAGATGTGAGGAATCAAGCCACCTACTCCATCAAGGGCTCGTTCACCTGCTCATCCACCAATGTGATTTATGCCATCATGTGCCAGAAATGCCCCTCTGCCTTATATATTGGACAAACAGGACAGTTTCTGCGCCAAAGAATAAATGGACACAAATCTGACATCAGAAATTGCAACACTACAAAACCAATAGGGGAACACTTCAATCTCCCTGCTCACTCCCTTGATGACTTGTTAATAGCTGAATAGATGAATAACAAATCAAAGCTTCAAAGAGAAACTGCAGAACTCGAACTTATATGCAAATTTGACTCAGTTGTTTTGGGGTTAAACAGGGACTATGGATTTTTCTCTCATTACAAGTGATTTGACCTCACCCTCCTCTACGGGCTGTTCCCCAGTGTTTGAAACCTAACACCTATTTTGATTTGCTGTTACAGCCTGACCTGATCCTATGTCATACACTCCCCTGCATTTAATTTCCTCCCATTCTGTAACTTTCCCATCTTCAAAGCGTCTGACGAAGTGGGATTTTCTCCCACGAAAGCTCAGGCGATAAATAAATCTGTTAGTCTTTAAAAGTGCCACAGGACTCTGTTGTCCTTCTACAATGTGTATGTTATGTTGACACAAATCATAATACAATCAATATCCTATTGTGATGTATATCTGATGGACTAGAGTCATTGCTTTCCAGTGTGACTACCCTTACAATCTACCTATGTTTAAAGTCTTTCTTCATCTAACTGGGGCCTGGCCACTTACAAAACTGCAGTATGAGATGGTGTGCTGTTACTATTTTAACAATGAGCTCCCACCAAAATGTTTCTCTTTAATCTGTACACCAATGTAAATTGTACCCCATGTGCAACTTAGTAGTTATCCAGAAGTAACAGAGAAATCATTTCAGCCATCCCTTCTATTTGCCTCTTTAAAGCACATCACTGATCTGGTAAGTCCTGTTAAACTCACTTTAAAGTATAAAAGCAAATATAACTTCCTATTTAAATGAGATTCAAGATGGTTGACTTGAGCACCTTGTAATTTAATGGTGCTTCATGTATTCCCCATCTGCTTTACACAGAACCTTTCATTCTTATGACAAGTGGATTCCAACAGATGCCATGTCTATCTGAGTTCCCATAGAACATTAGCATCCAAAATTTTCCATGAACAGCACCAAAATATCTGGAAATCTTTATTTTCTAAGTTAATTAATTCCTGACAGATAGGAAAAGGAAAAGAAGAAACAGAGAAGAAAGGCAGGAAATTGAATAGTCTTTAACAGGACACGTCTTCACTGACAGCAGCAAATTCGCTGCTGTCAGATTGAGCAGAAATGGAGAGCTGCTCAATCGATCTGGAAACAGACTTAAAAAATCGACTGGAAAAAAGTACTGCTGCATCAACAGGAGGGCATTTCTCATTGGTGCAGCATAGTAGGGATGGTGTACTCATTAAAATTTAGGAAGTCAGCGGGAGATACACAAGCTACTCTGTGTAGCTTGCATGTGTCCTGTTGACTGCTGCTGAATTTCCTGGTAAGTATAGACCAGGCAATCACAGGAAATAGAAATATATACAGTTCAGAAGAAATTACACTAATAGGTAGCAAACATCCATGAAAATAATAGTCCAGCATTTTCTTGCTATTAGAACATTTGTTATAAAATATATTTATTCCTGAATTCTGTTCTAGAATGTAGCTCAGTTCCTGGCTCCTTCAGTCTTCATATCTTCCATTTGTGTATATGTTGTACACTGTTACTGGAGAAGATAACAGTGAAATTATTTTCAGCTTCTCATATACTGACTAAAGTGATTAGATTTTTCTGTAATCATGGAACTGATAATACAGTAACTAGAAGGCCATAAAGAAGGAATGAAGATCTGGCATCCTCTTAGAACGTTGCTGAGTTGGAGAAATAAGCCAAGACCATCCTATTAAATTCTAAGAAATAGGATTTTGAAGCAAAACAGTGAGGCTTTCGTGAAGGATGCTGGCAGAACAGCGTAGTAAAAGCACTTGAACAATTATTTCAAAAGCAGGATTTATACTCAACCAGCTTTACATTAGGAAAGAAGGGTACCTTAGTTCATTCTGTGGCAGAATCATGCACTTCATTGTGCTGGGAAATCCTACAATGCTGACCTCTTTCAGCTTATGCTCCGATTACTACAATGATGACAGACAGTGGCTTTTAGATATCAAATTATAAAATATCTAAGTCAGTATGCAGAGACATAGACTGGAAGGACACCAGCAATTACAAACACAACCAATGAAATAGGGTAGCACCGGGATTGTAAGGACACTTTGAAAGCAAAGAGTCACACCACAAGATGACATGTACAATGTGCAAGGTTTCAGTCACAGTCATACCAGTGAGAGATTTAATGTTAATGAAAAAACACTAGTAATATAATGAGTAAACAACTGATAAATAGTTGAAAACATACAGAGAAATGTTATTAACCACCATCCCCCCCTCCAATAATCCCTGTTTCATTTATCAAACCGAATATTGAATGTGATTTTGAGTTGGACAGTAGAATTAGCAAAATCAAACCTAGAAAGGCAGCACAGTCTTTAGTAATAATTGGGGTCCTGCAAGATCTGACCATTTTTTATTATTTCACAGTTCTATAAGTCAAATCCTACTCTGACATTCAACAACAATAAGCCTGTCCTGAACTCTGTTGTCTCTCCAGGTCAGAAATGAGTGCACAAGGTTAATCGGAACTGCCGGATTCCCAGCAGTGGTTGGCTAATCTGACCGATGGCAGCCCACTGGTGTCCCCGTCACTGTAGACTGGGTCTGTGACTCCATCACGACAGGCATATGTGGTAATCAAAATACAGGGGAGAAAGATGGTGTGGAGGCAGTGGCTCTACTAAGTACCTTTTTATAGGGACAGTGTTTCCACGGTCAGGGAAACATAATAATGCACACTATTCAGTCAGTCTGAAAACAGAATTATTCATTTCTTCATGACTTTTCTATGGGATTCATCACTATAGCAACTCAGTGATGTACAGATATTTAATGAATTTATCTTCAAAACATCTCTATGGCTATGTCTACACTTACCAAAGTTAGTTCAAACTAGTTAATTCAAACTAGCTAATTCAAACTAATTTTAGTTAGTTCAAATTAACTTAATTCGAACTAGCATGGCCCCACTAGAATGCTAGTTTGAACTAAGCAAGTGCCATGCAAGTTTCAGTCGCAGTCATACCGGTGAGAGATTTAATGTTAATGAGAAAACACCAGTAATATAATGAGTAAACAACTGATAAATAGTTGAAAACATACATAGAAATGTAATTAACCACCCTCCTCCCCTCGAACTTGCTTAGTTCGAATTAGTCAATTGCATTGAGCTCAATGTGCCGCTAAGCGCTTAGTTCGAACTAACATGGCCACATTAGGTTAGTTCGAATTAACCCTTACTTCAAAAAGTATAAGCGAATTTATTAGTTCGAATTAAGGAAGCCCTTAATTTGAACTAATGAAAGCCTAGTGTAGCCAAGGCTTAAGTTAGTTCGAATTAAGCTTCCTTAATTCGAACTAACTTGCCAGTGTAGACATAGCCTATGAGATGAAAGGTTGTTTTTAGTTTTTATTTTATAGATGGAGAACTGGGAAACAGAGTGATTAAGGCCAAAAAAATTCACTCATATTGGATATCTAGTCTGAGATGCTGTGATGAGAGAGTGTGAGACGCAGTGCCTCAGAATAGCACACTGTAACCCGCATTTGCACTATTTTTATGGTTGGGATATTTCATACAAAGCATGAAGGATCATGATCTGCTGAAACTCATTGTTCTGTCAAAATATGCATTTCATTACTGTGTATGAAGTGATGAGGTTTTGCTGTGTGGTTGTTCTTCAAACGTGTGGAGAGTCTGAGACACACCCACAGCTGGCTTTCCAGTGGCAACAACGAAGTTGTCCCACTTCCAGACAGGAGTTAAATGACCATCACCAGTCATTAACCAGCAGCAGAATTATAAATATGAGATTTACAATTAAATAAGAGAATTGAACAAGCACCACACTGGAGATTGCTCAATGTTTTGACACCGCAAAGCCCACCAGCCAGGACATGACTAAGCTATTATTTTTCTAGGGAAACAAATAGACAGCATAAAATAAGGAACAATGGCATCATGAGTTCACCACTCTCCTCCCCAACCTATTCTGAAGGCAACAAAAACACTGGGGTGACAAAGACTTTGAACTGGGGAGGCTGGTCCCTGGCTGAGAATGGAATTCAGCCTCCGTAGTAAGAATTGTAACTGGTATGCAACAATCTGTGGGATGAGAAAAGCTGTTTGATTCAAATCTTATTGAGTCTGATAACATTTAGGATTTAGAATGTGTGTTTACTTTTTATTTCTTGGGTAACTTTCTAGGCTTTTTAGGACTACCACTTATAATCACTTAAAATCTATCTTTCTGAAGTTAAACTTATTTTAATGTTTTAATCTTTAGCAGTGAGTTTGTCTAAAGTCCTTGCAGACTCTGATCAGATTACAAAGGCTGCTGCAAATTGACTATCCTTTGACAAAGTAACAAACTAATTAATGAACTTTCATTGTTCAAGAGGCGATCTTGAACAGTGTAAACTCGCACTTTTCTGGGGTGCAAGGCTGGGGGGATTTGCTGGTGTCTCCTTCTGTATAATGCATGAGAGACTGTGAAAGCCTGCATGAAACACATTGGATGCACCTTCACATGCTAATGCTTGTGTGAGAGTGAAACATGAAGTGGCTGCTTGTAACTAGCAGAGCAGTGTAAGAGGTACCCAGTTCTAGAGAATTAGGGGATAACAGTGGTCCCACAGTTCCATGCTGTACCCTTACCCTGAGGTGGTCTTCCCTCAAAGACCCTCTCTAAACAATGTCCCCTATGGGGTCAGAGCACTGAGGAACCATACTATCTACTGGTCAAATGGGGGGGGGGAGGAGAATGGTGTTAGCATGGGGGGGGGGGGCTCAAGTCTGGGGGCCTAGCAGTAGGGAAATCTGTGCCTGCCTTAATCTGTTTCTAACCCTGGGCCATGGGGCAGGCAATTCAGATGTGCAACCTGATCTAGGATATCACTCAGCCTCCTTTCTTGGTTACTTCCTACCACCATCTTTGCCCCTCTTGAAATATACGGAAGTCCTGGCTTACAGCCTGCAAAGCACTCCCCCCGTCCCCATCGCACAGCCTCCCACAAGGGATTCAGGAGTTTCCTCTCCCCTCTCACAAGATACTCCACTGTGGTTTTTTTTTTTACTTTTTGCAGTGCTTTAAGGCTATGAGTTGAGGTCGGCTTCAGGATAGCGTGAGGCTCCTTGCAGATTCCTGCAAGAGCCTCCCATGCAAGTCTGTTCCTTTGCCCTGACCATCCTTGCTGAGCTGTGCTATGCTGCGGCCTTTTAAGCTTCACCTCCATTGAAAGCACATCCAGCAGCCCAGAGCTGTTCTTTAACTCACTCTGTTCCCCAGTGTGGGATTTGTGAATGCCTCATCACAGATTCTCACGGCCTGATTTTTCAGAGTACTTAGCATTAGAAAGCACTTTAAGTATTCAGAGTAAAGCTCTCACAGACTTCATTTGCACTTGTGAATTCACAGCACTTCTGCAAATCAGACAGATCACAGGGTCTTATGTTGGGCACACAGAAAATGAAGAACACAAAATTAGTAACTACCCATGGAAAGTTCAGTTTAAGTGACTTGCCCAGCCTCACACAAGAACATTGCAGCAAAGGAAGGGATAAGATGGAATTCTTTAGGGAAGCATTCAATTACCAATCCCTAACATGAAAGATTTCATCCGAAAAAAATTACAATGTGGCAAGGTAGTAAGCAATTGAAAACAAGCTCTTATAATGAGCAGCATCGAACAACATTAGTAATAGGTGGCACTATCCACTCACGTACAATACCTTCACACTTCCCATTCTACAAAAGCAAGGCCCCTGTTCTAAACTAGCATGCTCTGACCTCAGATCAGGAGCATCGGAAATCTGTTAGATTATATCTTTGTTCACAAATATATGTAATAAAATGGGACTGAGAGAGAGCAAAGAGAGATGGTGCAGAGTTCCACCTCCTTCGGGGGCTTGGAGTGTGTAGGTATGACCCTAAGAGCTCCTCAGTGGCTACTGTGAGAAGGTTCAATGTCATAGAATCACAGAGTTGGAAGAGACCTCATGAGGTCATCTAGTCCAACCTCCTGCTAAAAGCAGGACCATTCCCACTAAATCATCCCAGCCAGGGTATTGTCTAACTGGACCTTAAATATCTCCAAAGATGGAGATTCCACCACCTCCCTAGGTAACCCATTCCAATGTTTCACCACCCTCCTAGTAAGAAAGCTTTTCCTAATATCCACCCTTGACCTCCCCACCTGCAACTTGAACCTGACTACCTGCAACATTGCTCCTTGTTCTGTCCTCTGTTACCATCGAGAACAGCTTAGCTCCCTCCTCTTTGGAGCACCCCTTCAAGTACTTGAAGGTTGCTATCAAATCCCCCCTCAGTCTTCTATTCTGCAGACTAAATAAGCCTAGTGCCTTCAGTCTTTCCTCATACGTCCTGTGCCCCAGACTCCTAATTATTTCCGTTGCCCTCTGCTGGACTCTTTCTAATTTGTTCACATCCTCTCTGTAGTGGGGAGCCCAAATGTGGCCTCACCAGGGCTGAATAGAGGGGAATACTCACATCCCTCGATCTGCTGGCGATGCTCCTCCTAATGCAGCGCAATATGCCATTGGCCTTTTTGGCAACAATAGCACACTGTTGACTCATATCCAGCTTCCTGTCCACCATAACCCCCAGGTCCTTTTCTACAGTGCTGCTACTTAGCCGAACGATCCCCAGCCTGTAGCAGTGCATGGGACTTTTCCATCCTAAGTGCAGGACTTTGCACTTGTCCTTGTTGAACCTCATGAGATTTCTTTTGGCCCAATACTCCAATCTGTCTAGGCCTCCCTGAATCCTGTCCCTGCCCTCCAGTATGTCTACCATCCCCCCGCAGCTTGGTGTCATCCACGAACTTACTGAGCGTGCAATCTATCCCAACATCCAGATCATTAATGAAGATGTTGAACAGAACTGGCCCCAAGACCGACCCCTGGGGTACTCCACTTTTTATGGGTTACCAACTAGACAGTGTGCCATTGATTCCTACCCACTGAGCCTGATGATCTAGCCAGTTTTCTCTCCACCTTGAGGTCCACTCCTCCAGCCCATACTTCCTTAACTTGCCAACGAGAATGCTGGGGGAAACCGTATCAAAAGCCTTGCTAAAGTCGAGGTATATCACATCTACGGCTCTTCCCGCATCCACAAATCCAGTCATCTCATCATAGAAGCTAATCAGGTTGGTCAAGCACAATTTGCCCTTGGTGAATCCATGTTGACAGTTCCTGATCACTCTATTTTCCTCCAAGTGTTTCAGGATGGATTCTTTGAGGACCTGCTCCATGATTTTTCCAGGGATTGAGGTGAGGCTGACCGGTCTGTAGTTCCCCGGATCCTCCTTTTTCCCTTTCTTGAAGATAGGTACTATATTTGCCTTTTTCCAGTCATACAGGACCTCCCCCATTTGCCACGAGTTTTCAAGGATAATATCCAGCGGCTCTGCACTTACATCTGCCAACTCCCTCAGCACCCTCGGATGTAGTTCATCCGGCCCCATAGACTTGTGCACATCCAACTTCTTTAAGAAGTCCCTAACTTGACCTTCCATCACTAAGGGCCGCTCTCCTCCTCTCCATTCTGCATTACCCAGTGTAGTAGCCTGGGAGCTGACCCTCCATGTGAAGGCTGAAGTAAAAAAAGCATTGAAGACTTCAGCCTTTTCCACATCATCCATCATGAGAATACCTGCCCCATTCAGTAAGGGACCTACATCATCCCTGATTCTCTTCTTGTTACTGACATAACATGACATGACATACTGTCATGTAACAGCAACGCCTATCAGGCCTGACAAACCCACTACATAACATACCACTTTCATGGTATTTATTTACAAACAATGTCATGAGAGATATCAAGTGAAAGATGGTGAGACACTGGTCATTAAGATCATTGTGAAATATTTGTGTCAACACTGTATGAGGTATTATGGATACTTTCTGACATTATGCTTTAAAGAATGCAATCAAACAATAGAAGGAAACAAGTTTTCGTCCAGAGAAGAGGGAGAATAGTTGTCTCCCTGTCTCTAATGTAAATTGAGTATAGTGATGCCAGAGACAATGGGCAGTTCATTTGCATCAATAGTAAACATGAGGAGCAAATTACAATGAAGGTATGAAACCGGACTAGGAAGACACTGGAGGCTCAGCCCCAGAGATTCATCCTGATTCTGGTGACAAAGAAACTTTATGGAATATAAGGAAAACCAGAAAGACATAGAGGGAACAAAGAGATCACCCTTCTTTGCATCCATGAATAGTGGATCTCCAGCCATGTAGGTTGGTGATGCCAAGAACTGACTGTAGGTGAGAAAAGTGCCTCAGGCAGGGATTGTAACCTACTGAGGTAACTTTTAGTCATTAGAAAGCATGATTATACTTTTAGACTCATAGACTTTAAGGTTAGAAGGGACTAGTACGATCATCTAGTCTGACCTCCTGCAAAATGCAGGCCTCAAGACCTCACCCACCCACTCCAGCAATAGGCCAGCAACCTATGACTGAGTTATTTACCTCCTTAAATCGTGATTTAAGGACTTTAAGATACAGAGAATTCACCGGTAGATGAACCATGCCCTGTGCTACAGAGGAAGGTGAAAAACCCCCAGAGCCCAGGCCAATCAGCCCTGGGGGAAAATTCCTTCCCGACCCCAAATATGGCAATCAGTTAAACCCTGGGCACATGGGCAAGTCTCAACAGCCAGTTACCCAAGAAACAATTTTCTGTAATAACTCAGAACCGACCCTATGTACTCTTCCCTCTTAGGCCTTGTTTTACGTGTAAGCATTTTATGTTTCTTTTATCTCTGCTTCATAGCACTTAAATCTGGGTTCCCTTTTAATTAACTTATTGTTTCACTATACATCCATCTCAGTGCTCTTATATTGTGATGTGTCTCCCCTAGCTTAGCCAATAGGTTGGTGTGTACTCTGTCTCTTTGGAGATAGCAACCTTCCTAACTTCCGTGAGTGTCCAATAACAGAGCTGGATACTGCAGAAGAACACTCTACTAGTGGATGGGAGAAGAGTTTGGAATTGGGAATACCAACTGTTGCCTGAAAGACAAAATAAGGGTGGGCAGAGTCCTAAGGAATTTGTTTGTCCCGTTAGCAGACTGGGATGGCAGGGAGCTGTCACCGAGTTTAGCATCAACAAATCCCTTTTTTGGGTAAGGCAGAGGTGTAACAAGGTGACTTGCTTTTCTGGACACCCCTGAAGCACCACAATGGAGAACAGATGGAACATGCCTTGTTCCCTTTGCTCCCATGCACAGCTGGGCAGAGTCTTTCCAAAGATTTTAAAAGATTATGGCAACATCTATATTACAGAGACTGTAGTGATACAGCTATAGCACTAGAGTTGTGCTGGCATAACCCTGTGGTTTGTACACCACCTACAGCATCAGTAGGGGACGTTCCTGTCATTCTAGGGACTCTGCCTTCCTGAGCAATGGTAGATAGGTCACCAGAAGCATTCTTCCATTACCCTAGCAGTACCTACACCAGGGGTTAAGTGTAGAGAAGGCCCTAAATTCACCTGTATTTTTATTTAAAATCATACTTTACTCATGGAGTCGAAGCAAGACTCTCCTTGCTACTTGAACTTTATCTTATCCATTTCCCACCCCCACAGACATGGATTTTTATACTCTTTTAAACAGAGGCAGTAATAGAGATATATCCCCTAGCTCAAGGTTCCCCAAGGACTGAGGCTGAGTGGTGAAAAGTCTACTTTTTTTCCATTTAAAATGGAAAGGAAGATAATGACATGGAGTTTGTGGGCAGCAGGAGCTCTCTGGTGGATGGTTGGGAGGAGACAGAATGAAGGACCTGGCACCCCTTAGGCAATTCTTGCTCTTCTTCTAAATTATTTAAGACTGTCTCCAATGCTTTAAGTACACCATAGATATTAACCTACTTAAAGAATAGAAAAGGCCTGAATATACCCTTGTAATCTGCATATGGCTCTCCTCTCTCTTGCCTTGTGGGAAAAGATCTGTAGGTTCAGCACCACTGTCCTGTCTTCTGGCCCTGCTCCTGGGAGGTCTTTCTAGGGGTCTGTAATTTGCATATAGGAAGGGCAGATCAGGGAAGGGCACTGTCTGTGGAGCTACCCCCTGAAACATTAACTAGAACCATTATGAACCTTGAAACTTTTCCTTAGGAGATGGTGCAGGGGCTGTAACAGGCTCAGTGCATTTCTGTCAGTATGGATACAATGAAACCAGGATACTAGGGGACCGGACTCCTAGTATAGGGCCATCATTAGACTAATGGCAACCGGGGGCTGAATCACTTGCCAGTTCCTGGATCTCCATAGAAGAATTTAGAGGATACCCCAAAAGGTGAACCGCCAACATTTTTCTCTCCCCAGCTGCCTCCTGCTTCTGTGAGAAGGGCTGATCTGTCCCCACTGTCTAAACATAAGGTAGATGCACAAATGGTTACTCTATGCAAAAGTAATTATTCCCTTCCCACTTCTTAAACCTTTAGACAGCACACACCTATCTCTAGTGACATATGATGCCTAAGCATTGTAGAATTTTTGATGCAACAAGATGACAACCAATGAAATCTCAGTCTATCAGTCTCCTTAATTCTCTTTATTTGAGTTATAATCTCAGCATTATGTAATCATTTGTTTTGTTTGGTTATATCCATGTATTGTTTTAGAACACGAAGCCAGACGAATTGTTTTCATTCATGTTTTAAATAAAATGGCTTTGCACCAATGAGAGTAATCTAAGAAACACAAGTGTAGGTCTGAGATTTAAAAAAAATAGAAATAACGTATGCATATGCACATTCAGCTGCAATGTTCTCATAAAAAACATAAAAGAAAGCAACCCTATGATTTCATAGCAAGGATGTCTTATCTTAACAAAAGAAACAAGGACTCCTGGGGCCCTTGTAAAGACTAACAAATTTATTTATTGCATCAGCTTTCATGGGTAAAATTTTACCCATGAAAGCTCATGAGATAAATAAATTTGTTAGTCTTTACAAGGGCCCCACGAGTCCTTGTTTCTTTTGCTGAGCTAGGCTAACACAACTACCCCGTTGGAACTTATTTAACAACTGTCTGCCAGAGCTAAGAACCAAACAGTTTGACAGAAGCAGGTCCAATGCACTCAAGTTATCCCCATAATATTAATGTTAATAGTGATAATTATTTACATTATACTATAGGGACAAGTGTAATTATATGCTGATTACAGAACAACAAAAGAAAACCATAATATTTCATTCATATCTATTTAATTTTCCATCCTCAGTTTTCTATTTCTTTTTTTCATTTCAATTGTCTTGGGAAGAAGAGGGAAAGTGATAGAGACACTGCCACTTTGGAGCAAGCTGTAACAAGATGCACAGACCTTTTGGGATCAAAGAAGGAACCTGGCTTGTGAGAAAATTCCTTGGCTCTCTTTAATAAAGACATGCATGAAGGAAGGAAAAGGAGGAAATTAGTAGCACGGGTTAACATGGCACAGCTACTCCAGTCCCACTCTCCTGATTACAGGAGAAGAGAAGGCAGCTGTAGGGATCCAAGCACTTACTCAGGGAGAGGAAGTTGATTCTATTTCCCTAGTAAAACAGGCTTACCTTACAAGGGAGATTTAAGGAGGCACAATTCCTAGACTGGGTGATTTATTTCTGGAGCAATTTTTCATGCCTGTTCTATTTTTGGTTGACTAACATTAGAAATAGCATCTGACAAAGGTCTCAAAATCTGCTGACTTTAAAAAAAAAATACAAAATTTGCAGTTGCTATACTATGTTTTAATAACCGGTCTTCAAAAGGGATGTCTTTAAAACACAGTAGTCTGGTAACTCACAGTTCATTCCAGTACAACATTTGGACCTTCTACAAAAAACATACCATACATAATTGTTCTACAAGATAAAAAAGGACCACCCAGTGCACAAATATAAATGTACCAGTAAACCCCCGATTCTCTAAAGAATCGCAAATTGAAGAATGGTAATTACTTAGTGTTTACCCCAAACTTTTCAGGGATGAGAAATGATGGAGGGTGGAGTGTTCTGAGTTTCTGCACTCATAAGTAAGAAAAACATTGGAGTTCAAAGGGTAAAATTATGCAAATTAAAAACCACAAAATCATGAAATGGTGAATTGAAAAGATTTAATCAAAAATTTCCTTATAGCCGCTGGGCGGGAATTCGTGTAAGAGAGCCGCTGGGTGGGCGGGAGGGCAGCCATGCGTGCGAGCTATCTAATCCACAGGCTTATGCATGGCATGGACGTGGATTCAGCTGCTGCACGCGCATAGCTGTATCAGTTATATGCGTGCGCAGGAGCTGCGTCCACGTCCCGCCGTGCATATATACAACTGTGGTTTAGTTATATAGATTAGTAAGATTGCAGGCTGGGTACTTGCTGCTTTATATAACAGCATCATTTCAAAATGGGGGTATGTACACCTCCTTCTGGAAAGGGAAGAACTTGTCTCTATTCCCTAATATCCTGAGTAACCAAGCTAATCCTATCATGATCACTTTACTAAATAAAGTTTCTTCACACAGCTCTGTTAATATACTCAAACGTTACTATGCACATCCTGGCTCTTCTTGCCAGCAGTCTCACTGAGTATGTCTACACTGGAGGCTCTGTTAAGTCGACTTAACAAGGTCAACTTTAAGTTGACTTAGAGAGTCCACATTGAACACTCCTGTTAACTGCCTGCGTCCACGCTGGCAGGTCCTAGGTCAATGGAGGAGTGGTGCACTGTGGGTAGCCCTGGGAGGGAACCTGGAGGCCAATTAGGTCAATTTAAGGGCTTTCCCCGTCTATACTGGATTAAGTCAATTTAATAAATTTGACTTAAGCCTTAAATTGGCCGTAAAAAGTGGTGTTATTAAGTCGACTTAAGGAAGCACTTAAATCGACTTAATAAAAGCCCAATGTGGACGCAGCAGTCTGTAGGTCAACTTAACCTTCCTTAAATTGACCTAAGGCACCAGTGTAGACATATCCACTGACCTTATCTATCAGGATCCTAACTCGCAAATTTCCCTTTTGCTATAACTCTGCATACCTCTTGTTATGATCATTTTAACTCCATCTGCGGTAGCAACACTGGATATACCAACTTAAACAAGAGGCCTGTAATCTGTGGTGTCTCTACCACCCACCCGAAACAAAGGACAAAAGCTTCCTGGCAAGTCCAAAATCATTCATTGGGGCATTTCAGGGCAATGTCTGACAATGAAATCCCAGGGTTGTGAAATCTAAAGAGTGGGCAGCAAGCCGTTAATGATCACCTTATGATAGCAACACCACTTGCCCCCCTTCTCAAAGAAGAAAGTTTTGTAAGGGATACAGTGCTTTATTCCCCTGAAGTGTGCTGATAGCAGGAGGGGGAAATTACAGAGCATCTCCAAGAGAAAAATAATATTATGCCCTCTCATCCTATCTCTGAAATTTGCTGTATTTGGCAGAGGGAAAAGAGAACCTGTCAGAGGCCACACAGACATGATAGCCCCTCTCGACATGGCACTTCACTGATCAAACATAGGATGGCATTATGTTTAAATTCTGGACTCCTCACATTATCACCTACAAGAGGATCTTTAAGCACTTCACGAACATTGATGAACAGCATTGATCTCTATGAGGTATTGCACTTATTCTACATACGAGAAAACTGAGAAACATTGATTAAGAACTTGTCCAAGGTCATCCAGGAAGTATGTGGCAGAAGCAAGACCAGAACTTAGGTCTCATCAACCAGGCCTGTGCCTCAAACATAAGAAACATAATTCCTCTCTTATTAGGAAACTTAACTTTCAGTTCATTGGCTATGGTTCCCTTCCTTAGTACCAAATTAACTTGAAGATTACATATAGGTATCTAAAAAAACAATGATAAATCTGATTGAATATAATGTACTACAAATAACATTTTGCAACTGGTTGTCAAACTACAGTACAGTCAACAAAAGCTGAAGAAACAATGAGAGTCCTGTGGCACTTTATAGACTAACAGATTATCTTCGGTATAAACTTTCGTGGGCTATAACTCACTTCGTCAGATGCACAAAGTGGAAATCACAGTGGAGAGGTATATATACACATGCCAGGTTGGAGGAGGGCAAGTGTTAGCAAAGTCACACTTGCCCTCGTCCATCCTGGCATGTGTATATATACCTCTCCACTGTGATTTCCACTTCATGCATCTGATGAAGTGGGTTATAGCCCACGAAATCTTATGCCGAAAATAATCTGTTAGTCTATAAAGTGCCACAGGACTCTCATTGTTTTGCTGTACACAGACTAACATGGCTACCCCTCTGAAAAAGCTGAAGAGAAACTCAAGCTGTATTAGTAGAGCAGCATTTTTTTTTAATAGTAACCTTATACTGCATACAAGGTACACAAGTTCCACCTTCATTGATTACCATTAAATGCTAAGTGCCATAAATGTGCCAGGTTGACAGCTGAAGAAGAGTGCCATCGTCGGTAACCTAAATTGCTTTAGATGGGGTAATGAAATGGAAATGACATTACAGCTATCACTACAGTGCAGTATAATGTTAACATACTCATTTCAAATACAGCTTCCTACATCAACTCCACATTTCTGGAGCAACATAAGAAAACTCAAAAGCATATTCTCAATCATTGTCATGCTCACAATCAGTCTGCAAGCTCAGCCATCTTGTACAAGGTTCACTCTGAATGAACATATTGTCAGTTTGGCTACAGTACTTGGTATTAAATGGCAATGACATCCATCAAGGAGGCAATACATGTTTTCTTCAGGTAATAATTTGGATTATGGTCAGAGAGCCTTCCTTTCAAGGTCAAATTATTTTAAAGAACCCTTTATCACAGCACTGATGAAGAACCTGATGGCTCTTTATCTATTATAGTTCTACTGTAAATGCCTTCTATAAAAAGGCAGCCAGGGCCATAATTATGTTGGGTGGTTGCCATTAAAAAGTTGACTTTTGCCAAAAACATTTATATCCATCAGTATAACTATTTCCTTTTCTAATTAAAAGAGGAAAATTGTGGTATCTCAACATATGATAGGAACTACCTTGTAAAGAATTTTTAACAACCCCCCCCCCAATTATGAATGGATTTTAAAAATTCTACAAGAATGTTAAAGTGCCATATACAAAAATGTATATAAAATAAAAAGTATAAATACACGTCAGAATAAGAAATGATTATTACAATTCAGATTCTTAATATATCCTGTTTAAAAACATAAGAGAAAGATTAAATTTTTATATCCCAAAGACACAAATATCACAACTTTTCTGAACAAATGTTAGCTTATTCAAATGTTTGCTTTCAAGAAAAATGTCTAACCATATAAAAGAATTTATATACACTAAGAGCCCATAACCCAGAAGTGTTGAGCACTCTAGCCCTAAATCAGCAAAGCAGTTTAAATCCATATTTAACTTTAGGCACACATTTATTCTAATTGTGCTCAGCATCTTATAGGATAGAGACCCAAATCTTTACAGTATTTTAATCTACCCCATCAGTTGTAATAATATTAAAAAGGAACAAGAAAAAATAGTTTTAAAACTCCAAGCTTAAAAAAAATCTTGCAACGTTCCTCTCTGCTATCTGGACTGGGGCAACACTAACTCACCCCAATCCCTCACATCTGGGGCCCATCTTGCACATGCCCCACTGTGTAAACCCATATTCCTGGGTCAGCCCACACATAGCGCAAAGCAAGCA
Organism: Pelusios castaneus; assembly: GCA_007922175.1. Taxonomy (NCBI): domain Eukaryota; kingdom Metazoa; phylum Chordata; order Testudines; family Pelomedusidae; genus Pelusios; species Pelusios castaneus. Next base: position 324,807 of record ML685780.1, read on the forward strand.
AGTGGTCTTGGACTTAGTGAGTGTGTGCTCTGGCTGATCACTCATGGGATTACGCAATGGTGTGACCCCAGCAAACATCCCCAGTCCCAAATGCAACCCTAGGAACTGCCATCTTATAGAGTTCAGTGCTGCCCACTGGACTTTGCAAGCTCATTGTTCATCCATTTATCAAAGACATTGATATGCACCAGCTCAGTCACTCTAAATGAAGACTTTACACACTCCCAAACCACATGCACTGCTTTCGATAAAACAAACAAATTTATTAAGTACAGAAAGATTTTAGGTGAGTGTAAGATAGAGGAATATAAATCAGATTTGATCAAAAGTAAGTTAGAGGCAAACTGCATTGTAAACGAAACACAATACTTCAGTAGCTTTAATGTCTCAGATGGTTCTCACCACACGCAGGTTGGTTGGTTGGTCTCCAATGAGGCTCTGCCCCCGTGGTCAGTCTTGATGTTTTCTTGGAGATGGATTGCAAGAGAGCTCCTAGGAGCAAAATGCCCCTCCTATTTCAAATCTGTCTGTTCCACTCCTTAGGGCCTCATGCCCTCCCTCCCTTTAGGGTCAGATGACTAACAGTACTCCTACCTGGATTTCTCCACTTCTAGAATCAAGGATCATTACCTTAACAGATGCTTTGGTTAGTCCATTGTTCCTGGAAGAGCTGGAATGTTGTATGCATGCCTTAATGAGGCGTGATTTACTTTCCTGCGTTTAGTGTGTTTACTTGGATCTGTGTCAAGGAATGTGAGACACATATTTGGGATATTACATAAGATCATCATAACCACATATGCAACACTGCAACAAACATACTACTGTAACAATAATGTTCAGTATGCCATGAGCATTCAAAAAACCACCTTACACTTTGCATTAAAAAAATACTTAATTACACTACAAGGGTGAACATGGGATGCAGTGTATCACACATTTAAGGGGTTTCACATTAGAAAACAAGAATAGAAGAAGTTCCACATTAGAAAATATTTTGCTATTTTATTCTGATCACTTGGGGGGCTGCAATATTATATTGTAAAAATATTTTTACTAAAATGATGGATTAAAAACAGAATTTCACATCATCTAGGATAACTCACAGTTTGGATAAGAATAAAATCACAGCCTTTGACCTTATTTGAGCACATTCTGAGATCCGCAAATCTAGGTGTGGATGAGATTTTTTTACAGCAAATTTCAGTATGTCTGATGAAATCCAGTAAATACAATATGATTTACAATGTAATGCACATGACCCCTATAAACAATGTTCAGTTAAACATACAAAGAAACTGAAAAAGTAGATCTTCACTTTTTTCCATTCATTTCTTATAATTAAAAGTGTTATTTGTAAGAACAATAGACAAAACATTTTTCAAGTGGAAGTGTGATTTTAAAGCCTATAGTGTCCCTCTGAGTTTAGATTTCATGTCATCACATTGCTCACTCATAGCTAAAAGATTCTCATTTCTTAAAATATTCTCTAATTTAGAAATTTGGGAAGACACAAGTGTGCTGGAAGGCCAGGCAGAGCTATGCAGTGCACAGAATGGAGACACACATTGTGTTTGAGCTTCAAATGCTGTACTCGCCGCTATCCCCACATCACAGAACCACACATTGATTCAACTACTTTTGGGGCCATCCACCATGGGAATAGGGAGAGAGAGACAGAATTTGCCCCCTAGTGTATGTATAGCCACCATGGCAATAGAATCTGGATGCCCTACAGATAAACATTGACAATAGCGCTCAGTGGAGTGAGAAAACTTCACTACTTTGCTGTGCAAAGGCCACGGCACTGTAAGGAAGCAGCGCCTGCGGCAGAGCTAGTCTCCAGGCTGACTCATCAACAGGCTGCCTGATTAGCCATGCCACCTGATCAGATGTGGAGGCCAACAGTTGGGCTCTTAAGCCAACAGCAGCAGCTTGCTGTCTTCTCAAAGCTCAGGTCAACCACAGTGCCTATTCCTGTGCTATCCTGTTCCTGCTGCTCCTGCCTTGCACCCAGCCTTGCTTCTGTTCTGCCCCTGCCTTGAACTCCCCCTTGCCTGATATCCTGCTCGCTCCAGTTCTTGCACTACAGCTTGCCCTTGGGCTATGGCTCCTGACAACAGCTCTGGCCACTTCAGCTGTTCCAAGGTCCGAAATCTGTTTCCAGGAGCTTTTGGTCATCTACAATATGTATCTCTGTTGTGTCCTATGTAGAGTCTTGTGACTTCTGTGCCCAGAACAAGAACTCCTGTTCAAGACCGCTGCGTCTCCTCCAGCCCTCCCACACTTCACCTTGGCCTTGGCCTTGGCCATAGACTTTATTGTGGAATCACCATCTTCTCAAGGTCACACTACCATTTTAGTGGTGGTTGACCACTTAATCAAGATGGCATATTTTGTTTCATGTCGAGTATTTCCCTCTGCTCAGGAAGCAGCACTCCCATTTGTGAGCGACATATTTCATCTACACGTCTTCCCTAGAGACAAGATGTATAACCAAGAATCCCAGTTTATTTCCTTCTTCTGGTGAGAACTTCTATACCTGCTGAGTATTGAGACCCCTAACCTCAACAAGCTATCTCACTCCACACCAAGGGGTAGGTAGAGTGGGTCAGTCAGGTGCTTCAAGAGAACATTGCTTCCTAAACTATTACCAAGATAATTGACTGACCCTGATCCTTCATGCCATATTTGCATACAACACCATACATGCCTACATCAAGCAGACTCTCTTCTTTGTTAACTACGATTTCTATCTTCATGCTCATCTAGAGATGCCCTCATCGATGCCTACTATTACCAAACTCATAACCCACATCCAGCAGTATACCAAGAACTCCAGATGCAGTTAAAAATAAACAAAGATACCTATCAGTCAACACCTTGCTTCAGGGTAGGGCATCAGGTGTAGTTGTCCACCCAGAATTTGTGATAAACTTGCTCCTCTGCACACCACACCAGCCCCCTACTCCGCACTGACCTCACTGAGCCCCAGGGGCCTCGCTGGAGCCCCCATCCCCACCAAGGGGACCCGCCGCCCGTGGCACCATCTCCAGATAACCCCCTGGCTGGGACCGCATGGGGATGCCACCCCCAGCCGGAGCCGCATGGGGTCACTGCCCACAGCTCCAGCTTGGGGATTCCCCCTAGCCAGGGCCGCATGGGGCCGCTGCCTGCAGCTCTGGCTCAGGGGACCCTCCGCATCCCCATGGGTCTCCGCCCCCCATCCCATCCCATCGCCCCCCCAACCCATTAACCCCCGAGCCACTCTTACCTTCACAGGCCCAAAGTGCGTCCTCTGGCTTTTTCTGCTCTGCACAGCCCACATCTCCACAGGGTGGGGAGATTTAAATTGACCCAAGTTGCGCAGATTCTCACGGCACACTGGTTGGGAACCACTGGTGTAGGCCACACATTTGGCTTTTTAGCTGTTGTGTGTGTGTTGTTTACAATATCTCCTGTCACTGCTAATTTAGAATGTGGCATATTTTCGGTGGTGTTCTATAGAATCTATCACACCTAAAATATACTACACTACAAGCTTGCACTGACATAAGTCAGCATGAGTGGTGAATCACAGCTAAAAAGCCACTATTTTTGCAATATAGCTGAATCATTAATTTTGTTTTAAATTTAGTAATACAGTATATTTCTCTACTTGTTGAAGCGCTTGAAATTCTAAACATTTGAGTGGTGGCTGGTATTTTCAAACACAATCTATTTTATAAGACACAAAAGAACCGCTGAAGGAGGAAATTTAGGGCATCAGTGTGAAATTATCAAAGCAGCTTAATATTGTACAAACTGGACCCTGGGGGAAAAATACAACTATAGCACCAGCATCTGGAAGCTGTTATGCTTCATATATATATTTGTGTGTGTGTGTGTGTGTGTGTGTGTGTGTGTGTGTGTGTGTGTGTGTGTGTGGGTGTGTGTAAAAAATAAAACCACCAACTACCTAGTTAAACATGACTCATAATTTGACCTTTAAAATAAAAAACTATGGCGACATGATATTTGATTTAGACATAGGTTCTTTCAAATATGTATGGAATATCTTCTGCAACTTAAACATTAAAACATTTAGAAATATGCTAATGAAACTGCTGTACAGACAAAAATACTGAGTAAAACAGAAGGCCCTTTTACTTCTACCCCTAGGACTTCTTTTTGTGACTATCTATAATTTTCAATCAAATATTGACAGAAGGCTATTTTTCTCTACAAACTTCTCTAATTTTCCATAGTATAGGGTCACAGTGGTAAGAAATGAATTTGTATTAGCAATACAGGAGAAAATTGTTTTAATACCTTGTTTTTGATGCAAGCTGAAATTTTAGATAGGCTTTCAATTGAATTCTTTGACACATTGAGTTTTCATTATTTCACTGTTCCCATACCATGACACAATGACAATAATGAATATTAGTTTCATTGTCAGATACATCAGTTATGATAAAAAGATACATTTGCAATATAAAGAGGCAATTAAGCTTTAAAAATAAAATAACCAATACAGTATTGCATTCATTTTTAGTTACAAATATAGAATTAAGTCACTGCAGGTATCTGTTGCAAGGAATAAGATTAATCAAATTGGGGTAAAATATTTATATGGAATTTCATTTCCAACCAGACAAAAACAAGTATCTTCTGTTTAACATCACTTGACATGACCACACATTCCAGATTGTAAGTGAAAGAGCAGTTCCTCAGATTTGCTGGAAAAGGAAAACATTCTTTTACCAACAAGTCATAGACAATGGCACTTAATTAAAGCAGCTTTACTTTTCTATTAATCATGAAATGTCAGTGTGAAAACTGTGGCCTCCATAACAGAACCATAATATCTTTCTGACGGATAACCACAAACACTCAAAACTGGTGACATTTACAGCTGTTTCACACTGAATATCATTCTACAATTCTGTTAAATTTGCAAAATGTCAGCTGCAGAGTCTACACTGAAATTAAATCCGTTGAGAACCATGTAAAGAGCTGATTAGTAATACAATATATGTTAGAAGGCTTTTTTTTTGCTGCCTACATTAGGTTCAGAACTATGCTGGTTTAAACAGTTATTGCTAGCAGGTTCCTAGCACAGATTCTACAGGAGGGGTTAATTCTTATAACAGTGTTGCCAACTCTCATGATTTTGTCACGAGTCTCATGATAATTATTGTTTTCCGTAAAACCCCAGCTCCTGGTGTCACATGGATACATGATGAGTTCAGTCTACATTCTTAAAGAAAAATGAAGTTTCCAGGCCTTGTGGCTGTGGAAAAGAGTTCAAAATGTTACCCCAGTGCACCCTAAAGGCTCAAAAAGCAGAAGGTAAATAAAGAGAATATCAAATCTATTATTTTTACATTACCTCATTAAAGCCAATCCCATGATTTTTAAACATTTGTGATTGGCAATACTGTATCCCTTCTGGCTGAATATACTAGGAGTGGGGTGGTCGTCACTATACAACAATTTGATGTCTTTCCAGCGTTCCACTGCTACCTAGAACGTCAGCAAAGGACCAATTACAAAGCTTGAATCTGGATTTTCATGTGGCGTGGAGTGTGTATCAAAGTGAATTAATAAGTGGGGTGACTGGTTTCATGCCTTCGGGGGTGATGCACCAGATCGGAATGGTAATCTGGGAGATAATCAGATATGATAAACTGATGAGATTAGAGACTGTAAGGAGTGCTGATGTCATCCTGAAACATTAATTTAGGTTGGTGAAAGTTGGGACAAGACTTTATGCTAGTGGGCTAGCTACTAATGTCAGGGAATTGGATAATAGCTAATAGAGTATACTGGGCAGACAGTGACAGAACCCCTTTACAGGTCTGGGCAATCCCCAGAATGTCAGATGGATAAACATGGATTGAAACAGTGTATACAAGAGTTCAGAGAATACATTTCTCAAGAAAGATGAGACTGAAGGCTTATAGTGAAATAAGATGTGATGAAAAAGGCAAGTGGATAAAGCATAGCCTTTCCTATTTCTAGAATTCCTTATGATTAGAACCTAAAGTTAAACACCCTGGAAATATTTCATTACCCATACAAATACTAACAGCTCCTTAATTAAGACAGTACTTTCCGCACTGGTTCAAAATGCGGGGAAGGGCAGGAAGACTATCTGATAATGAAATGCTGCACCTACCGCTACTTCCTTTTCAACTATCTGCCTCCAGTACTTTTCACAGATAAAAGTCTGACAGTGTAAATACTGCTGCAGACGCTCTTTAAAACTGACTTAAAGAAAGTGATGCGTAAGCAACTCCTCCTTTCTCAAGAGAACAAATTTATACATGTAATTATTAGTGCATGTTGAGAAGAGCCAGAAATACCTTTTTCTGCTTGTGTCTACTTTAGGGTTAGCAACGAACAGACACAGTAAGAAAAAAAAACTGGCAAACATTACTTCATCTTTCTAAGCCACTCCAAAATACAAAGAGAGAGAGAAAAAAAAAGGTTTCCTGACATTTAATTATCTATGAGAATGAAAGAAGCTGTACTCTATTTTGATGTAGTACACAATATATTTAATGGACTAGATAGACGTATGATGACTACTTCAAATTATTGACAAATCCTGCTTTCTCTCACAAGCAGCTTGCAATCATCATTTCCCCCCTCATGATTGCATTTACATTAACATACATTATATTTCATCGACAACTTATGCTGCTGTGAATTGCTAAGGTTTGTCAGAGTTTTATTTTAATAAAGTTGAAAAGAAAAATTAGACAACTGAACTACAAAGTGTGGATCCTAGTTGGAACAGACCTAAGGACCTACTGAAAAAAAGCTCCTTTAACGATTGTGACATCTAGTAGCCTCATATATTGACTACAAAAGATTTCATTATAGAATATTTCTTCCAGATGAGTGTACCTTAAATGCTGGTATTTTATTATTTAAAAAAATGATACATTTGGGTCAAGAGTAAATATTGTTTACAAATTATATCTTCTCGTGATTACAACTACAAACAAATGTGATAACATCTGAGAAGCAAACATTACTTAACAATAGTGTAAGAAAATGATCAAATAAATTATTACATTGGTTTAGGTCAGCTAATACGTAAAAAAAAAAATTAGTGACTACATTTACAAGAATCTGACTTCTGTGTGTTATGTCTCCATCACCATCAATAGCTAAACCACCACTAAGTAACAAAGGAATAGCTTTACCTTAAAAAAACACATGCCCCCGTATTTTATTTTATTTTTTTTTGATTAGTTGTGATACTTACTTATCAAATATTAATAGACTGAAAATGCAAAACTGAAAATAATTACAGAAACATAAAATGTACGGCTAGAAGGCATCTTGAGAAGTCTTCTAGTCCATCCCCTCATGCCAAGGGAGGACAAAGTATTTTGGACCAGTTCTGACAGATGTTTGCTCAACTTATTAATAAAAATATCCAATTGCATTCCTTGGTAACTTGTTCTAAAACTGAATTCCCTTTATAGTTAGAAAGTTTTTCATAAAATCTGACTAAATATCCCTTGCTGTAAATCTACAGCTGTGAATCTAAAGCCCATTACTTCTTGGTTTCTCTTCAGTGGACTTGGAGAACACTGATCAGAGCTTTAAGATAGTTGAAGCCTGTTATCAGGACCCCCTCAGGCCTGTTAACAGGACCCCACTTTTCTTTCCTGAAGACTAAATATGCCCAGTTTTGTTTTTCAACTATTCCTCATAGATCAGGTTTTCTAAACTTTTTAGCATTTTTGTTGATCTACAGATAGAATTCTCTCCAGATTTTGCACATCTTTCCTGAAAAGTCCCTCCATCCCTATCAGTTTTCCAAAGGCATGTATGGACAATAAAAAGAATCACAGCAAAACCACTACTTCTGTGTATGTCATCCCATATAATCAATGAGGATTCAACTAATATTGATGACAGATCATTCTGCTTAATATGATCTAAATCAATGTAAATACATTGCTGGGGTAAAAACACTGTTTTCAAGATGACTCAATAGGATGCAGTTATTAATTACAGCACAAAATGCAGACAAATCAAAACAAACATACCCGTGACTGACCATGATGGTTTCAGGGCTGGATTTTTCTAAACATATACATAGAAATAACAACTGCTGCAATGTCACTAGTACTTTTCCAGGACATTAACTAGAAACACCAGGTTAGAGACCTATAATTTCCCCAATACATCTTGGTTGAAAAATGTCTTAACAGTGACTCTGCCAGCATGTCCTTGAAATATATTGCATCATGAATTTCTTAAAACAGCTCAACAACACTGAATAGGAGTCCGAGAGCTCAGCTTCTACTGATTTTGTTGAAGTCCTGAACCTCCATGTAAAATTGGCCCAGGTACCCAAACCATCATATCTTCATATATCTAAAGGATGTGTTTTTTTTGGTCAAGAGCCGTAAGTACAAACAGTGAGGCACAACCTAGGAACTTTACTGGACAAATTCCATTAAAATTGTTTGGCATTCTCTCCAGGCCCAACAGTTCATAGCACCATAATCTGGCAAAAGCCCCTTTGTGTGCATAGAGAATTTAGCAAAACAAACAAGGAGTCCTGTGGCACTTTTAAAGACTAATAAATGTATTTATCGCATGAGCTTTCGTGGGAGAAATCACACTTCGTCAGATGCCTGAAAATGGAAAAACATACAGTATGGGAGGGAAAAATAAATCCAGTGATGTGTGAATCTGAACTGGTCACTCACACTTCACTCGATTTATTTTTCCCTCCCTTACCGTAAGGTTTCCATTTTCAAGCCTTTGACGAAGTGGGATTTCTCCCATGAACGCTTGTGTGATAAATACAGCTGTTAGTCTTTAGAAGTGCCACAGGGCTGGACTCTTTATTTACTTTGCTGAACTAGGATCAACAAGGCTACGCATCTGGAAATAGAAAATGTAGTTTGCCATGTATCCCCAAGACACTGTCCTCCAAACATACTATTTCAAATGATTTACAGAGTGTGTATTACTATAGTATGAAAAGAGAAAGGGCAGGACTGTCAGTCCAGATGTATGACATTGCCCTGAAACCTGAGAAAGCAGTTGGATCTTAGAGAAATTATTGGCCCTGAAAAAATGAATATATTTTGCAGAAGAGAATGACCTGGAAAAAAAGAGAAATCATTTTTGAAGGACAACTTTTATTTTACCACACAAGTTAATCTTCAGCCTCCACTATGAACGTGGCTCTCCAGGCCAAAATGTTGTGATATCTGAGACACTAAAACAGAAAAATAACAGAATAGTGCCAAATTATTAATGGCAGTGGTCCATAAGGTCTACTTCACTTCCACTGCTCTGTCAACTTCACAACAAATGAGAGTTTTTCAAATGGTCACTCTGCACCTATTCTCACAGTATCCACAGGACATTTCATGATTTTTACCTTTTATTATTGTCATTTGAGGTTTATAGATCCAAAATCCTTCATGCATTGTCACAAATCAATGTGACATTCCCAAATGTGTGCTGTGGTGCTTATGTGACCAAATAAAAACATTTTTTCCAGTTATCTTTACAGCAGTATCATGTCAGAGAAGGCTAAAGAAACTCTTGGTGTAATAAATTGAGCTATTACATGTACCTTATTTTGGAGATTTTAGCTGGTGGAGTAGAAGTAACTTCTGGAGTTTCAACATAGGAAATATGGGAGAACTGCTAACAGAATTACGCAGATGCTTAGAGCATCACAGCACCTACTGGGATCTTAAAATTTTAAGACTAAAACAGACCTCATGAAAGCTGCTTTGCAGTGATATGTCTATGTCAGCTTTTCAGCACATCACCAATGTTATGCCCTACACTGCAGTTTGATTTTAAAATAAAGCTCTATGGTATCATAACTGCAGTGACAGTTCAGTATGATTAATCAGGTAAGGGGAATGAAGCTGTTGCTGCTCTTCTATCTCATGACAGGAAGGAAAGGCAGCTGAGAGGGTTTGAGATCTGACCTGAAAGCAATGAAGACTGTTGCTTTGGGAGGCTGAATTCGGTTTCCAGAGCTGCCTGTGTGTATTAGGAGATATCTTGTTGTAAGAGTAACAAGACCCATGTACAAAAAGTATATATAAGCATGTATAAAAGTGTATACATCAACTTGTAGCAGTGTTTAAAAAAACACAACAGACCAGATCTGATTCTGTGACCGGTTTCCCCCCAACAACAGAAACCAACCTGCTGCAAGGCCTTGGCAAGTCCACAGCCAAGGGGCAAGAATGGATAAGTTGTTTCCTGACTAGTGTCTGATAGTCCCTACACAAAGAAGGCAAAAGCAATCACATTTGGAGTAATACAAGTGGGAAAAAAAGTAATATTTTGTGTGTTTATTTGTGTGTGTGTTTATAACACACACACACACCTACCTCTATAATTGTCAGTTTAAAGTTTATGAAATAATCATTTTAAAACAATTTATTTTTCTGTTTGCACACTAAGGTTTGGTTTACACTTTCACACTAAAGTTGATGGGAGATACGCAATCTATGTAAAGTAGAATGCACATCTCCCATCAATTTACTTACTCCCCTTTACCATGGCGTCTTCACTCGGCTATGTTGACAGGCAATACTTTCCCTTTGATACAGTGTTACTCTTTTTGAAGGGGTGGAGTTATTACATTGAAGAGAGAGCACTTCCGGGATCGACTGAGCGGGTCTACACTGGCCACTCAATTGATCCCACTGCATCGATCTGTGAGGATCAACGCAACAATTTCAGTGTACACATGGCCTAAGTTTCAGCCCAGAGAGTGATTTTTTGCCAATCCTTTCAGCACTAAGGCTTTAAGATACAAACCCAGACAGACCCATAATTACAATATTAATACTGCAGACCTGACATCATAATAATTACCATTCAGCAGGGTTTCCAAAAACCACATCTTTTTATCTTATTAAAATATTTTACAAAATAAGTATTATAAAAAACATTTCATCAATGCAGATTATTAGTAGTTGCACCGATTTTCATTTTTACTTTCCTGATCAATTCTATAGTGATTTTAACATTTATGTTTATTCCATTAAGACATTTTGAGTTTTTATAAAGTCATACTCTGACCAAATGTAATGCCAAAAGAAAAAATTTCTGATCCACTATGGGGAAGAAATAAAGATATGTAAGAAAAGATAAAACTTGTTTGTTATGAATTAAGAATTTCATGGCCATCCCCTCCCCTTTACCATCAGTGTATTACACTAATAAAAATAGGAGTCCATTAAAACTTTGGTATTTTGCATAACAATTGTTTCATCTCAAGATAATCGTTACATAAGGAAAATGTCAAAACATATATTAGATCTGAAATATAAATCTTGGAATTATTTACTTTGTTCTTTTTCTTTATCATAGGTACAACCCTTTCTTTCATGTGTTTCCCAACAGTATAAAAAGCAACCTAAAAGTATTTCTTGTGTCTCTCGTAGCAAGTTATAATGATCACTCAGCTTTGAGGATTTTTTCTCTTTAGAAAGTACATCAGACACTTGAAAACTTTTTGTTGGCGTGCAAATCCAAAAGGTCTTTTCTATATGAAGAAAAAAAGCTCTATTTCTAAAACTGTATAGCTTCAGAAATTAACTGTACTGGTTTGTGTTAAGTCAGTCTAAATTCTCCATTCCTCTCTAAAACATGTTTTCTCAAGTAATGGCTGTATTAATCTGAATTTTGTCCGCTCTCTTGTTAACCACAACTTATCCTGCACTTTTGCTGGACAATCATCAATTAACTTCACATTTTCCCAAAACCTCTTTTTTCCTCAGAAATCTCCATAAAGCATGTCTACACAAAGGATTTGAGCTGGTGCAACTGCATCTGGGTAAAAATCTCTGTGTGGGAATGACCTGTCTCAATATCCATATTTTACAGTATGACTGATCTACTTCATAATAAAAGAATGTATGTAAAATGGATTGGTTTAAACTTTCTACAAGCCATGGAATTAACATCATTTAATAGGGAATGCCCAAATTATTAATGAGAAACGTCAGATATTTGTCTTTTTTGGAGAATACAGGGAAATCTCATTATGATGTATGCACCCTCCCCCAATAATGTAATCTCCTCTTACTTCTGCAATATAGTCTCATATTACTAAGGCCTCATCCATATTTAAAAGGTGTTCCAGGGTAGCTATGTCAATTAGGGCTTGATTAAAAAAAAAAAAAAAAACAGACCTAGCTATGCCAGTAAAAGTCAAGTGTAGAACATAGTTTTAGCAGTAATCAAATTCCAAGTCCTTTTATTGACTAAATCCAATTAAATTAGAAATAATTTAGTAGCTGTAGCTGACAAAATTCACTGTAAATGATTAGAGTCCAGTGGCACCTTATAGACTAACAGATTTTCTTCGGCATAAACTTTCGTGGGCTATAACCCATGAAACCCAAGGGTTATAGTCCACGAAAACCTATGCCAAAGAAAATCTGTTAGTCTGTAAGGTGCCACAGCACTCTCGTTGTTTTTTGCTGCACACAGACTAACACAGCTACCCCTCTGGAAATTTCTACCATGCAAGGCACTGAATTTAGCCGTATGAAATGGAAATCTACAAAACTCTTGAAGTGGGTTATAGCCCACAAAAGCTTATGCCGAAGAAAATCTGTTAGTCTATAAGGTGCCCCAGGACTCTCGTTGTTTTTTGCTGCACACAGACTAATACGGCTACCCCTCTGGAAACTGTAAATGATTGGATATTTTGATGGAAGGTGGCTGTAAAATTCTATTCCACTAGAGTGGACAGACTGAAGCCAACCATTGACCATTTTCTACCCCAAGATTACCCAGTGTCAACTATTCTGAAATTTCACAAAGTGGCCAACCAAAGCAAGTTCCCTTTAAAGTTTTTGTTTTAAACCAACCAACCCACTGTACTTTATGTTTTTAATTTGGCATATTTTCTACAGGTAATTAATTTTTTAAAAAATCAATGAGAAAACAGTTTTTTCATGTATATTTAACCTTTTTCAATCAGCTCTAATGTTTATTTCCAGTACACTTTCTTCAGTGCTGGCCTATGCCATTCTTTGAATTGCTGAAAAATTGCATGATTATACAACAGAGCAGGCCCTCTGCAAAACTCATCTTGCTTGCTCTGCATTTTACTCTGGCACCAAAACTGTGTTTTTAACAGGATCTTGAACTTCATCAAAGCCCATGCAATGCATCACCTGTGTAAACAGAACTATACTTTATACAATGATAACAATTTTCCTAGTTAGTGTGCTGAGGTGAACTACTTTATAAATTGACGTCTTAAATGGCCCATTCTGAGTTTCTAGTACAATGTATTAGTCAGGAAAACTAAAAAAAATAATATAAAAAAACAAGTTTTTTTAGAACAGATGACCTTAAAACTAACACACTAAAAGGAACAAAATAAGTACAGAAGTAATTCAGATTAGTCAGACGTCTTGTATGAGGCATTTTAAGCACCATGAATGTATTTGTTTGCAAAAGGTTGGGTGGCCACTGTACATGCTACGCTGGCCAGTCAACCTTTTGCAAACATATGCATTCATGGTGATTAAAATGCCTTGTACAAGAAGTCCGACCAATCTGAATTACTTCTGTACTTGTTTTGTCCCTTTTAGTGCATTGGTTTTAAGGTCGCCTGTTCTAAAAAAACTTGGTTTTTTATATTATTTTTCAATCAAGACTAAAAGTAGATCAAATCAAAACCTAGGCAAAGCAGCTTTTCAGCCCGAGGTGGGATTCAAACCAGCAACACCTGGATTTGCAGGCTCCTGCCCTAGCCCCTGTGCCACCTGACTGGCAAGCTTTCTACTAGGCACAGCTTGCAATTAAAACCTATAAACATTACACCATCCACTGGATAAAGGTGGGAAAGCACAGGGAATACAGACAGACAGAAAAAATGAAGTTAATATAAAGGTCATCTAATTAGCATGTTGCCAGAAAGAACAACTGTCTAAATAGTATTCTATCTCCAACAGCTTCAGAGCTAGTGTAGAGATTGAGGGCAGGACTTCACTTACTGTGGCAAATTTGCCACTATCAATCAATCTTTTCAAATGGATTGAGCGGGTCAGCGGAGACCCGCTAAATCGACTGGGAAGTTGACCAAGTAAGACAGTCACCTGAAAAAGAGTAAAAGTTTTGAACCTCAGAAGAGCTCTGAGTGACTTGAAACTTGACCCTTTTACCAACAGAATTGTTCCAATAAAATATTACTTATCACACACATTGATTAAGTATTTATGAAATAGGATGCATAGTAACTTCTCACCACGATGGAGTAAGCTATTTAGTATAGGTGAAGAATAGATCAGGTGAGAACTGCGTTAGGTGTGTAACTTTTATTCATCTTGTTAAAAGGGAAAAACATTCGTAATTGTTTTACTTTAAATAAACGTATCAGTGAATTCAATTAACAGATTCCTTCCATCATCTCTTTCTGAGCTACACAGACTCAAGAAAGAAGGAAACCTTCAGTAACAATGTGTGGTAGACTTTTTACTTATTCAGCTCTTGACATACTGAGCAAACAGATGTTTCAGGAGGGTGGGAGCTTCTGTACTTCAGCATTGTCATCAACAAATTAATCAAAATCCTCCTGTGTCTGCTGCTGGAAATACCAGTCTATAAGCCTTTTAAACTTTACACTGCTACCAACACCTGTGTGAAAGAAGTTTCAACATTGTACTATTAGTACATGCTGTGATGGACTGCAAGAGACTCTTGTCCAGCAAAGACATTTTACTACTTTTAAAAACAATGGGTTTAGTATTGGCACTTCAAGATGGCAACATTTTAAGTAAAATAATTTAATTATCTGATGCCCTAACTTGAACATTAGCAAGTAGTCACCAGTGTAAAACAATCTCTGTAATAAGAATAGAACAAGTCTAAAAGATATGTCTAACTGATAATATGTCTGCTTCATAAGATAACCAATGCCATTTAAATTTAGAGTCATTCAGTAACTAACTCTTTTGGTCCTCCGCATAAAATTTTCATTTGAAAGTTGCATTATTTTTTAAATGCAAGGTTGTTGATCAAAATCTTAAAACACAAAGGAATTTATCATGTGATCATAAAGCCTTGCAATATGATCTCACTAAAATATTATGCCCTTCACACTTTGGGTCAAATTCTGCCCTATTAGTTGGTTTAACTGATAAAGGTACATTTAAAAATTGATAAAAGGAAATAATTTTTCCACACAACACATTTAACCTGGGGAATTTACTGTCCAAGGCAGAGGAAGACACACAAAATACAATGAACATGGTTTAATTAAGTGTTTTAAGTGAATTGAAGTTGCAGCTTAACAAAAAAGGGAGAGAGGGGTTGTCTCCCCACTGCACCAACTTCAGGAACCACAACCCTACTTTTCCCAGAATCCTTAGGGTATACCTTCACCTAAATCCACTTCCGACTACTCTGTTTAGTAGACAACCAGATACCTTTTATATAACAAGTAACTGCATACCTACCACATCAGCAACTAGCTTGGCTGCCTTTGGCTGATCTGGGATGGATGAGTCAGAAAGTTACACCCAGAATGCAGTGTATAAATATCTCCCTTCCCCCCAGTACACAGAGCGGGTCAATGCTCCCATCTCATACCGCCACTCCCTGTTGTCTCATTGGCTATGTCTACACTAGAAAAAGTGAGGTCGACTTTGTTAAGTCAACTTAATAAGGTCGACTTTAAGTTGACTTAAAGTCGACCTTATTAAGTTGACTTAAAGTGGTTTCCATGGATGTGGACTTAGTCCACTTTGTTAAGTCAACGTAACTGCCCTTAGGTCAACTTAACAAAGTGGACTTAAGCATCCACACTGTGCTTAGGTTGACCTAAAGAAGGGTTAGGTCGACCTAAGGAGGGTTAGGTCGACCTACCCGACAGGTCTTATTAAGTCAACTTAAGCTTTCATTAAGTCGACTTAAGGAATTTCTTAAGTTGACTTAATGAAAGCCTGGTCTGGTCGGGGACTAAGTTAGGTCGACTTAAACCTCCTTAAATCGACCTAACTTGCAAGTGTAGACATAGCCATTAGCTCCACTCACTGAAAATCCCCCTTTCCCTTTTCCTCATAATCCAAATGCTGTGGGGACACAGAAATGAGCTATATCCCCCTCTTCTTCCACTGCATTCAGTTGCAGTGAACTTCTTGCCTCAAGACAACACTTACGTGAAAAATTTAAACAGGACTAATGAAAGATTAAATATTCATTGTAATAATAAGAACTTCTACAATTAATATATTTTTTTTAAAAAAATTAGAAAAAGGTATACACTGTTATGCTTCAAAGCATAAGCCAATTTATAACAAATGGAGTTGCAGAACAACCTGCCTAAAAGGAAAGTTTCTTCCTAAAAGCCAGCTTCAAATGTATTTTGCAACTTCCTCTGAAGCATCTAGCACTGGTCACTGTCAGAAATAGGATATTGGGTTAGATGGACCACTGGCCATATCCAGCAGTGCAACTGTCTATGTCTCTAATCTGGTGGTTTTTTGTTCTTGTGCACTTCTTATTTGAACTTTAGGATAACTACGTAAAACTAAAAAACAAAAATGGGAAAATATTTTTTTTAATGGTAAACTCACAGGAGCTAAACTGAGAGTTAAAACAAAAAACAAACAAAAATTAATCAGGTCATCTCATAAATAAATAAAGACAGAGATTCACACAAAAACTGATTTAGATATAGGGAATATCCTACTGTGACAGCATATATATTTTATTTCTCTCTTTGTAAAAAGACTGTCCTAAAAAATTATAGACGGTTCTAGATTTTGTTCCCAATACTATCAAAGAGCAATATAGCATTCATAATTCTGCTATTGTCCCTTATATATATTCAATAACCTTTTTCGGAAATTCTTCCTAATGGTATTTCTCTGTGGTTTTGTTATTGTTACAATCTCCTATTAAAAGTCTCCAGGGAAAAATGGAGAGTATATTCCTGGCATACTATGCCTACTGTAACTGTAAAGAACACTAGCTGAAGTTAATAATATTTTCACCTTACACTTGCACATTGCTGTCAACATATCTTATCTTATTTTTGTCTACATTTCTTAACAGTTTAATTCTATATTATCTTTCAAGACATTTTAATTTGTCATTGAGCATGTTGAGAATATAATACTAGTTAAAATATATATTTTTCAACAAAAAATACAGTATTTAAAATATTTTAAGTTATTTATATACATTCCTGGTTTCTAAATTTATGTTTAAAATATCAGTAGCAAGCCTTTAACATACATATGCTTATGCAATACTGTTATAAATTAGTGTGGCTATCCACATTTGCTGCCCAGAAAGTTCTCTCAAGTGGCAAATTATATCAATTTTTTTCACACTGTAAGCAATGCACACCAGAAATCTGTTCTCACTACTCAAGTAACAGTGTATTTTACCTGTACTTGATTATTGTTCCAGAAATCATGGACCTTAAGGATTTATCTATCAAAGTTAGATTTGCTGCACAATTATCTCAATAGGTTTTCAATGATTACACAAATTATACATTCTTTAGTTAATCAACATTTTTCCCAATAAACAAATTGCACAAGTGCATCTCTAAAAGAGGCAGATATACACTGTAGACGTGGAATAGGATACTACTATACCACAATATATATACTAAACAGAAATTATTTCCACAGAAACCACTAAAATCAGATAATACATATGTTATTGTGAATGCAGAAATTGTTTCTGGTGTCTTTAAGTATTTATATCTAATCCACTCTGGAAATGGATAAGTTTTCAACAACTGAAAGACATCTGGCAAACAACAGGGCTGAATCCTGGCCTTATTGAAGTCAATTTTGAAACTCTCTTTGACTTCAACAGAGCTGGATTTCAACCCAGAGGTGAAAGTCTTGGTGGTTGATGGATGTTGAAGCTACCTTAAAAAAGGAAAAGGATAGGCTATACTTAAGTGTGACATACATCTGTATTCAACCACTACATCTGCCATCCAAAAAATATCCTGAGAACACAGCAAATTGAATAGTGAGATATTTGTGTATGGGGGTGGAATCTTTGTTTAAAAAGTTTAAGAATTGAACAGCTAGGAAATTAAATTATGTATTTTTTAACAAACCAAGTCTACTGGATTTTTCCCAGTGTAAAGACACTACATCTATATACAAGATTCAAGGAGAACTTATAGTTAATGTATGCAACCTTAACTTTAACAATTCCTGACTCATTCAGCCTTCATGTTCTATTAGCATAAGTTTTGTCTGAAATTTTCTTTAACAATAAATAAATAAATAAATAGATAAATAAATAAATAAAGGGGTTTTCAAGACTTCAGAGTATAACTGGCTTTCAACAACTTATAAATTGAATATTTCAACTCCCTCACCACAATTACCGTTTACTTCATTAACTCTGTGCATCTTAGTAAGTCCACTAGAGCCCTTGTCTTAATCGCAAAAGGACCTTTTTAACTTCAGTTTAACCTCTGGTGGAATAGAAGTAGCTTTTTCATCAGATTCTGTGTTTCCAGGAATCACCTGGATAATAGGCCAGGTCAGTGTGGAGCCATCTGGGGAACTATGGTGTTTAACAAAACTTTCAATGGCTCCACATCCATCAGCATTTATCTATTATAGGAACTTGTACTGTGGCCCCCATCAGCATAGTATCTGAGCACTTCACAATGTTTAACATATTTACCTTATTACGTTATAAAGTAAGGAAGTTCTATTATCCCCATTTTACAGATGGGGAACTGAATCACTGAGGGGATACATGACTTGCCCAAGGTCATACAGGAAGTCTTTATCAGAGCAGGAACTGATCCAACATCTCCCAGGTCCTAGATCTAGCCTGAGTGTCCCAATGTCTGGTCTATCTTGCCTAAGAGACCACTTTACATCCGTGCTTTATAACATTTACTTAAAAAAAAAAAAACAAACAAAAAAAAACAACCACCCCCTACTATACAAGCTCAAAACATGATTTTTATTACTTCATAACTCAGTGAGATTAAAAACAATTGTCCCTGAAATAAAACCATGCTCTTGATTGAGGACCTTCTCCTCCCACCATTGTTTTAGCTGAAAAAAGTTGGCTCATTTTATTCACTTTCCTCCATGCATATAGAGGGTACTGTTTACATTTAAGATTGCATAATAAAACCCATTTGTTTTAAACCCATATCTTGTGCCACTCCATTTTTTTTTAAACAAAAGTTCACCTTTTGGAACCAAGTGTTCTATCACATACACACACACGCATGTATTAGAAACCAAGGCTAATCATGGAACATTTCACTCCAAAATGTGATTTTATTTTATTTTTTTGAATGAGTCACTCAAGATATGGATCTGATGGACAGGTTATATTATGCAGTCTTAAGTACCAACAGTGTCCCATACAGTCGCGAGCTTCAAAACAAGTGGTATAATTTGATCATTTTAACCTATAATGGATCAGATGAACTCCTGCATGCAAAAGGAAATACAATATGCAGGCTGTCCTCTTGGGGTAATTGCACCACAGAAGAAGAAATTGATCGCAGAAAATAGGCAACATCAGTCCCTCTCTTTCAGTTTTGTGAGAGGTGGGATTTTTTAAAATTTTGTCAGGTGAAGGCTGCCCAAGAGATAGACAGAACCAACACATGTTCCAGCCAGTCTAGCCTACCTTTTCCTGGTCCAGCAACCAATGTTTTGTACAAGCCAATAAATTAATCTAGTCCTTAGTCTCTGCACATGAATAAAGAAATTGCATCTATTTAATCGTTCCTTATCTCAAAGCTTGGAAAAGTGAGTGAGTCAATATCTAAAAGCCTACCTAATATCTCCAGTAGCCCCACCGTATTTTAAGATTAGCCAGGCAAGTTATTAGGTTTGTAGATAATAATTATGAAACTTTGATGGCTGTCCAAACAGATGAGCGTGGACACCAGTACAAAGATAAGATGGAGGTATTTGCAACATTCCCATTTTAGAGATACACATATTATCAATAACGTAAGTGTCTCTAATGATCATATCATCTTCAAGAAAATAACTTTCTTATTCCTCGAAGAGCAACATAGTTCTGAATTTTAAAAAAATTTAAAAATACAAATGTACTTTATCTTTGCAATGAATACTTGTAACAATATTACAATACTAAGAAAAAACATATAGACAACTCACAAATAAAGAGATATTTTGCTTAGGAAGATTTGTTCAATAAGTTTGTAGAGAAAGGTGTCTGCCCTTCCAGTCAAATGACATCCTCCTGGAGATATTAAGCTCTCATTTAAGGCAACTGGAGCCAAACATGCATCTAACCTTGGAGTTTGGTCCTAAGAGCTATCTTAATATTTTCATTTTAGTTTTGCAATTGAACAGCTTACGAGCATGATGGGTATAAAATGGCATATACAAAAAACAAACCAAGCTCAGCAAAGAGCAGGAGATCAGAATACTGCACAGAGATAAAGAGAGCTATTTGTCCATGCCTGTGATTGATTTTTTCATGCATGTATTGATCTAAATCATTACCACATGGTGCTTCACAGTTTAGCTCTAGGGATAACTTTCAACTTGCCAAGGCCCAATTGTGTGAATTACACTCAAAATGAAAACAAAATACAAAAATGAGGCTAGAAAGGATGTTTCTTCAGCCTGCACAGCTTTTCCTGTTCAGTATTTTCTTTAACAACTGGGTGAATGCAATGTAAAATATGCTTATAAAATGTGTGGACGAAGCCAAACTGGGAGCAGTTGTTAGCACTTTGGGGGACAATAATAGAATTCAAAACCACCTTGACAAACTGGAGATTTGGTCTGAAATAAAAAAGATGAAAATCAGTAAAAATAAGTACAAAATACTATGCTTGGGGGGAGGGGTGGGGTCAAGACCCTCCACCACTGCCAGCCTCCAAAGGCCTTCCCAGGCCCCGCTGCTCCCTGGGCCCCTTCCTGTTCCTCTTGCCCCTCCCCGCCCCTGCCCCCCCTCGGTCTTCTCTTCTGCAGACTAAATAAGCCTAGTTCCTTCAGTCTCTCCTCGTAAGTCATGTGCCCCAGACCCCTAATCATTTTCGTTGCCCTCCGCTTGGCTCTTTCTAATTTGTCACATTTCTTCCTGTAGTGGGGAGCCCAAAACTGAACACAGTATTCCAGATGCGGCCTCACTGGTGCCAAATAGAGGGGAATAATCACATCCCTCAATCTGCTGGCAACACTCCTACTGATGCAGCCTAATATGCCATTGGCCTTTTTGGCAACAAGAGCACACTGTTGACTCATATCCAGCTTCCCGTCCACCATCACCCACAGGTCCTTTTCTACAGTGCTGCTACCTAGCCAATCGGTCCCCAGCCTGTAGCAGTGCATGGGATTTTTCCGTCCTAAGTGCAGGACTTTGCACTTGTCCTTGTTGAACCTCATGAGATTTCTTTTGGCCCAATGGTCCAATACTCCAATGCTCCTCTTTGTTCACCCTAAGTTTACTCTTTTCTAGGCTTTTTGTTTGAAAGATCATGATAAAAATTCAAATGTAGACATACACTTAGGTGGTGGTATGCCCTGGTGTTGAATGCTCAATCCTTAAGGAATAGACAAGATTAAAAGGGAAAAAAAAACAATTTATTTTTAAATCTTTTGAGATAATTATTTCAAACTGTTAAAAATAATGAAAAATGTTCACAGTATTAAAATATGCTGATTACAATCAGTCCATTTTGGTTATTTCTTGATGATCAGAAAGATCTGCTGAATAATGGACTAAGATGACTTCAGAAAATGGAGCATATGCAGATTTCTGCAATGATGTCAGAATTCTCCAATGAAGCATGTACACTTTTTTTGAAGCAAAACTAATTTTAAAAAGTGAGTTTTTAAATATCCTTTAAGCTTCAAATCACAGGCACGGAAATATGAGCACAAATTTTAATTTCTGATCTTGACTCCTTTTCTTCCAGACACTTTTTAAAAGATAAATGAGTGTTTTATCTATGGAGATTAAAATTAGATTTTTAATGAACTATTTAACTAGAATGATTCGGTGTTAACTAAATTGTTTCATTTAAGAAAGTTATTCAGCTTTGTCAAAACCGTGGCTTTTAGAAAACGATCCACAGCAAAGAGACTTTTAACAAGATTTTGGAAGCAAGTGACAGTTTCAAAAAGACCTGTTTTTATATATTTACAATATCTTAAATACTATAAAAAAGAAGCACACAATACACTCATTCTTTTCTCAAGATTTCATTCTGCTCCATTGGACGCCACATAATTCATCCACCTGGGAACAGCATTATTGCCTCCATTATGATCCTACGTTTATCGCTCAAGTATATTTTGAAAATGCTGTAGAATAAATAGTACACCATTGCAAATACATCTAGGAGTTTCCTTAAACACACAATAGCATAATAGCTGTATGCTGCTTTTGTATCTCACAAATATTTTATCATGAGGAACTTTATTATTGGGGAGGTGGGGTACATAAAGGTTTCTATCAGTGGTTAAAAAAAAGTGCTTTAACTCAACTGGTTGTAGAAAAAAGAATTGAGCACGCACCAGATAAAGAAAGTGACACTGAAATTAACTGATGCAGCAGATTTATAGCATTTTTAAACAGTTACTAGCTTGAAGTTTTCTTTCTTTCTAGAAGGTGTTAATTCCACTACTGTCTGAACATAGCCTCTCCCTTCCCTTCTCAGATTTTTGTTCATGTCGGAATTCCAGAGCAGGGGATGGATTTCACAACTGTGTTGATTCTACCCCTCTCCCATTTTCCATCCTTGCAAGCTTTTAACCGCTGCCTTCTCTCCTATTCTCGTTGTTTCCTCCTGTATCCCCTACTTATCTATGTACCTCCTTTGCTCTCCTTTTATTCCCATTTCTTCCCCAGTACGGTACCCATTAGCTACCGCCACCTTCCTCATCTTTGTATTCTCCTGTACTTCACTCTAGGTAATGGATGTCTTTGTGTAGGGGTAGATCCTGCAGGGCCCAGTGTCTGCTTCCTTTGCATTTCTGCCTGCACTTCACCTGGCAGCAACTGCTACTTATACAGCATGGCTCTCCCTCCCTCTGGCAATTTCTGTTTTCTACCATCAGACAGAATGCTACAGACAGCCAGGTTTATTTGTGGACCACAGGAAAGGAGGAGTGCAGGCACTGGGCCTTGCAGGGGAAAGGCCCAAGAGCTGTGAACATTGGAGGTGGAGGGAAATGGTTATTACACTGACAGCCATCTATGAAGAGCTGAGCAGAGAATGAACAAGGGGGCTTCTTTCTCCTCCCTCAGTAGAGGGGTGTTGGAATGCTAGAGAATCCATCAAAGATCCTTCTGTGGATGCATATGAAGGGTTCATCCGGGCCCTCCTTACTGTGGCTTTCTAAGAGGCTGGCTCTCTGATAAATGCCCAGTTGTCCATTTTTGCATGACAAGATCACAACAGTAAAATATCGGGGTATGGGGTGGGGAGCAGCAGGACCTGGGGCTCCCAGTTGCTGCAGGGGGGGATAAAGAGCTGCATTGCTTGTGGTGGCTGGAAGCTCCAGTTCCCCCCACAGTGCGTAGGAACTGAATTTTTACCTGACTGTTGGGACAAACACCACTCCAAATTGCATTTTGATTGGCATGTGGGACAAAGGGTTAAATATTAGTACATCTGGTAACTCTACCACCACCTCTGTCCAGACTGTCTCACAAAAAGACATATTATGCTAAAGACTCTTTCCTCTTTCTGACATAAACTAATAAAATTAGTACTTTCATAACAATTTTCACCTATAGATCTGAGAGTACTTCATAAAGAAATTATCTCCAATCTACAGATGGGGAAACTGAGGCCCAGGAAAAGCTCTGTTGAAAATATAGGCTATATCAGCTTTACCAATTACTAATCATTACATGAGAGAGGGGACAATTGTATCCCAAACCTTCTCTGGTCTGACACTGACCTGTCTACTCCTTCCACTGACCGACCCAGTTTCTACACTTTTACCAAGCATAAACCTCAGTCCCACAAAGAAGCTGCCATATTGTCTGTATTAAAAAAGGGGGCTGGTGCCCTAGAGGCAGCTCAGCCCTCCTTTCATGCTGGCTGATAGCAAGGCAAAAATGCACATGAATGTCAAGGGATTATTCTGTGTATATTTTACAACATTTATCTGGGCTAAAAAGGATTTGTCATAGCCTAATCAAATCGCTAAAAAAAATTGCAATTATTTGTAACCAGGAAAGTCTCCTGGTATGCCACGTATAAAATATTCATGAAATAGAAACAGTTAATGTCGCTCAGGACCTACACCTGCTTCTTGAATTGTCCTAACCACCTTAGCTCTCCCCTGTCAATCAATACCAAATCTATGAATGCCCTAAAGATATCATTTAAAATAATATCACAAAAAACTGACATGTGAGCTTATCCAATGTTAATTGTAGCTACGCTTAGAAAAGCATTAATGCAATCCGAAACCAAATCTTTAATTTGTCAATTTCCTTGTTGGAATTAAAATCCCTTATAGGAATTCACCATGCCCAAGAATTTACATCAAATGAGTTGCGTAATGAAGATTTGGAACACTTTGAAAATAATTTTCATTATTTTGTTTTAAAAACATGCTAACAGCCCAGAGCATCATTGCAGCTGTAGAAGACGTAGAATTAACAGTGAATCTACAGGAGAGGAATCCCTTGTTGGATTTCAATATGTGGTATCTTCACCTCTAATTCAAAGGAAAGTCTATTAACATCTGAATTAATTACCACCATCAGTCTTGAAGACCATTACATATAGAATGCAATTAGTTTCTCAGCCTGTGTCTTTACATTTTGCTCTGAGTGCTTGAAACAACAAAATAAGGAAGTAAACTACATTATCGAAATCACATTATATTGAAAGTGCTATTATGAGGTGAAAAACATTGCTCTCTTTGCAGAACTAGTAAATACAAAATGGTAGTATTTTAAGCAAGCCTCCTTCTAGAGAGGCTGACCCCTTGATAGACAAGAGGCTATAACGTGATGATTGTGTGGCATGTTTGATTGCACTATATTTGATTTAATGAAGTAATTCTCTATACCCAGAATGTAATGCTTCTGTTTAAACCACTGTTTGAAGTTAGAAGGACAAACTGAAATATGGATGAACTGTCAGTAAGTCTGAACTTCACTCACACTTGTGTCATTTCATGTTTGACTTGAACGGGGAAGAAAAAAGGGGGGAAAGGAGAATTCTCTTTTTTTAAGTTAGAACTAAGAAGTGATATTTATTAAGTGCTCCAAATAAAAGCATGAGGATATAAGGCAAGAGCACAGATTGTTTCATTTCTAATGAATGCACTGATTCTGAAAAGCCTGATCCAATGTTAATTGTTAAGTATCTGTTTTGGACCATGCACTTTCAATGTTTGTTTTAAAGTTACTCTAAACCCAACAAAAATTTACATTTTGATAAGTAAAAGGTATCTAGGACAGCGACAAACGTTGAAAACATTTTAGATGAAGTCTCTTGAGTTGATGCATCTATTAACATTTTTCCCAAACAAATCAACAATTACTTTCTTAAACTTTAAAAAAAAAATTAAGCAGCCTCTTTCAGAGATTTTTTTAAAATGACCTGGGGACCACTGGCAATCCAAAAAGCATGACTCTTCCCTGATTAAAAACAAATAAACAATCCAACCTATCTATCTTAAAAACTAAAGGATTTTTTTAAAAAACAAATATGGTGATTGGCTGGAACATTTAGAAAATAATGTGGTTTTCTTGAAACGAAACACTAGACTACTTGAATGAATGAATATCAGTTTCTATAATTGAAAATATTGGATAAAATTGGTCTAAATCTTGGAGAGCTGTTTTGAAATATAAACAAGGCACTTTAACCTTTAGAAATTTTTCAGAATATTTACTGATAACAAATGCTATACCTTTGTTTAAAGCCAACTTCACTTCTTGACTCAGCTTGATTGGTGAGAGACTTTTTTTTAAAAAAAAATTAACTGAACTGGTAAACTTTAGCCTCTTTGGCTAAATTATTTTAGAAACTTCTGATGTACCCTGCAAAACAACCATCTTCTTGACTGAGGCGCAATTTGAATTATTTGAACTGGGGAATAGTTCTGCATACAGTAATGGATTTTTCTCGACCTTTTCTGGTAAAATCAAACAGAACAGAATGATGTGTCATGCTTGGTCTATTGTATTAAACAGATATTAGCCTTATTACTTTGATTTATGGGTAGCGAAGTTGATCTGCATGCTGATCCAGAATAATTTTCAGAAAAAATAATGTTTCACACCTTACAGAACTCACGGCCCAAACCTGTAAAATCTTGTTCACATAAAGAATCCTCTAGATTTCACTGGGATTATTCACATGAGAAAGGGTTTGAAGGATAATAGATTTAACAGCAACCTCATTCAACTTTCTACTACTAAGATTACTCATTTAAAAATTGGTTCAAAGCTAAACAAATGTGTGTCAAAACACCTTAATTTTGATATGTCAATTTATGGTTCTAATCACTTATACTGAACTTCTGGAAAAAAAGTTATGTAATATACCTGTTAACTCTGCTATAATAGAGCACTTGCAAAGAAAGGCTGAAAAAGGAAACTGACATTTATATAATTAAATATTGATGTTATAGGACCATGACTTCAGAAAAAGTCCATCACAATTACATGTATTTAAAAGGCTATTTTGAGTTCTTAAACTGAAATGTTGAACTAGGAAGACTGAGGGATGGATGGCAGAAAACATGTTCAATTGTATAATTACATGTGTGTGTGTGTTTGTGCTTGTGGAGTAAAATGTCTTAGTTGGCAACTGAGCTGGATTTTCAACCTAAGGTCATTGTCTGAAGCATGTACATTTCATAGTCAAAACGAGTAGGACATCTCTGTTGTCACATTGTCAAATAGTCGGAAGGTAAAATCTTGGCTTTACTCAAGAAAATAAAAGTTGTTGACTTCAGTGGGGCCAGGATTTCACCCCAGTTCTTCAGATTTCAAATCCAATTAAAAAATATTTCAAAAGATTATAACAATCACTTCATTTCAATGCCCCTATAGTTTTGGTGCTGGAAAATTCTGTTATCAAATCATGTTGTAGATTCATCATCTTGCCATAACAGATGAAACTAAAAAAAGTCAAGTCACTTAATATAAATTTTCAACTGTCTACCAAAAGCTCACATTCCTTGGTATGTAATTTCTCACAAGAAGATGATCAATATAATTTATTATCAATGGCAATTCATTACCATGACAGAAAATGAGCAATTTGTACAGTACCTAATGCTGCTCATGCTTCCAGTCTCCGATCCAAGCTTACATCTCTCCAGTTGGCTGGCTACAATCTGGCGCTCAGCCTCAAGTTCTCGAGTCAGTCTCTCAAACTGCAGCTCCTGAAATACAAACATAAACAGTCACTCTAAGATCTTTTCAAGAATCAAAGAACTGCAAGTGCATGTGTCAAATTATAGCTTGTGAAATAAGTGTTACTATGACAGCTTCTGTGAAAAGCTTCCTCCCGCCTCTTTCTAACACATTCCCATTCCCAATGTACATGGTAACACCTGCTGGTTCATTCTGATCATGTGCATGATAAAGGGAGTTAGGCTTATTTGAAAATTTCACCCTAAATAAACTGGCAAGCCCGTGTCAAACTTCCATCCTTAGTGCATAAGTTCTTCTTACTGGTGGCGTAATGTTTTCATAAGATGTAAGGATGCCACAACACAAAGAGCAATTCTGACATTTATTAAGACTCAGCTAAGAAATCTGTAGAGAGACTACATGGTGATGAAATCTTTTGTACTCAGCTAAATATTCATCATGCAATATAATGTAGTACAGACCAGAAAAAATTAACTATAAGTTGCAAGTAGGTATTTTTTATTGGCCACATACATTTAATTTCAGCATCTTGGTGTTGTGTGGGAAGTAAATCCTTGTTGTTTCAAAGAATCCACTTGTTAAAATCTGTCACTAGGTGAATGTAGGTTTGGGGCAATCTCCCCGACTCTTTGGACATGAACTAACTAGTCCTGCCAGAGAAGACTTATCTATACTGCTCACAGGGCCAGTCCTACCATTGAGGCGACCTAGGCGGTCGCCTAGGGCACCAGATGTTGAGGGGCGGCAGGGGTTGCTGGGCTGGGGCCAGGTCAGCAAGGTATTTTAAATCTCCCACTCTGAGCATGCTCAGACAGAGCATGTTCAGAGTGAGAGTCGGAGAGGCCTGGCTAAGGAGTGAATCCGGATGCTCCTGCAGCTCTAGCCGGGTAAGTTGGGCGGGGGGGAAACTGGAATGGCTGTGGAGCCAGGAGAGGATGGGAGGGCTAGGGAGCCCTTTCAAATCTCCTGCCCTGCAGCAGAGGCATGAATGTGAGGGAGAGCGCGAGTTGGCGTCTGGCAGTTCTGCACTCCAGTGAAGTCCTGTGCTGGTGGGGCTGGGAAGCTGGACGCTCGGGCACAGACTTGGGGTGGGGGAAGGGGATAGAGAGCCAGCTGGGACGGGTGCTCAGGGCCAGGCATGGGGCAGATGGGGCCTCAGGAGACAGGCTCCGGCCAGTGCTGGGCTGGGGGAGAGAAGTGCAGGGCAGGGCCCAGGGAAGGGGGAAAAGTGTTGAGTCAGGTGAGGGGGAAGAAGACATGGCCTGGCAGGGAGGCAGAACTTTCCCCAGGAATTGAAATGGGGGGGGGGGGGTTGGAATTTACAGGGGGGGGTGAGGGCCAATTTCCTATTGGTATAACACTATGTTACTAGCTGAGAACAGGGGGGTGTTGGGAAATTCAGGGGGGCTGTAGGGAGGTGTTAAGGAAATCCCTGCAGGGAGGTTTAATCCAGGATCCTGCAGAGTTTACTTTTGTTCTTTAAGAGTGCCATAACATTTGAATCACTTTTGAAAAGGTGGCCAGTACAAAGTGACTTGTTAAGCAATGAGTTCATTATCAGGTGTGAAAACTTGCTACCAGGATAATCTGTGAGCTTCAGCACCTCAGAACCCTTCAGCATTGTCTCCTAGTCAGGTGTGTAAATTGGCACTCTCGCAGGCCAGGATGAGTGCTTTGCTACAAATTCCTTTAAAAGTGCTACGAGACTCCTTGTTTGTTTTGCTACACTTTTGCATTTCTGATAGGAATTTATTTCATTTCCACAATTGTGTTATATTGGCTAAACAGTCTGGGGAGCTCTGCAAGGCACACATCATTTCTTGTGCTCAAGCTCCAAAGGGGTAGCCTTGTTAGTTTAGTTCAGAAGAACAAACAAGGATTCCTCTAGCACTTTTAAAGACTAACAAATTTATTTATTGCATGAGCTTTCGTGGGAGAAAATCCCACTTTGTCAGATACTTTGAAGATGGAAATTATTGCCGGTAGCAATTTGCTGAGGCTTGTTTTACTCTCATTATGTAGAAATCTGGATATAGGGAGGATACTTGGGACTTAGGCCTGAGCTTTCAGAATATTTATCTGTCTTTCCACTTATGGATGGGGGATTTCAGCTCACTAATAATGTGCACTACAGATCTTTGATATTGTCATAACTGCCCATGCAGTAAAGGAATGGGACAGAAAATGGACTAGATAGAAGACACTGAAGTTTGCCTGGCTCCGCATAGTATTAAGGATGAGCTAACAAGGGGACCTGGACTAGACAAGGCGTGTATTGTTAAATTCTACCCTGACTGCTCATTATTTTATGCCAGGTGACGAGAACACATATTACCATTAGAATTTCAATACATATATCTTTGTTAATATGTTTCACAGAGTCTCAATTAACCAGCTTTGGGAAATATTCCAGTCACAATATTTTAAATTCCACTGCATTGCTGTCAAAATCTGAACTGTGTGCCATTGTTTTAGAACCTGTGGCTGTCAGACTTCCACAAATACACAATGCGTTGGTATCATCAATGTTTGAGAAATAAAGGCCAATTCATTTTATAGATAACCAAAAGTGAGGGTTATTTTGTGCGTTCCCTTAAATCTGAATTGTTTTAGAAACTCAGGCTGTCAGAAATCTGCTGCTTGTTGTTTCTTTCGTATTTCATTAATTTTCAGTGCTTTAAATATAGGCCCTCTCTGCCAAGTCAACCTAAAGTACAGCTATTATATTTACTCTTTCACGCTTCTTTAATTCTGATGTAGCATTTGTAGCACTGGGGTGGGGGGCTCGCCTGGCCTGCTCGGGGCTTCCCCAGCCCACTTGGGTGGGGGTGGAGCTCTCCTGGTTGGGGCTTGCCTGGCCCGACCTGCTGGGTCTGCCTGGGTCTCACCCGGCCGGCGGTTTAGCCAGCACTTGTGTTTGGGGGTCCGAGAGCTTGGTGCGGTCCCGGGGGCTGGCCATGCCCCACCAGGCCGATTTGGGGTCTGGGACTGCCTGTGGCTGCTGCTGGATTGGGCCCGTGGCTGCCGCAGTCAGCGAGATGGGGGGAAGTAGGGAGCACCAAAATCACATCTCACCTAGGGCGCCAAAAAACCTTGGGCCGGCCCTCACTGCTCATAACACACACACACACACACAGCAATATTTTAAGTGCACCAGATTGCATCAAATATCAGTTAACCCACTGACATACACATCCCCACAATACAAAACAAAACCCTATTACAAAGTAAGTACGCAATGAGTATCCATTATAAGATCTTCAATTCTTCATGGGCTGTCCCATCATGTAGAGTAAGTACTCAGTATAATTTTCAAGAACAAAGAATGTTTCGGCAAAGTGCACTTACAGGCTAACAAGTGATGCTTCCCATTCTCTTTGGTTATATAGTTATGAGAAAGCTAATGTAGGTGGCTGGCCCTTTAACACTGCTGTCATCTATGAGATCAACTCTCTCCCAGGTGAGACTGAGCAGCTGGGGTTCAGATGATTATATAAACCAGCAAGTGGTTCAACTGGATAGAGAGTTGTCAGAAAAGCCCTCGTTGTCGGGGAAGAAGACAGCCACAAGCTTAGTCAGAAAACGTTTGTGGGAATCTCTTATAAAAATACTGGCAACACATTACTGGTGCAACTGGGTGTTCCCTCTCTGCTTCCCTTCCCACCTCCCACCACACACAGAAGCAGTTAGAAACAAATTCAGTACTATCACATAACAAGTAGTCTGTGTGATTAATCAGTAGCTTATACTGCATCTGCCACCACAGTATCCAGCCACATTACACTTAACAGAAAAAACCAAAACAATAACATGTCTGACTCACTCATCTGATTGACTCAGTAAAAACACTGCATCATTACTGCACAAAGGTCCCCCCCTCTCTGTTTTTCGTAATGGCATCTAATTGATAAACAACTAATTAAGAGGATGGTTCAACAGATTCACTTTATATCAAGCGCTGAAGATTACAACATTCTGTTATAGCATTCAGTTTAAATGATTTCTAAAAGGGGAGAGCACTCATCTGAGAGCCCTATCCCAAGGCTTGGTATTGATCTAGGCCCCTCTTTTGGAAAACTATGAACTTTTTTTTCTAGCACTGACAATAAGAGCCCCTAAGTACAGTCCTGAGCTTCCCTAGCCAACACGGTCTAGCTGTATAGATCATCGAGCTTTGATGAGAAGAATTCCCTTCCCTGCATTGCTCTCCAGTAACTCCCTTCTACTCTCCAGTAAGCCCTTGGCATCTGATGAAGTGTGTTGGAGCCCATGAAAACGTATGCCCGAAGAAATCTGTTAGTCTTTAAGGTGTCACAGGACACTTGTCGTTTTTGCTATACACAGACTAACACGGCTACCCCTCTGGAAATTGTCCCCTTGTGCTGGTTAAAGGTGCGGCATTGACATACCCTGTTGAAACAGACTTGCCTCTAGTCTTTATGTTTGCAAAAATAAGCATTTGAAAGTGAGAAGGAAGTAACAGAAGATTCAGGAGGTGTCAAACCTCTCTCCTGCTGCCCAATACCCTTTCCTCCCCCAGTCTCAGAGGAAGGAAAGAACAGAGAGATTACATTTCTCTAATTCACAGTTTACTTCAGTTTTCAAGGTGGTGAAATGATAAGATTAGTTCTTATTTTGTCCAATTCAGTGGGGTCATTCCCCTTGTATTTGGTAGTACTGGCACAGAATACTTTAAATACTTCATATAAAACGAGAAAGGCAAGAGTGACATGAAGCAGACCATGTAGCCACTGACATTTCTGAAAGGTAATTTTAAATATTTGGCACTCATTTGTTATTCCATTTAAAATTTGCCTGAATACGAAAACCACCCAAATAGTCAGACAGGTTTGGTTTCATCCCTTGTACAATCCTTGGTTGCAGAACTATCCATATAATGCACTTAAATTCCATAAACAATTGTGTATGAACACCGTAATAGTGACCAACGACAACAAAACAGTTTGGTTCTACTGTATAGGTGCCATGTTTCACCCAGAGGTTGTGGCATCTTAGTGATAGATGAAGTATTTCTAGAGTAGTATATGTAACTTTTAAAGGTTCTTGGGTCTTTAGGGGAGTTATACTAGGGGTGAATCACAATACTTACTAGACATTCTAAAAATCAAATTAACTTTTTGCTCATACGATTCCCACTATAGTCAATGAGATACGAATGTGCATATCTGAGGACAGAATTGAATCCTATGTTACTGGGCTGTCTATTTTAAATGTGGAGAGGTTATTGTTTACAGGTGTATTTACATTTTTCCCTTGCCTTTATTAAGGTTTTTGTTTGTTTTAATACTAGTCTACTTTGTATAAGGTATTTATTTACTTGCTTACCCAGTAGAATATGTTATCTGAGAAGCTGAAAAGGCTGTTGATCAACTTAACAATAACTATTACATGCACGCTCACCAGACACGAGCAATATATTATTCTTACTGCAGAGTTAGATTTAATACAAATTTTATTTAAATGATAGGTAGAATAAAATCCCAATGACATAACAGAAAACTTTTTCTA
This sequence comes from Pelusios castaneus, assembly GCA_007922175.1. NCBI lineage: Eukaryota > Metazoa > Chordata > Testudines > Pelomedusidae > Pelusios > Pelusios castaneus. The sequence goes on from ML685780.1 coordinate 357,708, forward strand.
CTTGCTACTCTGTTTGCACAGAGCACCTCAAATAATGAGGCATTTAGAATTTATAAAATAAAACATTACTCTTATATAATGTAAGAGCTTCATTTTCCAAATAGAAATTAAATTATAAAATAGCCTCTGTGTAGTACCTTGGATATGTATTCAGACAAACTTATGCACCTTTGAAGATGAAGAGCTTTGTTCTGCAACTTGACACCTAGGCTTAGAGAGAAGTTGAGCAGTCATGGAAAATGGTTTGGCTTATTACACAGGGCTCATTCTGACCTGCTCAGTGAGAGAAATACACAGACATTCTTGTGCCTTTTCAGAGGAAGTATAAGAACCAGAAAAGACTCAAGACACCAGTATCTTATCTGCCAACAATCTCCCTCCTGCCTTACCGTTCCCCAGCCCTGCCAATGAGGCTTCCCAGCCAGCAAGCATGGATTAAGAGAACACTTGGTTTTAATCCATCAGAATTGTAGGGCTGCAAATGTATGTTCAGACTTGTGCAAACCTTGAGAACAGTTTTTTAAAAATGCAGGATTTGCCATTTCAAAAACATGACTGCTACACATGCCTCACTTCTACACTGAAACTAGGACCTCATTGACATATTGGCAGGGTTGCAGATGCCAAAACCCACCTCGTTTGTCTCCTTAGGACTTTTATAGTCATCTCTGGTCCAACCCACATAGCTGGTAACACCCTGGACCTGATTTTCAGCCTCGAAGTTAAGATAGTGGACATCACAACCCAGCCACTATCTTGGACAAACCATTAAGTCACTAAGACAGTGGTCAGAGACCTTCCATCATGCAAGAACAATGATTTAGCCATAAAGATTCATGGACTCCAACAGATATACAAGAATGCTAAAGGACAGCAACACCTCATCCACAGAATGAGGAGTCAAGAACACCAGGTGAATCTATCGTGCTACACTGGCCTCAGCTTTTGACATGCTAGTCCTCAAACTGCCTTTTCTTCCCCATTAACCAAGAGATCTCCTTGGTTTTCTGACATCCCGTGATAGATGAAGGGCAGAAACTCAAGCACCAATGCTAGAAAACAAAGGTGGATTCAGACAAGATGGAAACAAGGAATTCTTCAAAGTCTGTGCTAAGGTTGTATTACAGGCCAAGAGAACCTTTCTATCAGCTTCCACTGAAGATGCCAAATCCTTTTCCAAGGAGCTATCCTGGCTGGTTAACTGCTTAATTAACCTGGAATGCCTTCAACCTTCATCGGAGTTCTTCACCATGCTTGATGCTCACCTATAACCTTATTTTACTGAAAGGAAGCCTTTTCAAACAGCATACATCTGTTCCACATATACCCACTAATCAACAACTCATCTGAATTCCCAGAGTTCAGTAAATACATTCATGAAAACATTTTAGACACCCTTAAGGAGTCTTGACCCAAGACTAATTAATCTGATCCATGGTCTTCCTGGCTTGTGAAAGATTCATGAACAACGGGTGCTGCTCCTACTGAAATTACCAATCCCTCATTCAGAGAAGGAATTTTCACTTCCTCCTTCAAACATGCAATACTCTGATTAACACTGAAGAAAGCCATCCAGGATACATCAGTCCTAGCCAGTGCTTTTTTTCTAAAAAAAAAAGGTACCGGAACTCCTATTGATGTCCGTCGTGTCATAAAGAAATAACACTGAAAATAGTGCAGTAAACAGTAAATTTTTGAATATATCAAAGAAATAAAAATACAAGGTAAAAACTGTTAAGTTTTATTAACTATGCAGGCCGCTAATATACTGAAAGACAACCTGTGAGGTCTTACAGCAGGGGTCCTCACACTTTTTAAATAGGGGGCCAGTTCACGGTCCCTCAGACTGTTGGGGGGCCGTATTATAATTAGAAAAAAACGTGAATGCGTAGCTATCACGTCTGCTGCTGGCCTGTGTTTCTGGGTACTGGGTGGCAGGCAGTAATGCATCCACACACTTTTTGTTGGTGCTGTGGGCTCCGGCCAGGCCCAGAG
>ML685780.1:360102-381327 GCA_007922175.1 Pelusios castaneus
GGGCGGGGTCGGCTCTGGGCCAGGAAGTCGAGGCGGCCGGTGGGTGGGAGAAGGAAAAAAGGTGCCGGAACGCCGTTCCGGTGCGTTCCGGCAGAAAAAAAGCACTGGTCCTAGCCAATTATAATCCTGTATCAAACACCCCATTCCTCAGCAAGTTTATAGAGAAGCTAGCAAAAAGCTAACATTGTATACCTGGCTCAGTCTGGATTTAGGCCACGAAAATTAACTAAAACTACTGCAGTGGAAGAAATGGATGATTTCTTCCTGTCAACAGAAAGAGCACAGGCATTCACTCTCGTCTTGCTGGATCTCTCTGCAGCACTACTGACTCTAAGATTCTGCTTTCTTACCTGAAAAAGGTGGCAGATTCAAAGTAATGCACTAAAATGGTTTAATTCCTTCCTGGAAGACATACCCAACAAGCAGGGATAGGAAACTGCACATCAATCACTAGAGTCCTATAAGAAACAGTTCTCTATCCAGTCCTCTTCAAACAATAGGTGAACTGATCACATAACAGGGACTCAGGCGTCAACAATATGCAGATGAACCAGAGCTCTACCTAACCTTCACCAAATATGTCACAGAACAACCACTAATATATGTCTCAGTGCTGGGTAGAAATCAGCTCATGGAGGAAGAACAACTGGCTGAGGTTGAACCTGAACCCAAGCAAGACTGGTGATACTGATGGGCAGAGGAAAATATTTTGAAGAGCTTGCAGCCACACTGTTTGCTGAAGATGCATACCAACAATTGGTCAGTTCAATTTGTAGTCTAGTATTCTTGGATTCCTTGTTGACACTGAGCTCTCACAGAGCAGCATCTACAAGTAATGTTTTCAACCATCTCCGCTGATCTACAAAACTCTGTCTCCATGGTGAATAATCAAGACATGGCCTCAGTTATTCATGCCTTTGACACCTCTCAGATGAATTACAGCAATCTAGTATACCTGAGCATGAAGGTAATATATCTTCAGTGCTTAGGAAATGCCACCTAGTATAGAATGCTACAACCCATCTCCTTAGAAACCCAGGCTACTCTGAGCACATCAGGCCTGTCCTCTACTCTCTCCACTAGCTTCCCAACAAATCAAGTTCAAGGGCTTCTCATTCTCATTCTCATTTTCAAATCACTCTATGGCCTGGGACTACAGTATCATTTGATGCTCCTGGATGAAGACTGATCAACAGCTCTGCTCCTCTGGCAGAATGGAACTTTCAACAATCAGAGTAAAGTTCATCTGTGTAGGAGATAGAACTTCCTTCAGGGCACTCTCCCAGGAACAAAGAACAATCTCAAACCTCACCACTTTCTGCTCCAAGAGCAAAGCGCATTTTAAGAGCTCCCTTCTCATGCATAAACACATACCAACAGACATGTTTATTCTTAGGAAAAAAGATACCATATCAAAACAAGACACACTGCTGGACACACGTTTTTCTCGTTCTCTGCGGCGAGAATAAGAACAACATGTGACAGATGTGTAGTCATGTGGCTTAATGCACTACTGGACGACACTCAAATATTACAGTGATGAACAGAGTATAAAAGCCTACATAAAACAGAACAGATAGAATATAATAGCTTCGTAAATCCTATTTTGGCCATTCAATTACATGCATGCCCAATACATAAAAAAATCAATTTTATATGTATTTTATTGTGATATTTTGGCATCCAACTCTATAAACTAAAAAGTGCCTCCCACATATTTGATCTTCCTTTCTTTCCCCTTCTGACACTTAATTTTCTCCTAATGCCAGTGTTTATGCATCTTCTCTTATCTCTCTCAGGGTTTAATGTTTGCAGGTTTACTATTTTGTGATTTTCCCAGTTCCTTTTATTTTTTCTATCTTCAGAACATTTGTCTCTTATGATTCAGCTTTTCAGATAGTACTCCGCATTCAGGATTCCCTGTGTTCCTAGCCTACAACTGCTCCTGGCAAATAAGTCAATTATGAAAGAGCTGCGTAGGGAATGGCTGGAGTGAGCATATTTAGCAGTAATTTTACTTTAACTCAAAGGCTGCCATTTCTCATCTCTTATTGGTAGCTTCCATCAACTGCAATTCAGAGACAGTACAGATGGGTGAAGTTTTTCCCCACACGATCCCTTATCCAGAACTGGACCTCACAGTTCACCGAACACGTCTGAGTGAAGAGGTCCCACATACAACAGTAGGGGTTGGCTGTCTATAGGACCAGTTTTGGAAACACAACAAATAAGTTGAGATAAGAAAAGAATAAAACCACCATCCCTCAATGTACTACTAAGAATATGCAAGAAGGTTTGAAAAAGTCCTTAGTATTGTTAGGGAAGAAATTATACAGGCTAATATTCAAGTAAATCCATACAATTCTGTATCCCATATCTATATTTCAGATAAATGACAATGATAGGAGCTATAGAAACTGGAAATAACAGTTATGTTTACATTTGATTAAAAACAAATAATGAACCTGGCTCAGGAATGTCTCAATATTTATTAACTCTGCACTCACTCTTTCAACTGATTCATTCCCTATTGATTTATCACCACAAGCTCACAATAATCTTGATAGGAAGCTAGTGAGGCATGCTATGTCAGAATTAAAAACAGAAACCCAATGGTTATGCACGTAACATTCCATTGTTAAGACAACTGCATAATGAGGACATCTCTGCAAGTCTGTGTAAACTAGACTGCAATATCAAAATGATGCCAAAGCAAGAATAGGGACATGACAAAGCAATGTTGAAATGACTATTCTGACAGACCAGAACACTGAACAATAGAAAATATGAGAGGCTAACAAAAAGAAATGTAGATTGTGATGACAACAGAGTGCATGCAGAATTCCAATGATAACACAAAGGTGGCTTAGAAGGGAAGGGATTTTATATAATGAAAAATATTATAACTTCATGAAACTGTTGGGAAGAGGTATAGAGTGTACAAGTCTGCTGAAGACTGAAGTAATTTGTGCTTTAAAGTGATGTCTGTCGCACTGTCATACTCTCTGGTATGAGATGTTGATTAATCAAATTTATCCTTTATGTTTTCTTCCTCTCTTCCTATTTTTGATAACCTTTTATAGCAGGTTATCATAGGACAATTAATTGCCAGTATTCACGTTCTTGATATAAAACTTTAATTTTTCCTAAATTCTGCAGGAAAGTTGGGCAAAACTGTATATATTTCATAAATCTTGAGCTTTACTGAGGTTTGGATCCAACCTTTATGTAAGACAGAATGATGCAATTGGAAGCCACACACTTGTTAGCTGCCAGCTCATGTACAGGGAACAAATTCACTATACAGTGGAAAGTACACTATGCTTTGAATGATAAACCAGCAACTACATCCCCTTCTACATGGTTATATAATGAACAAAAGGATAAGTTTCCAAACGTGAGCAAAGGCTGAGTATATTTGGTGCAACAGATCTGAGTCCTCATCCAAACTATAGAAGTAGCATTTTTAGCAGCCATGGCCTTGGAAAAATTGGTACTCTTGCTTGAAACAGGAATGCAGTATTGCTGCAATGCAGCACTCTTCCATCTCAACAGATTTTGTGTAGCACCAAAATGAGTGTCCCTCTCTCCCCTGAAGTGCGGACTTCTAATACTCCTCTCTGCACACTTATGCCTCTATAAAATAGAGTACAAGCAGAGAGTCATATGTTGTGGTAAACAAAAATTTACAAACACAGAACATAAATAGTGAGCAAGCTGAAGAAAAGAAAAAGGAGGAAGGAAACCCTAAATTGATGGTAGGGATTACTCTCCAACAATGAAAGCTTAGAAAGACAGAAGGTGGGGGGGGGGGGAAGCAGCTGAAAACAAGCTAAAAATTCTAGCTCAGATCAATAGAAACCTCTGCTTGCAGTAAGACAGGAGATGAACTGGAGTGCTCTGCCCCTTCCTCCTCATTAACCACATACATCTGGCTATAAAGTTTGATTCACTTCCTGTGTGTCTGTCTCCTGATAGTCACATTGCCCACTGTCTGTATCTACATACTTGAGAAACACAAAGTCAAGGAGGAATGCATCTTCACTGAAGTCAGCACAACTGTATACAAGGTGCACAAGGTGTAGAGACATTAAAATATGCCTTAAAAATATGGTGTTGACAACCTTTACCCCACCTTTAAACTATCTGGAGCAATAACTCTTATGCATCTTCTACTCCTTTAGCTTTCTCTTGACACTGAAATCACTATGGAACCCAAAACTGACTGAAACTATACAAAAAGTCTAAAAATCCCCATTTGAACTGATACCCAAACTAGCCTTGTGGAAAGGATCCTCCCCCATCCCAGGGTTAAGAGGATAAGAAGAAATAGAGTGATTTCATTTCCAAGACCGTATTTCCCCTTCAGTTCTTTAACTGAAGGTTATCTTGATTTAAGTCTACACTCCAGTGCAGGATGAGAAAACTTTTTGGCCTCAGAGCCTCATCCGCTGTATGGCAGGCCACACACAGTGGGAGAGGAGCAGGGAAAGGGACAGGACTTGGAGGGGGGAGGGGCTACTTCACCTGGTGGGAGAGATCTGGAGGAAGTGGCAGGGCCGGGAGGGGGTGGCAGATTGTATTACAGCTAAAGTATACAAAATAAATAAATAGATATACAAATAAATATAGAAAAACATAAAACGTAATTACCATCCTTCCCCCTCCTCCCCATTTTGGAAACTTTTATCTTTGCAAGATTTTTTTCTGGATGATGGAGGGCTTTTTTGAGGGAGGAGCATGGGGGGAAGAAGTGAGGCCAAGAAGCGGAGGTTAGAGAGGAAACTAAGCACTGCTAGGCTCTGGCCCTCAGGGGAGTGGCTGCTGCGCTCCAGCCAGAGCATCACTGAGCTTGCAGGAAGAAGGGGAGTGGGTACCAGCTGCCGTGCTCCAGCCAAGGTGCTGCTGGACCCACATAGTGGGAGAGGGGCAGAGCTGCCCGGCTGGAAGGGGGAAGCATCCGCGGCACCCACACTCTAGTCCATCAGTCAGGCTCAGCTAGTAGGATGGATAAAAGGCTCAGGCAGGTGGTTTGCCCACCTCTGATCTAGTGAGACATTAAGACAGCATATTTTAACTAATGCCATATGTACAACTTCCTGTAAAAAAATCCAAGTGAACTGGCCTCAGAGAGATTTGAACCATAAATTTAAGCAATTGCTTTTGATATTCTAAACTTGCCCCTTTTGGACCAATCACTTCCAATAGAAAGAATCACACCCTTAAACGTGTCTTAAAGACAAGTACATCCTTTCTCCTTGAAGAAATACTATAAGCATAATAAATGTGCTAGGTACAAACAAACTGATTATCATAATTAATTATATTATTTTATTATTGCTATATTATTATCTTGGTGATTTGCATCATTCCTTGGTGTAACTGCTGAGCCATAGTTGATGACAGTTGCTTGCAGAACTGTACTGGTATATTCAGTACATGCATAAAAAGTCAATTGCATCTACACTTGAATAGTAAACTGTTGAAATTATAATGATGTGGTTCTGGGTGAACTTGTGGTTAGAAACATCCCATTCACAAATATACTGCTATTCACTTGAACTTGCAGATGCAGATAATACAACCCTAAAACAAATAGACATCCCTTGTAAGATGAATAGGGAAAGCCTGATTATTAATATACAAAAAAGGGTTTCAAATTCATTTGCTTCAAGGACAACAGAATTCTAGTGCAGATGCTTTGGAAATGTGCAGTATTGGCCCTGTACTGGGTTAACCTAGTAACTAGTATGAATTGTGCTCATAATTAGTGTCACATTATAAAGACGTATCATTATGCATATCTAATTATATCATGTATAATACTGTGAGTCACAGCTCTACAAATGCCAAAAGAAGTGATTTCTTATCGCTGACTTGGCAGCTAAACCACCTCATCCTATCACTCTAGAAAGCCAAGATGACACACAGCATGGAACAATGCATACACTCTCTGCTAGAAACAGCAAATCTTGAAAAAGATTAACTTTCCAAGAAACAGGAAGCTGCACGATATAGGAGCAACTATGAAAGTCTATTCTACTACATTTAGAATCAGAGTAGAATTATCAAGAGGATACAGGATATGCCCAAACCACCACCAACCATGTCCACATTGATTTCATACTGGGTATGGATCAACAGCTTCAAAGAGAAGTTTCAGAATGTATCTTTTCTTCCATTTTATTACTCCATTTCCTCAGTCCTGGACACCATCTTCTGGTTCTTCCCATATAGTAGTCTTAACCTATTTCATTCAAGCATATCATTTTTACCCTCCACAGGTTTCTATTGCGGTCAGAATGGGGCAAAAATGGCTGTTTTCCACTCCCAAGTCCCATGTGCCATGCCCACAATTTAAGCATTCTGCCACTATCTTGTCCTTTTTTGTCAATTCCTTACGTATATTTTAGACAGGCCATGTATGCCAATGAAAAGACATTCAGTGACATTGAAAGGTGGAAAATCTAATCTCATCTGAATACACTTTTTCATACAACAGCTGAACACTTTCATACAACCTGAACACTGATCTGAATACACTTTTTCAAAGACCAGCTAATTAGACTCTGGAAATTAATTGAGGTGAGATGTCATTGAGGCCAAGATTTTTAGTATGGTTCAAATCATATTCAAGGTTACAATAGTCAATGCTAGCAGAAATCCTGGAAGGAATTAGAAGAACTAGCCCATATCTGCCTGCTTTGGGACTTCTTGCACCTTAGAATCCTAGAATCTTAGGGTTGGAAGGAACCTCATGAGGTTATCTAGCCCAATCCCTGCTAAAAGCAGGACCTCTCCCACTAAATCATCCTAGCCAGGGTTTTGTCTAACTGGGCCTCAAATGTTTCCAAAGATGGAGAATCCACCACCTCCCTAGGTAACCCATTCCAATGCTTCACCTCCCTCCTATGAGAAAGTTTTTCTTAACATCCAACCTCGACCTCCCCAGCTGCAACTTGAAACCATTGCTCCTTGTTCTGTTCTCTGTTACTATTAAGAACAGCTTAGCTTCCTCCTCTTTGGAGCACCCCTTCAAGTAGTTGAAGGTTGCTATCAAATCTCCCCCCCACCCCCTGTCTTCCATTCTACCCATCTGGCTCTGTCAATTTGTTTCTTCACTTCTGCGGGTGGGTACTGTAGTTTTGATGACATCTTCATCATCTGGACCCATGGTAAAGATGCCCTTGAGGATTTCCATAGAGATTTCAACAATTTCCACAACACAATCAAACTTAGCTTGGAACACTCCACACAAGAGATCCACTTTCTGGACACTACAGTGCAAATTAGTGATGGGCACATAAAGACCACCCTATACCGCAAACCTACTGATCGGTATAGTTACCTACATCCCTCGAGCTTTCATCCTCGACACACCACACAATCCATTGTGTACAATCAAGCCCTAAGATATAACTGCATTTGTTCTGACCCTTTAGACAGAGACAGACACCTTCAGGATCTCTACCAAGCATTCTTAAAACTACAGTACCCACCCGCAGAAGTGAAGAAACAAATTGACAGAGCCAGACGGGTACCCAGAAGTCAACTACTACAGGAGAAGCCCATGAAAAACAACAAAACACCACTGGTCACCAGCTACAACCCCCAAGCCAGACCTCTTCAACACATCATCAAAGATCTACAGCCTATTTTACAAGATGATCCCTCACTCTCTCAAGCCTTGGGAGACAGACCACTCCTTGCTTTCAGACAGCCCCCTAACCTTAAAAGGATACTTACCAGCAACTACAGATCATACAACAGAAACACTAAAGCAGGAACACAGCCCTGCAACAGACCACGCTGCCAACTTTGCCTTCATATCTACACTGATGACACCATCACAGGGCCTAATCAAGCCACCTACTCCATCAAGGGTTCGTTCACCTGCTCATCCACCAATGTGATTTATGCCATCATGTGCCGGAAATGCCCCTCTGTCTTATATATTGGACAAACAGGACAGTCTCTGCGCTAAAGAATAAATGGACACAAATCTGACATCAGAAATTGCAACACTACAAAACCAATAGGGGAACACTTCAATCTCCCTGCTCACTCCCTTGACGACTTGTTAATAGCTGTGTTGAAACAGATGAATAACAAATCACAGCTTCAAAGAGAAACCGCAGAACTCAAATTTATATGCAAATTTGACTCAGTTGTCTTGGGGTTAAACAGGGACTATGGATTTTTCTCTCATTACAACAGGTGATTTGACCTCACCTTCCTCTATGTGCTGTTCCCCAGCGTTTGAATCCTAACAGCTATTTTGATTTGCTGTTACAGCCTGACCTGATCCTATGTCATACACTCCCCTGCATTTAATTTCCTTCCATTCTGTAAGTTTCCCATCTTCAAAGCGTCTGACGAAGTGGGATTTTCTCCCACAAAAGCTCATGCAATAAATAAATCTGTTAGTCTTTAAAAATGCCACAGGACTCTGTTGTCTTTCTTCAATAGACTAACACGGCTACCCCTTTGGAATTTGACTACATGGTCATTTGAGGCTTTCTCTGTGTCCTTTTTTGATATCAATATCTCTATTTTTGTAATCCTTCATCCACCTGTTTTTTCCTCCTCTTTTACCAATAATCTTGTCCTTTTTCAGTTAATTTCTTTAGCCTGTTTTTCTGCTTTTGCTTCTTCTCATGCCTCCTTATCTGTTCCCTGCCTGTTTCTCCATTCTCCCTTGGCAGGCAGCTTCTCTGCCACCATGACTGTGCTGCTGTCCCTCTATTCCTACACTGTGACTGCCCAGCCCTGTAGTGCAATAAAATGGAAGTAAAAGGTCTGTCATATAGAATAGAGCTAGCACTTTAGAGATCTTGCTAATTTCACATCTTCTCTCCCACTACTTTTGGAAAAGGAATGGGGAAAAAAGAACATAAAATTAACAAGCTTCTTATAATGGCACTAGAATGACCACACAGCAGAGCTTCTTACTTTTACTTTGTTGCCATGCTCCATGCAGGAGCAAAGCAGCATGGGCAGCTGTGGAATGGCTCAAAGCATCTGGAGGAAAACAGGAATGGAATTAAATGAACGAACTCTGAAACTTTAGCATTACCTGAGCTCATTAATTTCATTTTACTGCTCCACTCAATTGGTCATATAAAAAGATGTATTGAATCAAGAGCTAAACATTGATGTTAGATAAGAAGAAAGTAGAAAAAGAAAAAATAAAGCCTTTGAAAAGGTAACGCCATTTATGGTGACAATTTTGGGATTGAATTTGATATACTTAACCAGAAATAGATATTAAGAGGTCATTGCTTCTAAGACCTTCTCAGTGCTTAATCGTTGTCCTAAGTGGTTTCTTAAATAATTAATTTTTTATAACTACTTATGCTTAGTAGCATCACAAAAACAATACAATTATTGGAAGGGGAGCTGAATTCATTAATATACCTTACTGGTAGTATATACAAAATAAGAAATACAGCATATACAAATGTAAATTTAATTACCACTGGCACTAGATTTTGATTTCTTTCTTTTCTTTTTAAAGGCATAAACTGCATGAAGCCTAGCACCTTTCCTGTTCTGTTTTTCTCCTATTATTTTCTAATTGTGAACCAGTAACAATGAAAATGATCCTGCTTATTTGCAGCATTCAGCATGATGCTTATTAAAAATGGCTTGACGTAATTTTTTCATCTTAATGTTCCATTTATTTAAAAGGACATTACTTAGGAATGTAGATGAAGCAAGGTACGTACATTAGCAGATATAATTTGGATTATTCAGATAATTTATATTCTTTCAACTAATCAAATATTAAGGCAAAAATGGGCTTTCAAGAAGCGTCAGGTAAAATGTGTTCAATTCTGCAGTGTAGGTTATTGGAATTTTCTACAGGTTTCCTAGCAAGTTTGGTTCAGCAGTAGGAGCAGTTCACTTTAATAACTCTATAAAAGATTTTGAATTATTCTCTCTGTACTTTATGATAACTCTTATTAAAATATAAAAGATTAAGGACAAGTAGAACAAAAACCACAGCTTCTCTCCGCTATTATTGAAATTCTGCCGACTGTGGAAATTCTCCACAGATCTCTCTTATTCCCAATTAGGACAAAAGCAATTAATAATAAAAATGAGTTACTTTTCAAAAGCATCATTATGATCCTATTCTCGTGATTTCAGTATGAACCTTTCTTTAGGCATGAAATAAAAGTCTTTCATCACAAAAATAGAATGATATTCGAACATGATTATCTGCAATTGTGAAAAGATGTATTTATTTTCACAAACCAGAAACCAGAAATATTAAATATTATTTTTATACCATAATAGCTTCTTCTGACTACAGATTTTCAAATTTATGAACTAGCTCCTACTTCCTCTGAAGTCAGTGAAAACTTTGCCACTGGTTCCAGTTCAAGAAGATGATTTAGGCTTTATTTCTTAGGATAAAATATTAATATCAAATGGAACTGTTCCAGTGAAGTAGTAAAAATGGAAGAGGAATGGTTATACTCTAAATAAATCATCACAGGATGCTATACAGTTAAATATATGAGGCTAAATTTATAGTTGTGGCTTAAAAAGATTACTCAGCATACTGTACACCTGCTCAACTCTGAAATTGTCACCCCCCACAAAAATAAAGGTTGCTACTCATATAATTTAGAGTAGAGGTTCTCAGACTGTGTCCAAAGACCACTAATCCCCTGCAGACACTTTCTGCAGGCCACAGAGAGCTGGTTGACCACACACTGCTGGACCTCTGCCTTATTTCCAGCTGCTAAATCACATTAAAAAGCAGCTAAAATGCTTTAAATACTTCCCTAATCTCCTGTAAGCAATTAATGTAGCTACCACAGGACTATTATACAACTGAATTGGAAAGGGAGGTTTCCATGAGACTATTAATCTTTTAAGATGTCATCCTAAAATGTTGGAGAACTCTGGATTACTGGTCCATTCTCGAAGTGCTAGCTGAGGCATACAGACACCTATAGTACAACAGCTACCGAAACAATCCATTTAGGAAATAAAAGACCTACTGGGGATGTTTTTGTCCTTATTTTTATATAAATATGCAGAGATGATATAAATAATTATATTTGTTCAGCTCCTAGGATCAGGCCTTTTCACTAAGATTATAATGGACAATCTGAAAGTCAAACAATTATTACAAAAAAACATGGTCTAAAAAAAATTATATCTTCTACCAGCGTGGGTACACTACTAAGCTACAGGGATTCAGGAAACTTTTTTTCCATTCCACTATACCCATTGTGTTGCTACCACCCATGATTTAATTTCAAGTTTTCCAATATTAAATGTATTTTCATAAAGCCTCCGCTTCTACGGCCATCCGACTTACTTTTTTAAAATGTATTTATTTATTCTAACCTTCATATTTGCAAAGAATTGTTTTTAAATGTGACCCAAGTGTGTTCAAGGCTCAGAAATTAGAATGTTAAAACAAACCCATAAATCCCATGATCTCCTTAGCCTTAGTCATGATTTTTTAGCACATGTGGTTGCTAATACTGCACCTATGCAGACAAAATCTGGATCCCAGGTCTCTGACTGAACCAATGCAGGGTGTTTTTAAGTTGGGTTCTGGCCCAGTCACATTTGCTGGGATGGCTCTGCTGGGAGAACCAAGAGCTACAAAGAGTAACAAGGGTTGCTTTCCAGCACTCTGACCTTAGCACCCAGGAAGCTTGGTCTTTCAAAGGCACAAAGCCTCAGCAACCTTTGCTGAGATGGTGTGCCTCCTCCAGTGCAGCTCAACCTCCTCACAAGAGACACGGCTGAACCCGTTTGATTTTTTTTTTTTTAAAAAAAAAGGCAGTTCAAGGCAAAGGAATAAATTGTGCCCTGTGACAGGGTCCCTCCTCACCCCTGTGGCACTGCCTTTTGGCCGCTCTGGGGAATTGCTCAAGTGGCTCCTATGCCCTCTCCCAGAGTGCGTGAGCCATGCTTTCTCCGCTCATGGACTCCCTGCAAGTCCGGCATCAGTTTTACAGCACAACCCTCCAGCTGTGACTCAGTCCCTGCTCCTCCCCCTTCCAGCATGGTGTTTTCAGCAGTCCTTGGCCACCTGTATCGGTGGTCAAAGCAGTCCAAAGTCGGTCTTTTTCTTCAGGGCCCAACTGCTCCTTGTCTGGAGTCAGCCTTGCCTTCTCTGTCTGGGCCTTACTTCAGGGTCCAGTGGCTGCTGCTCCCCTAGTCAGCCTTGCAGTCCACCCCAGCCTTTGCTTCAGGGCTCATGGCTGCTCCTTCCCTGGAGCCTGCCTCTGCTGTATCCCAGGGAAATGGCCTGCCTCACCATGCAGACTGGCCAGTCTTCTCCCTGAGAGCAACTAAGAATTACTGCCCTCTCCCTGCTGTTGGTGTTGGAAGGCCTTCTTATATGGGCCTGCCTGGACCCGATTGGCTGCTTCCCTTTTAGCCCTTCTGATTGGCTGCTACAACCAGAGCCTTGCCAGAGCCCCATTAACCCCTTCTTTGCTGAGGTGAGCAACCTGTCCCACCACATGGCCCAATAATAAAAGTCCCTCAACTAACAAACAAGACAAAACTCCCAACAATACAAATAATGAGTTTATAACATGAAACAGAATGAAAAATCAAGTCCCATAAAAGAGTAGAAGGCTAGAATAAATGTTTACCAAATGCATGTTTGAGGGAAAACCATCCTGAAATTTGGCCTGCACAGGTTAGAACTGTAAGCAACTTTCCAGCTGGGAGGGATCATGTGTGAAGTTACCATAAAAAAAAAAAAACAAGCATGCTTACGGCCAGATAAGCATTTGCACAGTACACCAAAATGGTCTTTGTAAATCAGAGTTTTAATGTTATTTGCTGGTATTAGTCCCAACTGCCCTCTTTCAACTCTTTAACTTCTATTCTCTCCAGATCTTTTCTCCCCCTGCACCTTTATATATCACTCCTACAGTTCAAGCTTTGCAAGATGTAAGCTCTTTGCATGTTGCACCTGGCAGATAATCAGTGACTCACACTCACTGTCAGAAATGGGGATGGGGATGGTCAGCTGTAGTGGACAGAGCCAGCATCAGTAGTCCAGGGCAGGGTTGGAGCAAGGCTGGTACAGGCCTAGGAGCAGGGTAGGAGCAAAATCACAACAGGAGCAAGCTACAACTCAGGGAGTCTGTTGCCACTGCCATGGAGGAGTGAAGTTCCAAGCCCTGGAGTGCAGAGTTTCTGTGAGGCTTACACAGCTAGTCTGGGAGTCCCAAGGCCAGTTCCTGGTTTGTGGATTGGCTGAGTCTATCAAAGGTGTCTCTCATCACAATACATTCTCCTCTGCCCCCAGTGCTGCTGCTTCTGTGCTGCCCCCAGAGCTGGGCTGGAAGAAAACTGCTCAGAACTGGTCAATCTCAGGGAAGGCTGGCAAGAAGTTTTGCAGCAGGGAGGGGAGAGGATGCATGCACTGCACCACTAAACCAAGAATAACCAGATTCTCCCCACAGAGGCAAATCTCTAAAGGAGTAGAACTGAGATTAACTCTAACTGCCCTCACCCCTGAAAGGGTGATGGAGAGTGGGGGCCCAAGACTACCACAACTCAGCACTTCAGGCTCACTCCTTGCTTCACATGATCCAATGCAGCTGAGAGGGGATTAGGAGGAGAGGTGAAGTTTTAAGTGACTCTTCTTTTGGGTGTAAAGATTATCAAAAGGTTGAAAAGGTTAACAGGAGTCTACCTCTTCTCTATCTAGAAAGAATTCAGCTGCTGTCCACAGTGCTTTTCCAATGTGTAAGATTCTCCAGAGCAGTAAAGCTGAACACTTCCTGTGATTCTGCACTCTGCATGCATCCGTAATCTCTCCCTAATTATTGATGAGTAGAACCGTGCAAAATATATGTAATGAAACCCCAAACCATGTGAAAGTCACTTGGCTTTTGTGTGTTTCATTACCAAAACTAGGTCCATGCATATCAAAGACTAAACTGAGATCTGTCACCTCTCAAGAAAACCTGGGCTGATTTATGTTTGTGTTAAAGCCATACAACATTTTTAGATCTGGGTGATTCTGATCTAAAACCAGGTGGAATATGGTCCTTTTCAAATATGTTTTGAGGCTTTTTTGAAATCCAAGGTGTGGAGAGAAAAATAAAATATTCTCCTGAAGTGAAAACGTTTAAGCTTTGCACAGCTCTGAATGAAAGCTTCCATATTTAAATGAATGCAAATATAATCATTTTTGAATTATGAAAATGTGTGGGAAGAGGTTCATGTTTTAGAAATTTCAAACTTTTTGCTCTTGGCTAACACAAAAATGGATTGAATCTAGAATTTCATTGTAGTTATGTAGAAGCCCTGACTGAGGCAAGCTTCCTTTGGCAAGTTTTGAATGCAGATCTAAACACACTAGTCTGCAAATGTGGCACAGCGCTACAATAGCCGCATTGAGGCCTTAGTCTTGGGCAACATGTTTGCCTAGAATCCTGAGCCTGTTCACAATCAGTGTTGGGAAGGTTACTAGAAAGATCTATAAATCTGAGGGATTAAGGGGGTACATTCATATTGTTTATGTGCTCCTAGATTTCACATCACCTCTGCCCTCCATTAGCTGTTGACCCCAAGAAAATCTCTCTGACAATCTTATCTTACATATCTTCCAGTGCTTCCCTCGGGCCTGTAGAGCAGCAGTTCTCAACCACTGTGTTGGGACACACAAGTGTGTTGCAGAGAGTTGGTGGGGTGGGGTGGGGGGCAGATTAGCCTGGGGCGGGGCTGTGTCTTGTAGGGTTGGGCACACCGCCAAGCATGTTGCGATCCACAAAAGGTTGAGAACCAATGCTGTAGAGAGTGACAAGTTTGTCTCTCACTTTCTGTGGGAAGTCAAAAAGGATTTCCTTGAAGTTTAAGATCTGTAGAAATTTTACTTTCAAGTGACTTGTAGAAACTTGGTATTTTTTTTACCCTCTGGAAATGGCACATGGAGAGTCCAGCTTCTGTAACCCATAAAATATGTGCAATACAGGGTTAGTCATCTCTACTTAGTATATTCTTACCCAATGAAATATTCTGTCCCAAGCAAACCTCTAAATCTGTCAAATCTAACTGAAAAGTAACATCAGAAGTAGTCCAGGGGGGCTGGCAGCATCTTTGCTTGGGTACCTGGGTCCTTCAATTTCAAATGCCCTGAATCATGAAGTTATACCACCTAGAAAACAGAGCACTCGCATCATTGGCATTTATAAATTCTAAGACCAGAAGAAAATCCATTAGACCTCCTGGGCCCCTTCTGTTCTCATTGTCTTGTATGTTTTAGCTTGTGCAGCCCGAGAGCAGGCAAAGTATTAAATGCATCTGACCAATGTATTGAAATTCATATATGTGTCTCAATGTACTTCTTTTACTCTAACAGAAACAAAATTAGATTAAAAAGAAACAAAAACCAACCTGAAAATAGAATGTTTGAGATTCTAAATATGTTAGAGTCAAAATATGAACATTCTGACATGCGGTCAAAGTTTACAACTATGGCAGCTTTACTGTTCCCCGGTTCTGCAGCCGAGGGGAGGGGACGGGATTTCTACCTAGTTCTAAGGCTTGTTTGCCATTTGGCAATGGATGTGTAGTGCGGATTTTGGTATTACACGGCTGACCAAGCCTGTATGATTCTCTGAGGCAGACTCAATAGCATTCAGGCTTATAGAAATTATGTCATGGGACGCACTGACTAGACCCACTGCATCAATTCACATCCTAGGGCAAGGAACAAAAATCAGTCAGTCAAAGAAATCATTAAAGGGGGTGTGTGACCCAGAAAAGACATCTCTCTGGCACATGACTAACTGAGCTCTGTCAGAGTGAGAAGACAGCCTCCCTTCTTGCAAACCACACATGAATGCAAAGGCATTGAAGGTGGGAAAGAAGTTTGTCAGCAATTACTTGGGTATTCCTCACAAGGACCCTGCAATGAGTCCCCTCCCTCTCCCCCATGTAACATCAGGGTTAGAAAAAAGACTTTACTCTCAGCAGCAGGCTATTTTTCTCTCTTAGGAAAGAGAAGTTTTGCAGCAGAGCATGATGATATTGCTTGGGTGTGGTCTACACTAAAAACTTATAACAAGTTCCAAAGGGGTAGCCGTGTTAGTCTAGTTCAGCAAAACAAACAAGGAGTCCTGTGGCACTTTTAAAGACTAACTAATTTATTTATCGCATGAGCTTTTGTGGGAGAAAATCCCACTTCTTCAAAGCATCTGACAAAGTGGGATTTTCTCCCATGAAAGCTCATGCGATAAATAAGTTTGTTAGTCTTTAAAAGTGCCACAGGACTACTTGTTTGGTTTATATTATAACATCTCCCAGCAGTATGAAAAATCCACACTCCTGTGCCATGCTGACCTAACCTCCAGGTTAAACATTGGTAGGTTAAGGGAAGGAAAATGTAGTTGCTGTTGGAAAATGCTAACTTTTTAAAATAGCAACTACTGTATGTAAATTATTTAGTTACAAACACCAGTGTACATGCAGAGATCTGCTGCAAAATTTAAAAAAATAAAGGAAAGTTTTGAGCCACTTAGCAAAAAGCAAAATTTACACTTTGAAAAATGTTATTCTGTACACAGAATAATGAGGCCTCATAATAGACACAGGCTCTTATTTATTGAAATTCTGCTGTCTGATTCAGATGTTAATTTCATGCTGCATTAAATGAAGAACAGATTAAAAAAGTCTTTTCTGTCAGTGTTTGCATCAGCTTCAAAGTTGTGGTTTGATACATTTTTGAATTAACTTCACAAAGCACTGAATTTAAATTTGCAAGCTGTGATGATTCAGAATTTTAAAAAAATTCCTGTGGTGGGAATGAAAAGAAGATGGTCTAATGGTGATAAAAGACATGGAATAATCCATTCATATTTGCATACCAACAACAAGGCCCTTTGATTGCTGGGTAGCTGTGTTCACTACTTGTTTCATTTAAGATGAAATATATTATGCATAAATGGACTTCAAGAATAATGACCAATAAATTGACTCCCATAACTATTTTCCTTTGAAATCTAACAATGTTCACCCGTAAAAGGTACCAGGTTTGCCAGAGACAATTAAATAATTATCTTCAGTATTTACAGTATTCACTATACTTGTAGGGTATGGTACTGAAAACATTGAGGTCAAGTTATTTAGTTACCTGATGCAACTGGACGATTTTTAAGGGTAACCAGTGAAAGTGAGTTTCTTCCTTTTTGGCTGTGTCTGCAGGAACTGGCCATTCTCAGATCCTAGCAACAAGAATTTTCTGCCAGATGTCATCAACACAGCATAATGGAATTCATCACATTGTAGACAAGCTCAAATCTTAAATTAAATAAGATTGAGGGGTGGGGAGAGTTTTATAGTTTAATCCTAGAAGATGCAGAAAATCTAAAAATGAGATATTGTACAATTATGCCTGCCAAAGCAGGTGGACTATCTGGTAATATTATAGCAGCCTACAGTAAAAATACCATTCTGTAGGATCATATGCTACAGTGTGACAGTAAGGTAAACTCTATTAGAGAGAATTCAAGTACTGTACATGAATTCACGTGCAGAGAATAACACTAACATGTGTCTGTGTTTTCTAATGTTTTGTTGATGCTGTTTTAGTCTGGCCATACTATCCATTTGTCCCCCGAAACTTTGTCTTATAATTTCCATCAACTGCAGTTACACCTGCTGAAAACAATCCAGCAGATGCTTCTGCATGTTACGCCACACGGATTTTTCAAAACCATTGTTTTTCTTCTCAATGGCAAAAAGAAAAAAGAAAAAACGCATTTGCACTAGATATATTGTGGTCACTAGTCCAGTGACAATATATGAACTAGAGTCTGCATGAGGTAAATGGCTGAAATATTAGTGTTCTGAAATGCACTGTGACAGAATCTGTGTCACTAGGAGAGCTAGCCAGAAAAGGGGGGTGGGAGGAAAGAATCACAGAAATTCCAGCACATGTGAAAACATTTTCAAATCTATTTTATTTTCATTTCCCCAAATTTTGCAATGGATTATTTTAAACAATTGAATATTTTGATGTTGAACCAATCAAAAATCATACAGTGGCGAAGAAAAACAAACAATCTAAAAAATATAGAATAACTAGCAAATTGTTCTATTTTTGTTTGTTTATTTTATATTTTACATTTCCAGTTTAAATGTAAAGAACAAAAGCAAAACAAAAGAGACATTTTGGGGGGGAAAATTGCAAATGATTCTGTTTAAGAGTTTGGGAATATTCAATTCTGATTTTGATTTTATGAATGTTGCTTGTACCTATACCCATCAGTGCAGATTAGAATGTTTATAAAGGGAAAAAAAAAAAACTATGAATAAGGAACTGAAACAGGGTCATCAGCTTTCAAAGAGCTCTATCTTGATGGGACAATGGGGACTGCTTGCTGAGACACTCACTTTTAAAGACCTTCTGCCAGCAATTCCATGCAATGGTTGGAGTATGAAAATCCGGCATAAAAAGAGAAGCAAAAAAAGTCACAAACGATTAGCTTTCACTGACAATGGAAAAATTCCTGCCATCAGATTGACGTCCCTGATTCACTGATCAGATCTGTCAAGGCCCACTCAGTCGATCAGGAAGCCGATCTCTAAACACCACCCCGGCAACTTAAGCAGCACTGAGTCAAATGCATTGGACATGCCGTAGGCAGTGTCACCGAATGCACATCCATGCACACCTAGTGTATGATCTGTGTAACTTTCCTGTTTATGTTTGCAATGTAATTGCACAGTTTGATGCCAAATATGCCCTGCAAGAGGTTCCTTTATGAATATATGTAACATACTCTGCATTATTGTTATGGTGTCATGTTTCCTGCAGCATCATACATGTACTTATGTGAAGCATGTTCTCAGATATTTTACATGGCTCAGGGGTGTGAGGCAGACCATCAGGGCTATCTCTCAGCATGGAGGCTGAAGAGGTACATGACAAAGACAATACAGATAGAGCTCCCCAGCTCAGGCTGAACAAAGACCACCTGGAAGACGAAGAAGGGGCAAAGGAGGTTTGAAAAGGAACAAATAGACTGGGAAGGGGGAAGAGGCTTTTTGCCAGAGAAACAACATCTTGGAACATTTTCCATCAACAAGAAGGATTGGGCCCTGTCTAGGAAGAGGCAGAGACTGGCTGTAAAACCATCACAGCCAGATTTGAGTGGTAAGATAAGCATAATTGTAGTAGTGACTTTAGGTTAGAATGTGTTTTACATTTTTTATGTGCTTGTGGTAACTCCTGACTTCTTTTATAAATGATTGTGTATTGCTTTGCTATATGCGCACTTAAAATCATACTCTAATAAATAAAGTACTGTTTGTTTTATCTAAAGCTTTGTGAACTTTAGAAAGTGTGAGAGAACAGAGCTGGGGCATTCTTTTTCTTTGGTGAATGGGCGAACTGGAATCTATGAACCTACAGGATTGAGGAAGGGTCTTGATCCCTGTAGGATGAAAGTTCCTGGTGTGGTATCTGGGGGGGTGAGGGTGCTCACTGGAGGGCTGTCCCCTGAATGTCTAGAGAGCACACACCCATTACGGGGGACTGATTACATGCAGGAGGCTGGTGTGGGCTGACCCAGGAGTGGGTAGTCACCTAGCTAAGCGGGGTGAATTGGGGTTCAGGAGTGGAGATCAGGGAGTCACAGTGGCACACCAGAGCAGATTCTGGAAGGGGAACATCACAGGCAGTCAAACAATGGACATGCGAGTGCCAAATAATCATTCAGCACCCTGATAGTGTGTCCAAGAGGCCAGAACCAGTAACCATGTCTGGGCATTGTTTAGTCCCAGTTAGAAGCCCATGGGATTTGAAGATTCAGTCTGGATATAAAGAACATGGTGATTGTCCACCAGGGGGACTTAGTCAGGACTGTAACATCCTGTTTTTCAAAAGAAGACAGATTTATATTCTCTTTGAAAAATGTTGACCTCTTTCCTCAAGGTTAGAATCATACATCTGTCCTTAAAAAACAAACTATCAAAAAAATCACATTAAATCTGTGAGCTTTCAGAAGCAAGAGAAAAGATCCCTATTAAATTCAGGTGGAAGTAGGTGCAAATTGTATGAATATTTCTTTATAGTTAACTGAAGACCAAAGTAACTATTGGCGATAGGAGCATATTTACCACAGCCTGGCATCCCATATATGCAACTTATAAGCACTTCAACAACTGAAAAGGACCTCTTTTAAAATTTATTTAAGCACCAAATTCTACCCTCATATGTATTCATACAGCTCTTAATGGGAGTCATAGCATTTCACTCCAGAAACAAAAGTAGATGAAATAATGACATCTCCTCAAATCATAGCATCCAACAAGAACTGAAAAGGAGTCTTGTGGCACTTTCAAAGACCAACAAATTGATTTATCACATAAGCTTTCGTGGGGACAATTCCACTTCATCAGATGCATAAATCACAAAACGTGGCATGTTAACTGTATTTATACACGCAGAGAAGGGTGGGTCACAAGGTCAATTCAAATAGATCCCAGAGGGATTGTTTGCTAACTATTATTTATTTGTAATGTAGTGTCTAGAAAATAAAATAGAAATAAATAAAATAAAAATAAATGATGGCCACATAATCACCACCCTAAACTAGAAACCTACTAACCGCTTCATGCCTCCAGCTTTCATCTGAGACACATCACAGGATCCATTGTCTATAGCCAAGTCCTAAGATACAACCGCATTTGCTCCGATCCCTCGAAGAGAGAAAAATACCTTCAGAATCTGTATCAAACAATCTTAAAACTATAATACCCACCTATAGACATGACGAAACAGATTGACAGAGTCAGATAAGTACCCAGATGTCATCAACTACAGCATGGGCCCAACAAGGAAAACAACAGAACACCACTGGTCATCACCTGCAAACGGGGGAGTTTGCGAGGGAAGGAGAAGGAGAAGCCCTGAGAAGGAGGCGAAGGAGATCCCCTTGCTGAAGAAGCAAGGGAGAGAGTGAATTGCTGACTGTGTGTGCTTGTGCTTGTGTCTTTTTTTCCCACAGGTGATTTCTGTGAATTGTCAGTTACTGTGTGAGTTGGGATTGTGATTGTGTGATTGTCTGGGGGCTGTTTGTACCATTGTTCTCTGCTCAGCCCTGCTCAGCTCAATCAGCCTTGTGATCACCCTTCCCCTGTGTGCTTAACGAGGGGCAAGGGCTGACCCAGGCAGAGAAGGCCTTAAAAGCCAGTGGCTGAGCGACCAGGGGGAGCTTG
>ML685780.1:386327-435697 GCA_007922175.1 Pelusios castaneus
TTGCACCTCTAGACCTATTGCTCACAAACAGAGAAGAATTGATCGGGGAAGTAGAAGTAAATGGCAACCTGGGCAGCAGCGACCATGAGATGGTAGAGTTCAGGATCCTGATCAATGGAAGGAAGGAAAGAAGCAGAACACACACCCTGGACTTCAGAAAAGCAGATTTTGGCTCCCTTAGGGAGCTGATGGGCAGGGTCCCATGGGAAGCTGATCTGAAGGGGAAAGGTGTCCAAGACAGCTGGCTGTATTTTAAAGAAACCCTGTTAAAGGCACAGGAAGATAACATTCCGATGTGCAGAAAGAACAGCAAATGTGGACGGCGACCAGCGTGGCTTAGCAGGGAACTCTGCGGGGAGCTGAAACATAAAAGGGAAGCTTACAAGAAGTGGAAGCTTGGACAGATGACAAGGGAGGCGTATAAAGATATTGCTCGGGACTGCAGGGATCAAATCAGAAAGGCCAAAGGACAATTGGAGTTGCAGCTAGCAAGAGATGTGAAGGATAACAGAAAGGGGTTCTATAAGTATATCAGCAACAAGAAAAGGATCAGAGGTGGTGTAGGTCCCTTACTGAATGGGGCAGGCATCCTCGTGGAGGATGATGCGGAAAAGGCTGAAGTACTCAATGCTTTTTTTACTTCAGTCTTCACAGGGCGGGCCAGCTCCCAGGCTACTACACGGGGTAACAAGGACTGGAGAGAAGAGTGGCCCTCGGTGATGGAAAGTCAGGTTAGGGAACACTTAATGAAATTGGATGTGCACAAGTCCATGGGGCCGGATGAACTGCATCCGAGGGTGCTGAGGGAGTTGGGGGAAGTGATTGCAGAGCCGCTGGCCATTATCTTTGAGAACTTGTGGCGAACAGGGGTGGTCCCGGAGGATTGGAAAAAGGCAAATATAGTACCTAGCTTTAAGAAAGGGAAAAAGGAGGATCCGGGGAACTACAGACCGGTCAGCCTCACCTCAATCCCTGGGAAAATCATGGAGCAGGTCCTCAAGGAATCCATCCTGAAACACTTGGAGGACAATAGAGTGATCAGGAACAGTCAACATGGATTCACCAAGGGCAAATCGTGCCTGACCAACCTGATTTCCTTCTATGATGAGATGACTGGATTTGTGGATGCGGGAAGAGCCGTTGACGTGATATACCTTGACTTTAGCAAGGCTTTTGATACGGTTTCCCACAGCATTCTCGTCGGCAAGTTAAGGAAGTATGGGTTGGACGAGTGGACCGTAAGGTGGATCGAAAACCGGTTAGATCAACGGGCTCAGCGGGTAGGAATCAATGGCTCGATGTCTGGTTGGCAACCGGTAACGAGTGGAGTGCCCCAGGGGTCGGTCCTGGGGCCGGTTCTATTCAACATCTTCATTAATGATCTTGATGATGGAATAGACTGCATGCTTAGTAAGTTTGCGGATGACACCAAGTTGGGGGGAATGGTAGATACTCTGGAGGGCAGGGACAGGATCCAGAGAGACTTGGACAAATTGGAACACTGGGCCGAAAGAAACCTCATGAGGTTCAACAAAGACAAGTGCAAAGTCCTGCACTTAAGACGGAAAAATCCCATGCACTGCTACAGGCTGGGGACCGATCAGCTAAGTAGCAGCGCTGTAGAAAAGGACCGGGAGTTATGGTGGACGGGAAGATGAATATGAGCCAACAGTGTGCCCTTGTTGCCAAAAAGGCCAATGGCATATTAGGCTGCATCAGTAGGAGTATTGCCAGCAGATCGAGGGATGTGATAATTCCCCTCTATTCGACACTGGTCAGGCCGCATCTGGAGTACTGTGTCCAGTTTTGGGCTCCCCACTACAGAAAGGATGTGGACAAATTAGAAAGAGTCCAGCGGAGGGCAACAAAAATGATTAGGGGGCTGGGGCACATGACTTATGAGAAGAGACTGAAGGAACTAGGCTTATTTAGTCTACAGAAGAGAAGACTGAGGGGAGATTTGATAGCAACCTTCAACTACTTGAAGGGTTGCTCCAAAGAGGAGGGAGCTAGGCTGTTCTCGAGGGTAACAGAGGACAGAACAAGGAGCAATAGTTTCAAATTACAGCTGGGGAGGTCAAGGTTGGATATTAGGAAAAACTTTCTCACTAGGAGGGTGGTGAAGCATTGGAATGGGCTATCTAGGGAGGTGGTAGAATCTTCATCTTTGGAGATTTTTAAGGCTCGGTTAGACAAAACTCTGGCTGGGATAATTTAGGGGGAGTGGTCCTGCTTTTTAGCAGGGGGTTGGACTAGATGACCTCGTGAGGTCCCTTCCAACCCTATTATTCTATGATTCTATGACCTATAGCCCCCAAACAAAACCTCTCCATCACATCATCAAGGATCTACAACCTATCCTGGAGGACAATCCCTCACTCTCTCAAGCCTTGGGAGGTAGGCCAGTCCTTGCTTACAGACAGTCCCCCAACCTTAATCAAATACTCACCAGCAGCTACACACCATACAACAAGAACACTAAAGCCAGGTACTCATTCCTGCAACAAATCCTGTTGCCAACTCTGGTATAGGATCTAACCAAATCAGCCACTATATTAGGGGCTTATTCATCACCTGCTCATCTTCCAATGTGATATATGCCATCATGTGCCAACAATGCCCCTCTGCTATATACAACGGCCAAACTGGACTGTCTCTGTGCAAAAGAATAAATGGACACAAATCAGACCAAGAAAGTTAACATTAAAAAACCAATAGAGGAACACTTCAATCCACCTGGACATTCTGTAAAAACATGCTAATTACAGTAATTCAGGAAAAAAACTTCAAAAACTGATTACAATGTGAAACTGCTGAGTTAGAATTCATATGCAAACTAGATATTGTCACACTGGGTTTGAATAGAGATCTTGAATGGCTAATTCATTACAAAAGGTGATTTCCTCCCTATTACCCTTCTCAGCCCTTGCTTCCTCTTCCACGCTGTTTATAAACAAAACAGTTTGTTTACTTTGCTGAAATAGGCTAGCAGGCTACCCTCTGGATCTGTCTGAATTTGACCTTGTGACCCATGCTTCTCAGTAGGTATAAATACAGCTAACATGCCACATTTTCCATTTCATACATCTGATGAAGTGGGATTGTGCCCATGAAAGCTTATGTGATTAATAAATTTGTTGGTCTTTAAAAGTGCCACCAGACTTCTTTCTGTTGTTTTGTTTTGTTGAAATAGACTAACACGGCTACCCCTCTGGAATGTATCTACAACTGCTACAAGATGAGGTGGCAGGCTTGTGTACTTTTTGGCAAGGAACAAAAGAAAGAAATGTCTATATAGAAAAGTAATCTGCATTGACATTTTCCATCATCATATTGGTCTACTCCAGGAGGGGCAAAATTGATATATAACAAAAATGGTGGGATAAAAAGGGCAAAGTCATAAAGAAACTGGGTGTCTTTCATAAGGCGACCCAAATCACTGATGGGAGACTATATTATGTCATACTGTATATCTGTACTCCAGTGCAATTCTCATCTGATAAGACATTGCCAATTACAAGACAGTATGAATTATGGTGGACTAGGGAATGCCATGGATGTGCGGGGACATCTCTCTGGTCACTGAAGGCCCAGATCTCTGGCACATGAAACAGGAGCATGACACATATTGCACTAATCTTGCCTTTTTTTTTTTTAAATTTATTTAGATTAAAAACACCACACCAAAATTTCCCCCATCCAGAGCTCTGAATGCCCTCAATATTAATTTAAAAACACAATGAAGATAAATTCCAGTCAAAGCAGCAGCAGCACTTTTTCCCAACTCCCAAATCACATCTTCCACTATCATTCAGAAGATCTAATAAGAATTAAGATTTCCACCCCACATTTACCTCCAAGAGAAACTGCATCTCCAACTGCCTCAGCTCTCCTCCAACATCCATTCATATACTAAAACTGTATAAACACATGAATGTCTACATAATCTCAGTATATTTCATATGGTTGCACTGATGAAAGGCAGATCTGGCCTGAACAATAGCACATAGAAGACATATTTACCTATGGTTTTCCATAGTGTTGTTGCCGGTAATGGGTGATAGTAAGGCCACGCCCCCTCCCTATCAATACAAGCTTGGTATGGACCAAAGATGACATGCCAGAGGCACACCACGGAGGTCCCCTATGCATATTTTCAATTAATTCCTTGTGCACACAGATGCTCTACAGCCTAGCCACCTCCTCCCATTGCTCTTCCAACTGTTTCCTGAGAAGTTCTACCAGTAGGCCCCTCTCACACTCGAGGATCTCCCCGTTCTGGCTTTCTGTGAAGGGGAAATGCAGGCCACAGTTTCTGCAAATCCACACCAAGATCTGGGTAGAGGCTGTCATGGTCATTTTTTCTGTCTGGACTCAGGTGCAAGTGGAGGATCCTGGAGCGCTGTTGGGATTGGTGTTTTTGCCTTTCCGAACCAGAATAAAAATAACATTTCTTCCACCTACCAACTCCCTCTCAACCTCTGTTTGCTGTCCATTGTTCATTAACTCCCCTTGGTCGCTTAGCATCTGGCTGGTAAGCCCTTCTATATCAGCCCTGCTCCCTCGTTAACACACAGAGGAAGGGTAATCACGAGCATGATCAAGGGTGATCAGGGATCTAAGGAAAGAAAGCTAAACCCTTGCTAATATACAATCAGCTAGAAGAACATAAGTATTTGCATTACCAGACAACTCCTTGCTTGCATTTTAACTCAGGTGACACTAATGTAATATATGTGTACCTGGACTGCTTTGTTTCATTTTTATCCTGTACGCACACTGGTCAGCAGCGAAGTGTCATGTGACAACAGGTATATAGGCACTAATGGGAATTAAGTGGTTAATATTTTTTCATTCTTCTTGAACAAGGAATATGGCACAACAACAACAAAACATGCTGTGTCCTTAGACAGGACCTCTTAGGCCTATTCTCACCAATGAAGTGGGGAATTTCCCCCTAAAAATAACTGGTGCCAAGGCTATGGAGCATGAGAACCTATAGACTTTACTGAGCCAGAGAGCTTGGATGTTAATTTCACGCAAATCAGTGGTGGCCATGTGGTGATTTGCATAGCTCTAAAACACAACTTGTACCTAACCCAATTTCTATTATTGGCAGAGGATGACAAAAGCTGATCAAAAGCAGATTTTTATTCCTAGTAAATTCAGACAAGCATTTTTTTTCTTTTTTCTCTCAATGAAAATAAAAGTATAAGCAAGCCAATACGGTTACTTGTCCCTATTTATTTCTATAAACATATTGTGTGTGTTTAACTGGCCTAAAGAATGCCTGCCACCAGAGTAGCTAGACACTTACACAGTTTTTTAAAAAATGAAATAAAATTACTACACATCAGGGGCAACACTAAGTAATTAGTGCTCTACACATGTCAGCAATCATATTATCAACTATTTAAAAAAAATAATTAGAAACTACCAAAAGCTAAACCTACACATACACCTTGCAAAATGCCTGAAGCTTGTGAAAAGAAGGTGCTGGAGTATAACCAAGAGGAGCTTTTTCCTCTTTTAGAGAATCCTTTACTAAGAAAGGTCTTTTAGTGGTCCTGGAAAGTAAAGCCACAGAATCTGACTTAGCAAGTGCCCCCCAGTCAATTTTAACTATTGAGACATGATGGGGTGAGAAGTGGCCACAGAGTAAATGCAAACCATTCATGGGATTAAGAATTATTGCCCATATCTGGATTTTGCCTCAGAAAGTTAACAAAAAGCCAATCCAGAAACTTCAGCACAGTTATCATTGTATCCTCTCTCTCTCAAAAGATGCTGGAATGTCTGATATTCTAAAGTAATTTTAAATACAGTTCATTACTTCAGTGTATTAACATGGCCTAGCATAGATAAATGGATAAATTATGCCTTTCACCTAATCTACAAAGTGGCACCCACTCTGTTTCTGTGGAACCCAAGTAAAGCACATAATAAACATAGTTAAATGCACAAAGCCTCTTGGAGATTTCCACTG
This sequence comes from Pelusios castaneus, assembly GCA_007922175.1. NCBI lineage: Eukaryota > Metazoa > Chordata > Testudines > Pelomedusidae > Pelusios > Pelusios castaneus. Next base: position 392,314 of record ML685780.1, read on the forward strand.
GGTTTCAATTCAAAACAAGTGGGGATTTTGCAGCACTCATCACCCTCTTTGTGCACAGTCTCAGACTCTTCAGACCAAATTCACTTTCCTTCCACTACCCATAGAAATTAGAAAGCAGGAAGGATCTTCTTCTGATCAGCTAATATAGTCTAAAAGATCTTAAAGCATTTTCCCCAAGAACTTGCATCTCATTTTCCTCATATAGCCTGTGAGCTCATCTTTTTTAGTTCTCTGCCAGCTAGAACTACATGGGTACAATTCAGATAGTATTAACTTTCATGAATTTGAATTAGAGATGAATTTGGGCCTACAACTGATTAGCTCATATTTACTGTAGTTTCTTGGATTGATATTTACCAGAGCTTACTAGCAATATATATATATATTTGAAAGAAGACATTTATTTTGTGCTGCACTTCTTAATTTATGATAGATGGTCATTTAGCCCCATATTTGTATAGCAATTTCAAAGATTAAAAAACAAACAAGCCCCCCCCCCATATCAAAAAAAAACAATTGTCTTGTTAGAATGCTGGTCTGTACAGCGTCATTCTTCAAAGTCACCCAACCTGTGTAATGAAGGTCAAGGTGAATGTTAGATAAGCATAACATTTTTTTATAAGCATTCAAGTTAACACTGCTATCTAAACTCAAGAGTTCGTTTCAACATTGTTTACAGTGTGTACACATGAATGTGCAGGAGCACAATTAAGGGGAAAAATAATAGCTGAGAACATACCACATTTAAAAATATCATATAAAAAGAGTACAATAATGTATGGTGAAATATCTATATATTGATAAATAATTGCACATAGAACATGTGTACAGCTGTTCCAAAGTTAAAGCTACAAAGCTAAAAAATAAAAAGAATTCCTTCAATTATGAATCAAAAATTTTAAAACCGCTTTTAAAAAAATGTCTTTTCAGCACATCAATAGAACATAGATAAATATGGGAATAGGGAGATTGGTGACATATTCTGATTTGCCTGTAAAAGTATATTAGAAATGAGGAAGTACCAAGCACTAAACTCCTTTGAGGAAAAGTGAAGGGGAAATATATTCCTTTACCTTATTGGTGTAGGTAATTTCCAACATCTGCAACTACAGTTTCATTTCATTTAATACTTCAGTGGTGAATACACAGCATCTCTCACAGTAGCTCTATTAATTCTGATTAACATTAGTAGTGATGCTGCACTAGAGCATAAAGGCTTAAAATGAATTGAAGCAGAAGAAATTCATGAAGACGGAAAGTATGATTAATGTAGAGGTTACTCAATAAATAATCATGTGTGATATTAGTCTCGTTATATGAACAATTGTGTTCAAATGAAACCACTGTATTTTTAAAAATGTCATTCATATGTTTATTCAGTGAATCATTTAGAGAACAACCCATTCATCTAGTGCTACAACAATCAGATGATTGGGAACAATTATTTTTGGGGTGTCTGTAGGCTTGTTAAAATAAAGATGGTAGTGGAAGGGAGCAACTTAACTCCAGCATCTAAAACTCTACAATATATTCTAGAATGTCTTTCCAATGTGAAATCAAATCTCATTACTGTTTAAGAAGAAACAAATCGGAACAGGTTGCTATAGAATCAGTTAAATATTTTAGTATTTATTTATTTATGAAAGCCTAAGGGCTTGCCTAGTTTTTTGGTTTGATTTTAGGTTTTTGTGGGGGGGGGGTTGTTGGTTGGTTTTTGTACAGAGCTTTTTCTTTTAATCGCATTAGTCTGACTTGAATGCAATATATATAGTTATACCTGGGCGTGTTTTACCGCCTCTGAAGAACATGGTGGTACTTGGTTTATTTTTACAAAGTCTGCAATGATTTAAAACAGTTGTATGATTTTGTTTTGGAGAAAATAGTCTCCTTTCAGAACAGCAACAAGAAGCATATCTGTTTCGGCAGAGGCCAAATACAGTCAGTGAATTCTTGAAGCTCAAACTCCTTCTAAAGTTGTGGATGTATTGATGAATCACAATATAAAGCTAGATGAAATTATATAGATAAGATTCTCAAATAGTGTGAATTAGTATAGCTCCATTGAACTCAGAACTACACCAATTTATTGCATCCCATACACTGAGTTGGAAAACAAAGAGAACAACATGAGAACCAACTCACCCAAGACAGCCTGCTTGGCTGAGCAGCCACAAATTCTGTCTAGTGGTCATGGAATTGCATAGTAGTTTGAGCAGCTTCCCCTCCCCCGCACAGCTGATGGCCTGATGACTGGGCTCATGGGACCAATGTTGGTGGACTCAGAAGGCAAATTCTTCTCTATATAACTGAATGTCAGTCAGGTGAGAAATTATTTTAAAAGGGTCATGGCCCAAGGTTACTAGGCTCTCCTCAGCTGATGGTTTTGAATGTCAGAGGGAAAGATTAAAGAGACAATGCAGATGAAAGATTGTCATTTGGGAGGTTAGATGGTGGTCAGCAGGGAAAGAAAAAATTCCAAAGCTCCAGCAACAGTCCAGCCCCACAGAGGACAATTTTTTTCCTAATGAGAAAACTGATAATCATGGAGGAGCAAGGTTATGAAAATATACACCTTGATCAGATAATTTTGGCTGTTCAGTTTTGTTGCTTGTCCATTCAAAGGGAGATCCAAAACCAGACCATACCCCTAGGTGGGAAGCCAAAAAAGAATTTAACTTCAGCACCAGAGTAGCTGCAGAATCAGGAGTATTTAGCAAAGAAGTTGTGAAGGAAGAGAAAGCATTTGTCACATATCTTGAGAGCACCAGACTATTTCCTGTAGAGGGTTGGGGTTTTTTTTTTTTTTTTGGCGTGTTTTTAAATCGTTTGCAGCAGGTGGACTTTCCAGCTATCTTGTTGCTATAGGGCCAACATATAATGTCTTCAACAGCTTCTTCAGCCTGGAAGATGGAGGTCATAGGGAGTTCATGCTAGATTGAGGCTATTACTAAGGTGCTTGAACATTCTCAGGAAGAAGCATAAAAATAACAACAAACAAGCAGTATGCAATTCAATCATTTCATATTTATATGTTTATCTGAATTTTCTGTTGCTACATAATTTTGCAGATTTTTCTAAAAACAACAAAATTCTGATCTGCATTGTCCACTTCTAAAATAATAACCCCAACTATACCTATAATATGACGGGGGCTAATTTGGCTACAACGAGTCAAGAAAAAGATCTTGGAGTCATTGTGGATAGTTCTCTGAAGATGTCCGTACAGTGTGCGGAGGCGGTCAAAAAAGCAAACAGGATGTTAGGGATCATTAAAAAGGGGATAGAAAATAAGACTGCAAATGTATTATTGCCCTTATATAAATCCATGGTACGCCCACATCTCGAATACTGTATACAGATGTGGTCTCCTCATCTCAAAAAAGATATTCTAGCACTAGAAAAGGTTCAGAAAAGGGCAACTAAAATGATTAGGGGTTTGGAGAGTGCCTCGTATGAGGAACGATTGAAAAGGCTGGGCCTCTTCAGCTTGGAAAAGAGGAGACTGAGGGGGGACATGATAGAAGTATATAAAATTATGACGGATGTGGAAAAAGTGGACAAGGAAAAGTTGTTTAAATACTCCCATAATACAAGAACCAGGGGTCACCAAATGAAACTGATAGGTAGCAGGTTCAAAACAAATAAAAGGAAGTTCTTCTTCACACAACGCACAGTCAACTTGTGGAACTCCTTACCTGAGGAGGTTGTGAAGGCTGGGACTATAACAATATTTAAAAGGGAACTGGATAAGTTCATGGGGGCTAAGTCCATAAATGGCTATTAGCCAGAAAGGGGTTAAGAATAGTGTCCCTAGCCTCTGCTTGTCAGAGGATGGAGACGGATGGCAGGAGAGTGATCACTTGATCATTGCCTGTTGGGTTCACTCCCTCGGGCACCTGGCACTGGCCACTGTCGGTAGACAGATACTGGGCTAGATGGACCTCTGGTCTGACCCAGTACGGCCTTTCTTATGTTCTTAAAATTTCCAAACACACTCTTTTGTACTTTCTTGCATGCTGCCCTCATGCTTAGGAGATATTTCCCATTAACAAAGCTATCTATTCACCTTCAAAGCCCTCCTCAAAATTCTCCTTTGCTATAATGTCTACAAAAAAATTGACAACAGATATGCTGTTGTCCAGAGAATATTGCCTGTCATGTTGCCCAATAATGTCTTATTGTTTCCTTTTACACCACCATATGCTTATATCCATGTATTCTTTCGTCTTACACTTATATTGTAATCTATTTGGGGCAGGAGCTGTCTTTTTACTCTGTCTGTAGACAGCCTGGCAGAATGGGGTCCTGGTTCATGTCCACGGCTCCTAAGTACTATGGTAATAGAAATAAATCAACTTCATCAATGGTGGGTGGACCTCAACAGAGTTAGACTTCACGTATTCAGTTGTCTGAATGATTTCCCTCCCGCCTTTGCTTTGATATGATTCATCCTTATCAAAGTAGTGGCAGTACTTACAAGGGAAGACTTCCTTGCCACTAGCTTGCTACAAAAATTTTGGGTGAGGGTTTGAGTCCTTCTCCCTGTCAATAGCAGCAGGCTACGTGAGCCTCCTCACAGTCAGAAAGAAGCAGCCCATTACTAGAGTGACCACCCATCCCAAACTGCGGACAATCCCAAAATGCAGAATCCACATCTTGATCCCAGGCTGAATGACTCCAGGACAGCTTTTGTCCTAGATTCCCCACAGCACCGCTCCACACCCACCTGAGGCTCAGGGACAATGCCAGCTTCTTTCCTAAGATGGATAAGGAGAGACTCAGCACCCCCTTACCATAAAATGATGCCCCTTGCTCCTTCTTTCCTCTGGCAAGGCCAGAAGCCAGAGCTGTGAAATACTGAAAACTACCAAGGGGTGCCCCCAAGACCCTCTACTTACCTGAGGGGCAAGGACATGGGTTGGGAACTGTTCTTGGGCTCTCAGACCTCCCACCCACAGCATTTGGAGGGTCCAGAGCTCCCAAGAGCAGCCTGGGCTCACTGGATAGTTCTTCCCACAGCCCTGCTCCAGCTTTCAGCCTGGACAGGAGGTGGGCCTGGTGTGAACAGAGGGAACGGGGGGGGGGGGCATGAAGAGGGCAAGGCTCCTGCATGTGCTCTGCTTTTCCTTTTCGAAAAGGTTGTTGTCCTACTCATAACCCAAGGCTGAAACATCTCTCTATTTTCAGGAGAATTTGTGATAAAATCCGGCACTTCTCCTTCACACTTTTATATGCTCTAGCACACAACAAAAGCTGGAGTGTATCACATATCAATGAAGAGGAAGAAGATTGTAAAGAAATTCAAAGTGATGGAATTAACAAGACAGAGTCTATCTAGCTAAATATCACATTGAGGAAGAAAGCTACTGGAGTTTCTCCTGGGATAGTGCTTGGGGTGTGTTACAGACCGCCGGGATCTGATTTAGACATGGATAGGGACCTCTTTAAGGCCCTTAAGGAAGTTAATACTACTGGGAACTGTGTGTTATGGGAGATTTTAACTTTCCAGATATAGATTGGAGGATATATGCTAATAGTAATAAAAGGGCCCAGATTTTCCTGGGTGTGGTAGGGTTCGGGCAACCCCGGAGAGGCTGGTGTGGAGACCGTGCGGGAGGGGACCCAGAGAGGCCAGCAATGGGGGACAGGGGCCGGAGCCCAGGAGAGGCTGGCTGAAGAACTGGCTGCGATCCCGGCAAACCCAGCATGGGCGCCGGAGGCCCCACTGTGGGGATCCCAGAGAGGATGGCAGCCTTGTGGCGGCCCCGGAGAGGCCAATGTGTAGGTGGTAGCCCTGAGAGGCCAGCGGGAGGGAGCGGGTGGCTGTGCCAGGGGCCCCCGGCAAGGTGAAGCGGGGTGGCAGTGGGGTTGGCAGGGGACAAAAGTCAAGGATTGGGCCCCCCACATGGTGTGGGGGTTCCATCCTTGACTTTTGCCGGGGGTTCCGGAATCCCTAAGACTGCCCCTGAACCTAGGTTATCCCCTACAACCAGTTCCTTTATGAGGTCCTCACTACTCACTAATGCCAAATCTAAGATGGCATCCTCTCTTGTTGGTTCGGTAACCATTTGGTAATTGGCTGATCTTTGGCTACTGGTGGTGGATATGCCAGTGGCCTAAGAAGGTAGGGTAGATGTAGTGGGTTCTGATTTATTACAGAGAATTCTTTCTTGGGTGACTGGCTGGTGAGACTTGCCCACATGCTCAGGGTTTAACTGATCGCCATATTTGGGGTCGGGAAGGAATTTTCCCCCAAGGCAGATTGGCTAGCGCTCTGGGGGGTTTTCACCTTCCGCTGCAGCATGGGGAATGGCTCACTTGCTGGTGGATTCTCTGTATCTTGAGGTCTTTAAATCATGATTTGAGGACTTTAATAATTCAGTCATGGGTTAAAGGATTATTGCAGGAATGGGTGAGTGAGGTTTTGTGGCCTGCATTGTGCAGGAAGTCAGACTAGTTGATCCTACTGGTCCTTTCTGACCTTAGAGTCTATGGCTATGTCTACACTTGCTAAAATTAGTTTGAATTAGTTAGTTCGAACTAACTAATTCAAACTAATTTTAGTTAGTTCGAATTAGCTTAATTCGAACTAGAATGGCCCCACTGGAATGTTAGTTCGAACTAAGCAAGCACTTGCTTAGTTCGAATTAGCGATCCCCATTCATTTCAATGGCCGGTTAATTTGAACTAAGAAATTAGTTCGAATTAACATGGCCACATTGGTTAATTCAAACTAGTTAGTTCGAATTAACCCCTTAGTTCGAATTCCCTATTCAAACTTATTAGTTCGAATTAAGGAAGCCCTTAATTCGAACTAACTAAAGCCTAGTGTAGCCATGGCTTTAGTTAGCTCGAATTAAGCCTCCTTAATTCAAACTAACTTGCCAATGTAGACATAGAATATGAGTCTACAACCTGGAACATGCCAAGTCACATTAGAATTCTAAGCAGAGGTGCCAAACAAGACCTGATTTCATCTGGGCCCTATAATACATCAGAGAATGTGCAACAGGGCCAAACGCCTGAAGTTTCACAAGAGCGTATCAGGAGGCTGGATCAAGATGAAAAGATACTGTGAGGAGCTCTGAAGAAGAGGAAGGGCTACTTTAACCGCATAGCTGGGTAGTACTATGACCTTTTGCAAATGAGGATACTGAGATAAAGAAAGGTTTAAGTTCACTAAGTCACAAAGGGAGTAAACACAGAAATAAAGGATATAACCCACATGTCCTGATTCTCCAAATTGTTAATACATAAATAAAATACAGTTAAAATATAAATCTAGATGTATACATTGCAATTTCACAGTCCCGCAGACCAAGGCTGTGAGCCCAAGTCAGGATCCTAGGTCTGTAATCATAGCATAGACATACTGTATCCTGTGAGTTTTGCCATCAACTACAAAGGGATCAGGATTTGTTCCATAATGCACTCCCTGTGCACACAAAACACTGAGCTAAATTCATACCTAGTGCAATTCCATGGAAATCAGGTAAGTAACATAAGGAATAAATTTGGCCCATTACATCTACTGTGTGTAGCTGTTTGAATAAACAACAGATATGTATGCAAACAACCATGAAGAACTTCTACTCATCAGTGCATTTAAAATGTATCAGTAACTTTCAGCCTCTTAAAGTATTTATTTTCCAGTTTCATTAGGATTACACAAACAGCTTTTGGCACAGGACCACATGAGCGACTTCACTTCATTGAACCATTTTTCCACACCTGAGACATAAAATCAGAAATGTGAAATAAGTTTAACTATTGAAAGCACTTCATGCTTTATTTTGTGACAGCCTTCCCCAAAACTGCCTATACTCCATTGTTTGCACATATGTTCTTCACAAAACTGAGGCTAAATATGCCCTTTCACTATTTTTTTTTAATTAGAATTTGTGACTTTCATTGAAAAAAGATATTAATAAATTATGTATCACTTTTGAATTCAATGAACAATCTACATTTTACAACATACAAATTAAACTATCCACTCAGCAAATGACTGATAACCCAGGTATACTGACTGTATAAGGAGTTAACCATTCTCATTAAAATCAGATTGTCTTCTTTGTGAGTACAATACAACTGGTTTGTATTTTAACAAGGTTTGGATTGAGTGGGGTGATGCTTTTAAAACATGGAACCCCAGTAAAGCTTTTAATTATGACAGTTAAGCTCTTCTCCGATAAAAAGGTTTTCCAATCGTAATATGATTAAGGCAACTTTATGTACTTTTTAAGAACTAGGAAATCTGAATTAAGATATCTTTCCTACCACATACTCTGGAATACATTTTTAAAAACACTTAGCATAGGATTAAGCAACTAAAGTATACCAATCTAGGAAATATTTTGTCTGAGTTTAGCCAACAAATAACCATACATTTAACAGTTGTGTTTATATCAAAAGATGATGGCCTTAGAGAGGATATGTTTTATTCACTTTAAACATTTTGTAGAGTATACACTTATTAATGTAATCTGACAAAGACATTCCACTTGTAAATGCTATTAATTCTGTGGTAACACAATCCTGCAGTGTACTCAGAAGTAATTTGACAGCAATTCATTGCAAGACACATCAAACTGCACCTTATCTTTTTACTTCATAAATCACCCAAACTGTAGGCAGTTTATCATGTTTTTAATTACTTTTTAGAAATTTCACTTTGATCCATCCATCAATGATATGCTATTAAATAAAATGATATCTTCAAAAAATGTACAGCAATCAGTTTCAGAATAAAACTTGGGGGGAAGCTGCTATGATTTTTAGACATACCGAGCTGCTAGGATCAATCAATTTATTTAATCTGATGAACAGTCACTCACATTTTCCTACATCTTTTGACAATAGCAGAGAAATCCATGAAGTCATAATTCATGCATTATTGTCACTTATCTTCTATAATGTATTTCAAATCAGTTAAATCACTTGAGTAAAAATGTACCTGCAAAGCTAACACTTGAAGAGCTTTGTTTAATTATATAAAGTTCACATGTCATTATCACCTATATAATATAGAATTAGAAAAACAAATTACTATGGTACACTACAAAGCATTAATTGAGAACTAAGGTTTTACAGGGTAAAAGTGCAAAGCAACAGGTTTGTAGCTCAGAACATCCAATTATGTAAACACATTTTGCACTGGAAAGATCATTCACTTAATTTTTCTGATCTCTGTGGGGAGTTATTGATTTCATTAAGTCCTAGCTTTAGAGTGACTGAAACAAACAAAATAACAACCATCAAATAAACTGTTATTGTTTGAGTCAGGACAATAAAATATTCTATGAACTAAATCAGCTTTACTAAAAGATAATATTACTTGCTTGTTTTTATCCAGTTTAAAGGTTTTTTAGTATTTTTAGTTTTTTTTTTTAATTTCTATAATTACGGTAAATAATTAAACACTATGAGGCAATCACAAGCTCGTTAAACAATATTCCAAATGTGGTGGCCTTAGCTATATAAAACTCATCATTCTTAAACATTCTCGATTACTAAGACGTTAAAATATTATTTTGTAGTGAGTCACAGAATGATTATATAATTAGATTAAATCCATTGAAAATTATCTCATAGACTTTAAGACCAGAAGGGACCATTATGATCATCAAGTAGTTTGTTCTCCTGCTCATTGCATTGTCCTTCAGCAAAACTTAGTTTTTTTCATAACACATTGTATCAATCTAACTTTCAAGATAATAGTTTTCTGAACTTTAACTGCAATTTTACAAACAACCCATCTGTCACTACATACATAAAACCCCAAAAGAACTGATTTAGCTTTAACTTTTTACCTTTGTTGTACATTTCGTAAATTTATGCTCCTTAAATCACTTCCATAAAATCAGTCTAAGCAAACAAGGCTGATCAACAACTGAAGAGGGAGAGTTTTCCCTCCTTTCCAAAGCAGTAGTTTAGGCAGATCTAGGCTTCCCCCCCAACACACTTCATCACTTAAAAAAGAAACTTAAAAGATTTTAAATGGAGAATGCCGTTGACCATCCTAAACACTCGGAAAACGAAAACCAGCACTATTTTCTTTTGGTTTCAGCGTTCAAACATTTACAGTAAAATAAAACACAAAATGATATTCATTAGAGCTACCACAAACCCAGTGGTTGCAGTCTTAAAACAGAAAAGAATAGAGTTCAGTCAGGCACAAAGGTCTCCATGGCAACAGTGAATTTAGACCCCCATTGGCATTATTTATGCAACATTTCATCACAAAAGGACCCTCCCACTAGCCTAGCTGGCATATTCTACAGTTTTCCAATCTCTCTCTTTTTTTCCTTTAATTCATATCTAGCCCTTAAGCTATTTGTATCTCAACATAAATATCCTACAGTATTGTAAAATAAATTCAACCTGTCTTTCGGCTTTGTTGTGCTATGTTTCAGAGACAGCAAATGCATTTTAAATCCTAGGAGTTTACATTTAAAAATCCTTCTACTTTGATATCAAGGATCTATAGTTTGCCAAGAAAAAAAAAAATTTTGACTCTGTTTGAATACAGTGTTTTCTGTTTTTATTTAGTTAAATTCTTCCTAAATATATGTGACTAGAAATTGAAATCTTGCAGAAAATAACCTTTTAGAAAAAGCATTATTGGCAAAAGTGCAAAGCAGATGCCATGTTATTAAACTGCTGGCCTGTGCCCATTTCCAAATGATAATTTTTCTTCTGTGTTTGCAGTATAGAAATCTAATTTAACATTTATGTATTTTTATTTTGCTTTTGTAGCTATGATAAGGCCAATATATTTGATTTATGTTCACATTGTAGAAGTTACCAGAAAATGGAAAAATATAATAAAACACATTTCTATGCTATCACAACTCAAACAAGTCCTTTTGTGTATTCATTATCATTTCCCCTTTTAGCTTTAAGATATTGCTTTACCATATGACCTTAATGGACCATTAACATTTTAATTTTAAATTTCAAAATTTTTAGACAATACAAACTATTGTCATTTTGCTCTGACAAACTTAGATAGAGGAACTTATAAATGTAAAAAGTGAGGGTAAAAGTTAGAAGCAGCCTAAATATTAAGGCCTCCTTTCTTTCTGTATTTAAAACTTCAGAGTCCTAACTTGTAAATGTTTATGTACCCAAGTAGCTGTCTACATGCAAGTAGTTCCAGTAACTCAATTAAATAACTTATATGCATTAATGTTTTTTGCGTTCAACAATGTTGTTGGCATCTCAACAGTAAGGCAAAATGTAATCTTAATGATGGATGCTGACTTCATAGCAAATCATTCTAGCCATGGAAATTAATGTAGAACATTCACTTACTGTATTTTTCTGAGCTGCAAACCTTTAGTTACACAAGTAGTTCCACTAAAATCAATGAGTGCCAAGTTAATAAGGTTTTTGCGTAAATAAAGGATTGATTCTGCAAATCGTAAATAATTAACAAATAGATAATTAACTATTCAGAAGAAAATACTGTTTGGCTACTTTTGTAATGTATACAAAAATGCTTTTAGGGAAATGTCTCCCCACTTCCTTCCCCAGAGAACGAGAGATATAAATTGATACAGATATCTCACATATACACATGTAGGGGGTATCTACATGATGGAGATGTAACTCTCACCTCTTGTAGGTATACTCATGCTAACTCTCATCCAGCTAGCATGCTAAACAGTAGGGTAACTGTGGTAACACAGAGAGTGGCATGGACTAGCTGTGCCAGGCATATACCCACAATGTTCAGATAGGCTATACACCCCAAGTACAAACCTATGTTAGGTAGAAATCTGGTTCTGGCCAAAGGTAGCCTAAGTGCAGAAGAGTACGGGAAACTGAGGTTGCTATTCTGAGAAAACTTAGATGTAAGATGGGGACAGTAAAATGAGAAAATTGAAGTCAACAAGGACATGACCCAAGGTTATATCGTTACTATGTTTTGGTTATAACTGGTTTTAGTCGGGCTTTTAATTATGTTTCTTAAGAATTATGCATATTTTATTAAAATACTATCCATATTGATAGTATGGAAGGACCAGAGGTTGTCTTTGGCTTTTGGGGGCCCCAGGTAAAGGCCTATTGCAGGGCCCCCATATAGGACCATGCACTCTCCTGTGGCTGGCTCCCCACCATCAGTCCCCCCCCATGGCCTCAGCTCCCCTCTCCAGCAGTCCCCCGCCACTGGCCCCAGCCCTCCTCCTCCACTGTCAGCCCCATCCCCTCCTCCACGCCTCTCCCCGCCTCCAGGTCCCACTGCCAGCCCCGGCTCCAGGGGCCAGCTTTTCCTTCTGCTGCTGACCGAGGCAGATGCAACTTTTGGGGTAGATGAAGCAAGTGACGGGGCCCCTTACTGCTCGGGGCCCTAGGCATATACCTTTTTCGTCTATTCCAAAAGCCACCTCTAGGAAGGACATTGGTAAATACGTTAATTTCAGTAACATATAATGTGAAGAACCAATAAGGAGATGGCAGAAATGTGAATATTGTAGGTTCAAGGTTAATTAGTATTATAAGAGATTATAAAAGGAGTAGCTTTGTTAAAACTGCAGGCAGTCCAAGTAATATGAAAAGGATACTGGGATTATAGGATTCCAAAAGGATTCCAAGGTTATAAGGCTGTACTTCACTCAGTTGTCAATGCACTGATTGCCCATCGATACACCGCTTTATCTTTAAGTGTATTGTGTAAGTGGTATTTGCTGGCCTATTTCCTTAAATGCTCATTTTTCTTTTGAATAAAGTTTTGTTTTATCATTCAAAGTGTTGCCTAGTGATCCTCTACTAATTTTCTACAACTGACAGAGAGCCTTGAACATGAAAACTAATTTGGGTTTTACTGCATCTTTATTTTTAACAACTTAATATTAATTGGGAAGATTTCAACATAAAAGTAACAAAAGGTTTCAGGTTCCAGAGGGGTAGCTGTGTTAGTCTAGTTCATCAAAATAAATAAGGAGCCTTGTGGTAATTTTAAAGACTAAGATTTATTTAGTGCATGATCTTTCGTAGGAGAAAATCCCCCTTCATTAGACACTTGAAAATGGGGGAAAAGGCGGGAGTATAGGGAGGAGGGATGAATGCAGTGAAGGGTAATCACACGATCAGGTCAGATTACTTCAGCAAATCAAACAAGTTGTATTGATTCAAACTAAGGGAATAATGGATAAAGAGGGTAAAAGCAGTGACAATCACTGTTTATAATGAAAGAGAGCCCTGTGGCACTTTTAAAGGCTAACAGATTTATTTATCGCATGAGCTTTCATGGGAGAAAATCCCACTTTGTCAGATCCTTGCAAAGTGGGATTTTCTCCCATGAAACTCATGCGAGAAATAAATCTGTTAGTCTTTAAAAGTGCCACAGGACTCTGTTTGTTTCTCTGCAATAGACTAACACAGATACCCCTTTGGATCTTGTTTATAATGTGAAAGCTAAGAAATAACCCTCTTCAAACCTGAGTTGAAGGTATCAAATTTATGGATAGCCTCTTTATGGATAACCACAGATAAATCCATCACAAAGCGACCAGGGACATTAACATCATCTCCTATCGGTTTTTGAACATTGCTAGTTCTGATGTCAGATGTGTCCATTTATTCTTTTGCGCATAGACAATCCCCTTTCTCCGATGTATAAGGTTGAGGGGCGTTTATTGGCACATGATCGCATATATCACATTAATGGATGAGAAATTGAATGAGCCCCTGATGGAGTAGCCGGTTTGATTAAGTACTATGATGGTGTCATTAGTGTAGATATGTAGGCAGAATTGGAATTGGGGTTTGTTGCAGGGATATATGCCTGCCTTAGTGTTTCTGTTGGATACTCACCAACAACTTCACACCATACATTTGAGGTTTGGGGGCTGTCTGTGAGTGAAGAGAGGTCTGCCTCTCAAGGCTTGAGAGAGAGGGATCGTCTTAAAGTATAGGTTGTAGATCCTTGATGATGTGTTGCAGAGATTTGACTTGGGGGCTGTAGGTGATGACCAGTGGTGTTCTGTTGTTTTCCTTCTTGGGCTTCTCCTGTAGTAGTTGATTTCTGGGTACCCGTCTGGCTCTCTCAATCTGTTTCCTTACTTCCCCAGGTGGGTACTATAGTTTTAACAATGGATGATAGAGATCCTGAGGGTGTTTGTCTCTGTCTGAGAGATCGGAGCAAATGCAATTATATAGAGCTTGGCTGCAGACAATGGCTTGTGTGGTGTGTCCTGGATGAAAGTTTGAAGGATGTAAGTAACTGTAGTGGTCAAGTTCCAAAGGGATAGCCGCGTTAGTCTAGGTCAGCAAAACAAACAAGGAGTGACACCTTCAGGATCTCTATCAAGCATTCTTAAAATTATAATACCCACCTGCGGAAGTGAAGGAACAGATTGACAAAACCAGACGGGTATCCAGAAGTCAACTACTACAGGAGAAGCCCAAGACAGAAAACAACAGAACGTCATTGGTCATCACCTACAACCCCCAAGTCAGACTTCTACAGCACTTCATCAAGGATCTACAACCTATTCTACACAATGATACCTCTCTCTCTCAAACCTTGGGAGACAAACCTCTCCTCACTTAGAGATAGCCCCCCAACCTTAAACAGATACCAGCCACTACATACCAAACCAGAAAAACATTAAAGCAGGAACATATCCCTGCAACAGACCACGTTGCCAACTCTGCCCTCATCTCTACACTAAAGACACCATCACAGGACCTAATCAATCCAGTTACTCCATCAAGGGCTTATTCATCTACTCATCCACCAATGTGATTTATGCCATCATGTGCCGGAAATGCCCCTCTGCCTTACATATTGGACAAACAGGACAGTCTCTACACAAAAGAATAAATGGACACAAATCTGACATCAGAAATCACAACATTCAAAAACCAATAGGGGAACATTTCAATCTCCCTGCTCACTCCATTGATGACTCATTAGTAGGTGTGCTCAAACAAATGAATAACAAATCGCAGCTTCAAAGAGAAACTGCAGAATTGGAATGTATATGTAAATTCGACTCCGTTGCCTCAGGATTAAACAGGGACTACATTTTTTTTCTTATTACAACAGGTGATTTGACCTCACCTTCCTCTATATGCTGTTCCCCAGTGTTTGAACCCCAACATCTATTTTGATGTGGTGTTACAGCCTGACCTGATCCTGTGACCTACATTTCCCTGCATTTAATTCCCCTCCCCCCCCATACTCTGTAAGTCCCCCATCTTCAAAGCATCTGACGAAGTGGGATTTTCTTTCATGAAAGCTTATGCGATAAATATATTTGTTAGTCTTTAAAAGTGCCACAGTGTAGCAGTCAGTAGGTGTTTGATATAAGGTGGTGTTTGTGTGTGGCAGTGTCCAGAAAGTGGATCTCCCGTGTGGAGTGGTCTAGGCTGAGTTTGATTGTGCAGTTGAAATCTTGGTGGAATTCTTCAAGGGCCTTCTTTCCATGGGTCCAGATGCTAATGTCATCAATGTAGCATAACGTGACTAGTCCAAACCTCTCTGCCATTGCCTAGACTACTGTGGCTAATCTACTATTTTTAGTATGCTAGCTAGATGAGAGGTAACATGAGTATGAAGATACAAACTGGGATTCACACCCCATCTCACAATGTAAACGTAGCCATAGTGTAGGCCAGTTCTTTAGCTGGCGTAAATCAGTATAGGTCCATGGACTGTATGGATCCATCCCAAAGAGATTAACTAGTTGATATAATTTTATTATTATTGTGAGAGCTTGAGATGGGCGCTCATTTGTTTCAAAGAACAAAATAAAGTAAATGATTGTACCCATTTGTGACAGGCTGCTCCCCAGACCCAGTCTGGTTTGATGCTAAGACCCCTTGAGCCTCACTCCTGAACCCCAATTCATTCCATCCTGCCAGGTGACCACTCATTCCTGAGTCAGTCCACACCAGTCACCAGCATGTAATTGGTCCCAGGGAGTGTGTGGAAATCCACTAGCCACACAGGCGTTGGTCTCCAAGCGAGCCCCAGGTCCAACATCAGGAGCCACTGTCATACAGGGATTGGGACCCACCCCAATCACCATCGTCTCAAATCATCCACTTGACAAAAAAGTGGATTGTGCCCAGCCTTCCACATCCACACCCACTAAAGGCCTCACAGCTTTAGATAAAACAAATATTAGTTTATTGATCAGGGCACGATTTCAAGTGAGAAAATAGCCAATCAAGGCAGAATCAATATAAATGAGTCAGGAGTGACCACTATCAAATAAAAGGTATAAATCGCATACTAATCTAACATCTCTACCTAAACTGACCTCAGAGTCCAAGATTATGCGCAAGGTTTTCAGCTGTTTGGTGTTTTACAGCCATTCTCTGCCTATTATAAAGGCATGGCCCAGATCTTGCTTGAAGCTAGAGAAAGTTGCAAAATGGAGTCTCTCTCAGGCATAAACCTGCAGCTTCTCCCCCTCAAATGGTCTCTGTCTTTGTTCTTACAAACTCCTGACAGTCCCTCCCCCTCTATGCTGCTGTGAGATTCTCCTTACTTCTACCTGAGCCAGGGAGGACATTTGCATTCCCTTTGTCATGTAATTCTCCAGCCTCTGTCCCAGAGATAGTCTTGAGAGTCTGAATGAACCCTGTAACATGCTTCACATCTGTACACATGTTGCTGTAGAAAACATGGCACCGTGGCAATTATGTTGAATATGCTGTGAGCATTCGCAAAGGAACCTGGTATAGCATATTTGGCAACAAATCACACAATTACATTGCAAAACTAAACAGAAAAGATCATGCCCTAGGGGTACATGGATGTGCATCCCATCACACCATTTTAATTCACAAATTAATGAATGTACACAGGCCCACTGACAGCAATTCAAGGTCCTAGAACAGAACAGGCAATGGTCCCACCTCCCCAAGAAAGGAATGGCTGAGGTCAGAACAGGCTTCTGCCTCAAGTTTTTACTGATTATGTGCCATACAGGTTCTCAAGTGGTTGAGGACCCAGTATCTGCCACTTAGCTTCCCAGTTCTCTTGGACTCCCTACAGAGATTATTGATGAACCTGGGGAAGTTGAGTAGTAGTACCACCTCCTCAGCTGCCTGGGGACCTTCATGGGCTGAAGAGAGGGGTGGAATGCAAGAACAGGAGGGGTCTCTGGAGGAGGGGTGTGTGTGAAGGAGAAGAGGATACTTATCTATCCTCCCATTCACTGACTGGGCTCCCGGGCAATTGCCCCCCCCCCCCCCCCCCCGGTCAGCAGGCCTCTGTGTATGCACTGGAGATGAATTAACATCATATGCACTAATAATAGTTGGTTCTCAATATTAGTGCTAAATGACTAAAGGAATATTGAAAAGAATATTGACTTTTTATTACATTTAAGTACTGAAAAAACCAACATCCAAAACAACCCTTTATGTTCAAGTCAGACCAAAAGAAAGCAAGCGTTTATGCATACCAAAGTACAGTTGCCTCTTCTTTGAAGAGCAATGACCAAAACTATAATATCTTATATTTCTATTTATCATTTATGATGCAAAGTTGGAAAATTTTAAGCAGGAATTATAGCAGTTTGTTCTCTAAATGTCACAGTGAAGCGAGAAGACACTTCTGCTAGCTGTTACAGAATATAGTGCCTGTCTGTCACAAGGAGGGGTGAGATTTTAGTGTCTGAACAGAATGGGGTGACTCAGCTTTTAATGACCAGGCTTCATTCATCCACCATGGCAGAGGTAAAATGCAGTAATAACGATCACTGAATGGGGGAAGAGAGAAGGCTGGAAGCAAAAAAGAACCCACACAAGCCCTTTTAGAAAGTCAGCTGATTTTAGTAGAGAAAACTGCTTTTGTGTATCTGCTGTGAGTAATGCCAGTGATATAAAAAAGCCATAATCAACTTATTGTCCTAGTAAAACTATTGCAATGAAAATACAGTTAATAATAGAAGTTTTAAGATTTCAGTGTGTTTCAGTACACTGGAGAGGGGACGATTGCTTTTTAACACTTATGAATTAAGTTACACATTTTCTAGTTTGCTTATAATGTTGCCAAGCCATTGGCTTGTTTCAGTAAAAACAATAGCACATTTTACCTTTATTTTCCTTTCTTGTCTAGGACGTACTGAAGACTATATTTGTGATAAATAAAAGGCCATGACATGGCAGTCTAAAGAGAAAAATCTATTTCACATGAAAAAATGTCTCCGAGGGATAATTAAATACACATTACTTAAAGTACCTTGTTTCACTGAGATATTGTGACTGACATTCCCATTAGTATTCCAATATTCTAATATGCATCTTGCCTCAGAAAGATTCTATATCAATACATAAAAAAACCAAACCAGAAACTGTATTTATTATGTATATTACAGCAATGTCTAAAATTTACTAGATGTATGTAGTCCCCACACCTAAGAGCATATTAACTGAGAAATTAAATTTAATGTATTTATTGAATACAAATGAACAATATGACTCCAGTTACAGGGACAAATGCAAGTTCCAAAGGGGTAGCCATATTAGTCTAGTTGAGCAAAACAAACAAGGAATCTTGTGGCACTTTTAAAGACTAATAAATGTATTATTCACATGAGCTTTTGTCGGCAAAGTCCCACTTTGTCAGATTTCTCCTACAAAAGCTAAGGCGAATAATAAATTGTTAGTCTTTAAAAGTGCCACAAGCCTCCTTGTTTGTTTTGCTCAACTAGACTAACTAGGATTTCCAACCTTTTTGCACGTTGCAATTCTTTTCTCACTTAGGGGCCAGTGAGTAAGTTTTGGACAGATAAGGCATAAAAATTAAATATATTAATAAAACGTAAACTGTGTAGTGGCAAAAGAGAGAAGGGCAGGGGTGGCCATGTGGGGGGGCATGGGAGAATGGGGGAAGCAGGGCAGGGATGGGAAGGAAGAGGGCAGAGGTGGCAGGGGAGAACATGGGGAGGAGGGCAGGGGTGACAAGAAAGGGGAGGAGTGGGATGGCTGGGGGGAACTGGTGTGGGGAGCAGAGCAAGGGTAGCAAGAGAGAAGAGGGGAGGGGTGGGGTAGCTGGCAGAGGAGCATGGTGTGGCAGTACAGGGGTGCAGGTCCCCCCTCCCCTCAGCACCTCACCTCTGGCTCGCAGCGCTCCTCCCCCCGCAGCTCACAGTGCTGGGCATTAGTAGCACCTGGTCGTCCCGTCCGCCCCACCACCCACCCCGCAGCTCCCCCTCTCCTTAGCACGGAGCGGCACTCTGCTTCCCAGCCCTTCCCTCTGCCCCAGCAGGGAGGAACACCAGCTCTCCATCCGGATCCAGCCCTAGCATGGGGCAGCGATCAGCCCCCGAACCTCTTCTTCTGTCCCCGTGCACGGAGAGCACCCAGCCCCCGAGCCCCTCCCTCCCCCGGCACAGAGAGAGGCGCCCGGCCCTCCCCCTCCCCCAGGCATACAGGGGCAATAAGACACACGGCCCAGACCCTACCGCCCCGCAGCTCTCCCACCTCCACCCCCCGCACGGGGCATCATCCAGCCCCTCCTTCCCCCCGAACATGAAGGAACACCAGGTTCTCCGTCCAGACCCCGGCCCTTCCCCCCAGTGGAGCGGCTCCCGGCCCCTCAGCCTTTTCCTCTCCCTCCCCCCACACGGAGCAGCGCCCAGCCCCTCCCTCCCGCCAGCACAGAGGGCATCCGGTGTACAGAGGCAGGCTCCAGGCATTTGCTGCCCATTGCCAGTCAGTCAGATGTTAAACAGGTGTAGGATTTAAAGTTAGGCATTTATGAATGTTAGTTTGTCACAACTAGCAACCAGTGCCTAGTGCAGATAAAAGACCAAAGATGGCAAATAGCCAGTGACCCAAAAATAAGAGAGAGAGTATTTTGCTGGTAGATCTCAAATCAATGGGAAAAAAAAGGAGGCCTGAAGCCCTTGCAGAACAGAATCCCTCTTTGGTACCTTCTGTCCCCTTTGCAGAAGGTGAGAGGATTCAACTGAACAAGCTGATTCCTAGGAGTAGGTACTGGAAAGTTTACCCTGAGTTACGGGATACAATATGATTGCAGCCATGTAAACCCTAACCTGGACTAACATAATGGATAATTGGATATGGAGAGATGAGTAGCTACCATCCCTTCCCAATGTTAAATTGCAATAAAGTTGCAACCTGCCACTTAAAATCCATTCCCCATGGATGTACGTATTGATAACTCAGCAAACTGAAAAGTCTGGTATGTGACTCCTTTCAGCTGGCAGCACTGAGTCCAGTCTTACAGAGTAACTTGCTTTCTTCAACTTGTGTGGCCAGTCAATAGGACTTAAGCATGTAATGAACTGATTTGGTGAGCAGGGTTGAGAACACCAACACAATTACATACAAAATCAGGTGTATTGCATTGGCCCATGCCTTTGTCACAATTCTCAGTCTCTCATATTTGCTGAAGTTTAAATGTTATGATTTGGTAAACAATTCACTTTTCTGTTCAACATTGTGCAAGTCTATTCTATGAGTGCCATATTTATGTTTTCGTAATTTCTCACCAAGGACAAACTCAGTTCAGTGGAAATCCTGTAAACAGAAAATGGAGTTCCCTGAGAATAAACAAACATGCTTTTCAATGTCTGAATATAACTAGTCACACTAAGAAGGAAAAGAATATAAATTAAGCAGTCTGAATCTCGTAACGACTCCTGGCCGCTAAGAAGCCTGTCAGTGTATTCTTCAAACACTCCCGATTTCCAGTTAGTTTTATAAATAATATCTCTTATTTTTCAAATAAAACTAAGCACATCCATGGCAGGTTGGAAGGTAGGAAGTGCATACTGTCACTCTGCTTCTATTGAAGACAGCAGTAAAACTCCCTCTTACTTTAATTGGTGTAGAATGAGACCAAGACTGATCACTTTTGAAATTCCTAATCTTAAATGCTAAACACTTTGATTACTAGCTATTGTAGGGAATTATATATAGTGGTTTACTGGGCTTGATCTACATTGCCAGCAAAATTTGGCAAAAGTGGACAGGAGATACAAAGCTACATAGAGTAGTTTGCATCTCTCTCATTGACTTCCTTCACTTCTACCAACTGTGGCATTCCCACTATGTTGTCCTGAAGGAAAATGCTCTCCTGTTTTGGTCAGGTATGTGTGGGGCTTGGATTAATGGCATTGACTTCTAGATGGATTGAATGGATCTCTACTGCTTCTCAATCAACCCAATGCTGTTGACAGTGCTACCTTCAATATAGACATACCCTAGAATTTTGTCTCTGTCGTCATGTCAAGAAATTATTTAGTAGCGTTGATCAGAAAAATTTAACAAAATTTTCAATCATTTACTGTAAAACATTTGTCAGATTTCTAGCCAGCTGTATTATTTGCTGATTTTTACTTTATTCCTACTCCTACTTTTAACCTACTTTTCACAACAGGTGAAAAATGCTAGGGTAATAGTTAAAAAAAAATAGGAATGTTAAAAAGGGGGAAAAAACACACTATGTTCTTATATAGAATACCCATCAGAATACTTTTTTCCAATTCCTACCATGTGCTTATTGAGATAGCTGAGCACTTTCTTCTAATTCCTTTTTGTTCCTCCATTTATCATTTAAAATTGTTTTATATGAAACAAATAATGACAGTTTTGCTTTGAGACACAGATATGCTAACATGTTCATTTACAAGTTAGTCTAGATTTCCCCTTACTGCCTCCAGCCAACTCCACTTTCAGAACTGGTGGTGTGGAGACAATGGATGTCAAGAGGCATGTTCTACAGAGCACCATACAGCAGTTGTCGGACAATAAAAGTGACCAGAAAGGGCATATAACAGTGAAAATGGCAAGCCATTGGCACAATAAAATATAAAGATATGTTATGAATGAGTGAAATAGGAGTTTCCAAGGTATAACTATTCTGCTCAATGCATGGCAGCTGAAACCACTGTATAAAATCTACAATGTAATTTCTGCTTGGTAAGTAAACTGTTCATTAATTTCCAGCCACTGCACTATCATTCTACCCCAGTATTGCAGGTTAGTAATTTTCAGTTTATCCTACATTGCAAAGTGTTAATACAGGGATATAGTTTGACCCAGATCTAACCTTTCTGGTGATTCTCGTGTTCCATCTCTTTCATATATTTACTGTTTTACTATATGCTCCCTTGATAGTTTTGTTAACTCTTACTTAACACCCACTTTTCCTCTCAGTTTTGAACTCTCACTTTGTTGACCCTTACTGACCTCATTTGAAAGAGTGAGGCTGCAGATCTGCCTACTTCCCCTCTGCCACTGCGGCTGCTTTGCAAGCGTCTCTTGAATTATTTTTATTAGAAGCGCTTACTGTTTGAACTGGTGGCATGTTTCTTTGCACAGTGGTCATATCATACCTTCTGGGATTTTCGCATTTCACTCAGTTGTTGACTCACAATTTCAGGAAATTTTGCACTTGCAAGACAATTACGCACTCATTGTCATGCTGGTTGGTCTTCCACACATCTTATCCAAGAACCCTTACATATGTACTTTGCTCATCACTCAATGGAGTGGGCTCAGAGCCAGATTTTCTCCTCTTGTCTTGGACTCTCTGCACCACTTAGGCCATACAAAATGGTAGAATCTGGTCTGCTGAGAATTTCCCTATCACAGGGGAGCTCTCACCTGGTGGAAAGTACAAGGTCCTGTGGTAGCTGCCCATTCAGGCCTTGGTATTAGGCAGGGGTTAAGGTCAAGGTTGAACACTCCTGTACTTCAAAAGTTCTCAGCTGGCACACATCTCCTTGCAGACCACAGTGTAACCATTAATAAAGTAAAGCTGCTCCCAGGTTGTTCTGACCCCTGGGTTGGAACAGTTAAAGAATAATCCCACTATAGGGTCCCTGAGTATCCTTGTGCTGAACAGATCTTGACGCAGGAAAGAATCTGGGTCAATTAATTTCATGTCAATTGTGATTGCTCCTCACATCAAATAATTATTGTACAGGCTAATATCCAACCCATTAGGGGGATGCTGCACCAATCCCAACTGCCACTCCACCACCAAAGAAAACAAAACCTATCTTCCTGTTCACAAATCCACATCGCCATCCGGTTGTCCTGAAAGTGGTTTAAAAAACACAGCCACTATGACATCTTCTGATCACAAACACTTTTATCACTATAGACCAAGTGGGAATCAGTTGAGCAGATAAAATGTTTTTTGATGAACACGCAGACAGGCAAGAATGTGTCTGACATTTTCAGATGAACTGAAGAACATGCAATTCCCTTAGACCCTTTGAATATCCCATATTCATTCAGGATTAAAGTAGGAAAATTCCACTCAATTCCACTGGGAAACTTTGTAAAATAGGAAAAGTAAAATAGGCAACCGAGTTATCCCAACCTTGCAGCACATGGCATTTTCAAGTTGTAACTAAACTAAACTGATCTGAGCGACTTTCAATTTGAGCGTGAAAACCAGTCCTTTTCTCCTTGTAATCCATGATATTTTCGACAGGATTTGTATGAGCTACGAGGCTAAGAACCTGATCCTGCTGCTCTCTCTCAGACAAACTCTCCCTGGCAAATATACAGAGTGCAGTTGCACCACAGCTAAAGTGGTGGTGGGAATGGAGTTAAGATTTCTCAAAACACCACACAGAGCATTTATTCACCCTGCACTCTACCAAATTGTACTCCATGGTGGCACCTTCCATGCCTATTTAGGGGAAGCCTGTCAGGGAGGCTGCAGGTAGATCGACATCTAGGCATATTCATCATCTGTTTTGCCAAGAGGAACAGTACTGTACACCCGTAAGCTACTGCAATCCTCAAGCAGCGAATCTCACCTCTCATTCTCATGCAGCACTGTTCCTGGGGCCTAAGCAGAGGGCAAAGGTGGGTACTAGACAATGAGCTAGGTAATTAAAGGATAGAGCTGTATTACCTTTTCCTCTCTGGCTCTGCCAGGAGAAAGATCACCCCTGGAAAGGGGCCTCAGGAGCAACCACTTTCAAGAGTGTCCCCAGTTGGGTTATGAGGTAACAAGGAAGCAAATGTGTTACTGAGTAGATCTCTGATTAGTGTTTTGTTAAGATTTGTTTAATCTCCAAAGGACAGGAACACTGGTAATAAGGTATCACTTTTTCATGGATAACTGCTGCTGCCCTGAGGGCTGATAAGGACCATCTTTAGACCATCTAAGTGATAAAGAAAGTTTCGCACAATTAATTCACTTCTTTTTGCCAGTCACTTCACTATTAATGGCAAGATTAATTACAAATCTTCCAAAAACAGTGTTACAAAGATATAGAATCCCATGTCAACGTTCCCTGTGATGCATATAAACATACAGTAAAACCAGCATTTTTTTCACATATCTAACAGTACTTTTCTACCATTCTGAAGTCTTAAAAACAAAACAAAACAAAAAACTTCCTTTGCTGCAAGGGTTTTATTGCCCTGCAGGGTGAATTCCACTGCATAACAATAACTTCCTCTAAGAGATACTCCACTTTTGCAGACTACATGAGATTATATTTCAGGCTACAAATAACCAGAGTTGCATGCAATTTTCTTGTTGAATTAGTCACAATCAAAACCATAGGGACTGATAGCTACACTTAATTTCAAGAAAACCGTCACAATATGTGGATTCTAAATGCAAAGCAAAAAAGGTCAACACCATTAATATTCTATGTGCTTGGGACACGTTTTTAAAAGCTTTAATACAAGCGTGAAATACCAAGTATAGCAATCATGACACCAGGGAGTTTTTATCTTTATCTCGTTTTTAAATATGATGTGTTGATCTATACAGTGAAAATAAGGAGCAGATATTACAGCAATTTCCCACATTTTAAAGTGACTTTAGTTCTGGGAAAAGGCACTGGAGAGACCAACACTACCACTGTCACTAGCTATAGTTGCTCTGTTGACACAGTCCTCCAGAAAATGGACTGAGGCTGCCAGTTCACTTTGCATGGATACCAAAAAGTTAAGAGCGATGAGTAGCAATGATTTTCTGGAAATTATTAACCAAGGGTTGATTTGCACTCATGCCTGAGGAATGAAAGACTCGATACATTTTTGTCTAATGCCTACTTCTCTCATATACTACTAAATAAAAAAAAAATAGGGGCACTGCTGATGAGCAACTTCTATGACCACAGCACAGGCTGTTTTCAGCCTGTTCAGTGGCAATAACCCTAGCCATCAGATCAAAGATGTGCGCTTACACAAATCAGGAACCACCATGTAACCCTCTGACAGGGAGGCCCATTGGTGATTCGCTACTTAGTAGCTCATCAAGCCTGACATACACACTGCGCCTAACACATGGTTGTAGTAATCTGTATCTAAAGTGTCATGTAAGGTGTCATACACAAAGAGGTAACATGCTGATTCCAAAAATTGCAGTGTTTTGTTGTAACACTGTGCACTGTGCACGCACTCCTGTGCGTGTTCTAGGAGAGGGTTGGACACTACAGAGACAAATAGCTTTGGGGAAATTCAGCAGGGAATATTGGGGCCAGTTAATGGGCAATGGAAGCCAGGATGTGACCTGCATGCTTGTATGCTTGGTGCTGGTGTATGAGCTGCAAGTCAAAACAGCATAGCATTTAAGGCATCCAGAATTACAGGGCAGGCAGTGACACACCCCCTCACTGGCCTGGCTGTAACCCCAAAATGTCACAACACAGTTGTGTGTGTGCAGTCCCCGACTCCGGAGTGTCTCCCCCTTAAAAAAAAAAAACCAAAAAAACCAGAAAAGTTATGGGAAAGGCTGGAAACAAGTGAAAATGAAGGTAAAAGTGTGGCGATGATCCTCATGGAACAAATGAAAGGGGACTTGGAAATTCAGAGATGAATCCTGAGTTCAAACCATGGCTAGCTCAGTGTGATAAATATGGAAGGTCAAAGGTTCAGCAGTTTTTTCTCTATAGGCTCCAGAAGTGACTTTTGCCTGTTTATTTGAAGCCCTGAGTTGGCAAAGAGAGAAGCAGTATATCTGTGTTATGAACTGTCAGTGACTCTTCTCTGTTCTGACTAGACAATCATCTAAATAAATGTAGAGAAAGATCCTCTATCACCTCAGATGTGCAGCAACTATGGATAGGCATTGTGCAAAGACCTTGGAGAGGCAGAAAATCCAAAAGGGAAGACCTTGTATTGACAGTGATTCTTTTGCGCTATAAAATATTGGTATTTTCAAAGGGATGGTCCTACAGAGCTCTTTAAAATGAAGCTGCAAACCAGTCCCCAAAGAAAGGGAGTGGATTATGGATGCTACAAGTAACATGTGGAATTGAAACTTGCTTATAAATTAGTTTAATTTCCTGAGGATGAAAATAGAATGTAGCCCTCCATCTCTTTTTGGAACAAGTATCATCTTGAATAGTTTCCTCCTTTATTTATTTTAGACAGGAGAGAACCTCTGATTCTCCTGAGATGGAACCTGAAAAGGGCAGGGATAGGTAGAGTTGAAAGACAGATGGGTTTTAATTGGATAGCATAGCTGCTTCTAAAAAGCTCTAGAATCCATCTGTTGAAAATTATAGATTGCCAGTTGTGGTAGAAAAGGCACAGGGAGTCTCCAAAGGGTATGTGTGCAGCACTGGCTATGATTGGGCTGCATCTACCAATTCTCATATAAAATCTGAGACTGTGACCTAGATAACAACATTGTAGATTTATCGTTTTACTGCATGTCTTCAATGGCTTTTTAAACTGTTGCTCTTACTGTTGCTGGGGAGGTGATGATAATTTCTTCTCTGATAAAGAGAAGATGGGGATAAATAGGAAGTCTTTGATATCTAAAAGAAGTTCTTCAGAATTCCTTTTTAGAAGTTGGAACATTTTTAAAGATCTGGCCACGGATTTTATGTTCTTCATCCTCTCTAGGATCCTGTCTATTTTAGAACTAAAAGCCCCATCCCTTTTAAATAGGAAATCTTCAATTTTCTTCATCATCTCTGAGTACACTGTCCCAGCTGAGGCATTTGAAGACTCCAAAGGAGGCTTCTAATTCATATTAAGCAACACTTTGATCCTCCACCAAGATTGCACTCAGTAACCTCCTCTGGCCATCTTGGAGATTCTTTACAAATATCAACAGCTTTTTCCCCAGAGATGGTACTAGTAGTATGACATCACTACCTGAGAGTTCACTACCCTAGTGCCACAGGTCATGAACAAGAAGATTTTTCTTACTAGTACATCCAATCTCTTACTTTCCTTGTCAGCAAGTACTGAATGAACTTGCCTTCCTTATAATCTTTGAAATACTGTTTCCACCAAAGAGTTTGCGTCTGGATGACTGTGAACATGAAAAAGCCTTCCTGCAGGAACTGAGAAGTCTATTAACCCCCTCCCCCACCCTTTTTAAAAAAAATCAGCTGAACTGATGAAGATGTTGTGTAGACCAATTGTCCTTGCAGTGTGAGAAAGTCTAACAGAGGCAGCATAACACTGTCTCACAGCTGCCTCTAAAAAGTCAAATATGGGATATGTACTTTATTCTATAGACAACTAAGGCATGTCTAGTTCTTGTGTCATTCTATCCACTAATTCATGAAATAGTACAACAACATCTGAAGTAATGGATGTAACCCTACACTGTCCTCTAGAAATGTTACTTCTCCTGAGGCTAGATCTGACCCATAAAGCTTCCCTCTCTGAAAGAGTGTTTACACAATTGCAGGTGACCTTGCTTTGTCCCTCTATTGCAAGAGAGAGCTGTGATCTATGGATCAGAAGGATACAAATTTTCTCAGATCCATGTTGGAGAAGGTTTCCTCATGTCTAATGGATAGTCCTGGTGTTGTGCTGGGGAAGCCCAGAGTGGACTTCTCACTCATGGGGGACCCTGTCATTCTGATCAAAATCCACACTGGGATCTGGCTGGTGGAACCTAGGATGGTAGGGATCCTGGCCATAGCTGTCCACACAATTGTCTCTCATCTTACAGCAGATAACCTGTGCCAGTTCCAAGTCTGACCTCTGATACTATTCAGATGGTATAATAAAAATCAATTATCTTGGTGAAACAAAAGAAAAAAAAAGTGATACATGCTTGACCGGGGAGACTAACAAAGTCTTGGGTGGAGACAAGACTGGTGATATCCTTATTTCTTCCACCCTTCTTTTGTTTGGAGGAGAGCTCAGTGTATGAATAGCAGTTGTAATCAGACCCAATAACCTATACAACATAAAGATGGATCCAAAGGGTGAATCTGGGCCAACACCATTATTGGTCTGAGACATTGTCCAGCGCTGTCCTGTGCGGGGAGCGGAGCCCGGGGCCAACTGGCCAAAGCGGGGCCCCACTCCCCATGCTGGAGGGGAGCGTGGCGCCCGCTCCGCCCACCAGGGAGCCGGCCCTGGGTCGGGACGCTGAGGCGGGGAGGGGGGAAGGGGAAGGAGTCGGAGCCTGCTCTGGTCTCGGTCCCGGCCCCAGTAGGAGCCGGCTCCGGTCGGGAGGCTGAGGACTCCTGTGTGTGGGGGGGTGAAGCCAGAGCCGGCTGAAGGAGAGGGAGCCAGCAGTGTGGGGCAGGCTGGCCCAGAGGCTAGGCCCTACGTGCTCTGCCCTTGGGCCTGCCTGCTCCGCCCTGGGGGTGAGGAGGGCCAGCCCAGGCGCCGGGAATAGCCCTCCCGCCCCGCCCCGCTGCCTTTGGCTGGGTGCCAAAGGCAGCGGGGTGACTGTGGGAGGAGGGGCTGCGGCATGCGCGCGGGCCCCACACTGCCTCACTGGGAGCGGGACAGCGCAGGGCCCACGTACCCGCGGGGCCCGGGGCGATCACCCCGTTCGCCCTCCCCCCCAGGGACGGCCCTGACATTGTCACAGTGCTGACAGACTGATCCGAGTTAGCCGGATCCTTCTTTTTAATCTAGAACTCAGTAATCTCTCTCCTCTGAAGAATCCAGTAATTCAGGACCTGAATCACTTGGTTCTATGGGATGTCTCTTGGGACTGGCCACAATCTTTTCTGATCACCTGTTCCTTACATGCCATCCAATTAATGGATCTCGGTGCTCTCTTTCTCTCTTCCCTCACACCCCCATGAATTGGCTCTAGACAAGGAAGCCAGAACCAATGAGGACTATCCATTTTTTTATTTCAGATCCTTTCTTGAAGCCACAAAGCTCTTAGAACTCTGCAATGAAGTAGACAATTTTTGTACCATCTTAGGGCTTCTTAATCTTCAGATGAACTATTCCAGAGCCAGAGAAAATGTGACTAAATGCTACTCTTACAGATAAATTTTGTAGTTAGTTTTTAAAACTAACTACAGACACTAAGCTATATTAAAACTTTAACAGAATAGCTAATGTGGGCAGAGAAAGCCTGGAGCAGTTTCTAACCCATCAGCTGACTGCATCTGGAAGGAACTGAATTGGCCAGAGCACTCCTCCCCATTTCATAACCTCGCTCTCTGAAGACTGAGGAGAGAGAAAAGCAGAGCACATGAGCACACCAATAGGCATTGGTAATTCAGATTCCACGATCCCAGCTACAGTGGTCGGCCTTTCCAGGAATATGTAGAGGAAGTTCAAATTTAAAAAATGGCCTTTTCAATTGCAAGTGACCATTCAAATAAAGGAAATGTCAAGCTGTTTTCCTCAATATTAAGGTACTTTCCAAAGGACAATGGCATGTGATTTCTGTAATGATAAAGCGAAGGTGCAATTTCTGCAAAGATTCAAACAAAACTGGAAAAAGAAATCTGTGAAACTTGATAATACAGCTGCATATGCTGCTGACAACATATTGATAAACTACAGAATACATCATTCCTCCTTCACTATCATGAAAGCTATTGAAGCTGGCTGTCTGTAACCAAACTCAGTTGCCATTCATTGCACAATATATACAAATATCCATGCAAAATTCTCATCTATGAGGCTGAAGGTTTATAACAAAAGTCAAACATTTCAATGGGTTTTCTGCCTTAGTAACGAGTTCAGTAATGAAGGGAGTGCTTTTGTAAGCAGGGGAATGGACCCGCTATTGTTGGAAACTTTCTGGATTTGTATACCACCCCGGTGAACGTGGATAGCAAAATGATCGGAGTCCTTGCTCCCACTTCCTTTACCCAGAGGCCTGCCTGACCGCAAAGACTGCCCTCCCAATCTCCTGTGTGAAGAAGTCCCTGTAACTCCAAGAAGGCTGGGTCTCAGAATTCCTGGGGGCTCATCCCCCAACCTTATCGTGGTCACTAAGGACAGGGCTAGAGTGTCCCCACTCCAGGGTGCTTACTGCACTGCGTGCTCCCCTGGCCCACCCGTCACTATATACAGTTCAAAGTAATACAATTTATTTAAATACACAGGAATAATAAAAAAATCAAATAAAAATTAGAGAAAAGTGGAGGAAGGTGAAAGGTTAACACCCAGTCCCCGTCTCCCCAGCGGGGGGCACCACTCACAGCATCTCAGATGTGAGGGACAGTCACAGTCTCTTTTCCATGCCTTCTGCCCAGGCCTGGCTGTACTGAAGTGATCCAGGAGGTCAGACACGGACTCTGGCAGTGGCCACACGTTCCCAGGCTCCAGGGAAAGGGCCCTTCTCCCCAGCGTCAGCCCCATACACTGTCCTCAGCTGCTCACTGCACCCAGCTCCAGATGGCTCCAGCCCTGGCTTCCAGTTCCAGCTTCCAGCCCCGCTCTACTGCTGTGGGTCTGCACAGCTCAGCTCACTCTCTGCGCTCCTTCTCTGGCCTCCTGCACCCAACTCCAGACAACTCTGGCTCCAGCTCTGCTCTCTTCAGCTCAGCTTGGATCTCTAACTGCTGTGGGTCTGCTCTGCACAAGTCAGCTCAGTTCAGCTCTCTTGCCTGGATTCTCTGGCTCCCAACTGCTGGCTGCTTCCTCCGTAGCTCAGCCCCTGGCTTGCCCAGGGCAGCATATCTTGCCACTCTCTGGCTTGCCCAGGGCAGCATACCTGGCCAGCAGTTTCAGCTGGGTGGGGCGGAGGAGAACACTCTCCTGGCTCCTTCATTGGCCTGTCCACCCTGTCAATCAGGCAGTCCTGGAACACTAGCCTTTCCCTCTGGCTCTGGGAGCTGTCTGTTTCAAGGTTCTGCTTCCTCATGGAATGGCCCACTCGGTTTCAGTAAGGGGCTATCAGTCCCCTTACCCTTTGATTCTTCAGAATAATCATTTAGTAGCTTCCTGTGTCTCATTCCAGTCTAAAAGGCTGTCACTTCTTCCAGTCATTGATTGACTTTTGAACAACTGTAAGGCCACTGAGTCTGACTTAGCATCAGAAGGCAAAGAAGAAAAACATACTTTCATCTGAAAATTAACCTCTGACCAGGAATAAGGATTTGGTGATAACAGCTTTTTTCTTCCCGAGCATAAAATGATCACCTTGCCTAGATACATAAATCTAATAATCACATCTGTCAAAATGCTTGAAAGTGAAGCCTTATGAGACAATGAAGATGAGAACAAGTATGAAGTTCTGGCTGAAAATAAGGATTTTGGTTTTCAGCTTAACAAAAGTATGAAAAAGTTGAGCTCTAAACCAAAAAGAGTCTGTCAGAAGCAACTGAAGTTATGAAAGGAATCCACAATATTTGGCAACATACTTCATCAGAAGTCTGATCAATCAAATTCTTCTTGAATTAAGAAAATCAATCAGACTTGAAGTTGTGGTGGTAGCAGCAAAGGCAGCCAAAGTTCAGCTTAACAGGAAGGACCTGTACAATCAATTCTGCCTGCTGTGTGCTGCTTTCCCAATATTGCTGAAATTGGACATTAATCAAACAGATATAAAATGGATTGAGTTCTTCAGCAAGTGTGGGACTCCAAACCTCCTTTAGCTATATGTCTTGTCCATAGTGGTATACAATGTTCCTGTGGAAAGAATATTTCTTTCCATGATGTAGCTGAAGACTGATGACGGGATAAGGGTGGAGAAAAACTCTGTAAGAAAGCAAAATTTTATTTTAAACTGAACTACAAAGTGGGCTTGGTTTGACTTCCACAATTCTGTTAAAAAAAAAAGAAAAACCCTCCTTAAAGTCATCAAAACATGCAAAATATTTCTATAAGAATGCAAGACAATTTAAGGCTTTTCTTTGATAGTTTAAATGCCCTATGCTGTTGAAAATGGCTTTTTTCTTTTCATGTTAGAAATGTATTATTAATTCCTGGCTACAGATTTATTTATTCTGATATTTATTTTGATACAGATGTCTTTTGAGGGTTTGAAGTTAGTCAAAAGTTTAACTGAATGCACCTCAATACAGTTTTCATTTTTTTTTCAATACTGTCAGCTAGTACTTAAATTTTAAAAGCAATTTAAATTAGTTACTTTGTAACTTGAATTCTTCAGTCTTATTTTACTTTTTCTGTTTCAGAGTCTATAACCCAAGAATAGGAAAATGACAAAATGGGAGACAACCGAGTAGATTCCTCAGGGCAAAGTAGGGAAGGAGACAATGGGAAAAAGGCAAAGGGGAGCCAGATTGTGCAAAGCCTTGAAAACAGACAGAGACATGGACCTTGTGTTTGATGCAGAGTGAGTGAGAGGAAGCCAGTGAAAATATTTTAAGATGGGCTGCAAAGAAGATAGTTCACTGATGATCGCTTTGTGAGAGAGTCAGAGAGAAGGCTGCAGGATTTGAACTAAGAGTCTGGATGTGGTTCTTTCTGGTGGAAATGCATCGATTTTGGAAGTGATGTTGAATGGAACAGTCAAGTTTTACTGACAGCCAGTCCTCTACAGACTGTGCTTGTTCTTCCTCCAAATGCACTACAAACCAATCTTTTTTCTCATCCTTTTAGTGTAGTAGTGGGCTGAGGGATACACCACATAAACAAGAAGAGTCATTATTTGTATGTGATTACAAGTTAAGGTTAGTTGAGTTTATTATATGGGATGAATGATTTCTATATTGATTACTTTTAAACATTGTGAAAGGTTCAGTGAAACTGATGGGTGAAAGTGTTACAAATCAAAATAAACACAGTCATTTCGGGGGCAGAAAAAGCAGGAGCACAAGAAGTCAAAAGGGAAACCAAGAGAGTGGGCCAGCTGCTCAAGAAGAACAGCAGAGTTGCTGCCTCTGACAGAGAAAAGAGGGAGCAGGTCATTAATGACTGTGGTTTCAAATGCTTGTGGGTGGCCTGAAGGTCCTATTCCTACCCTTATAGGCATATTTACTATTTAGAAAGAAGAGATATTAAGTACAAATGTAGCTAAAACAATTTCAGAGCTATCTGAGGTAGAATCACTGTTGATTGACATTACAGTCTATAAATACAGAGTTTGAAAAATTCATCATTTCAAGTTTAACTATTGATACACAAATTTGATTTGATTTTCAAAGAACACAGTACACGTTAGCTCATAAATCTTGTGAGGGACGCTGCCATTCCCTAAACCAGGAAAATGGTAGGCACACAAACAAATGTTTAATATACATAGTGTAAAAAGTGACTTGCATGACTTTATTTTTAACTTATTCTGCCAAAAAAACAAGGGAAAAAGTCATGCACCATAAGAAAAAATGAACAAGAAGTCTCATAGTACTTTTAAAGACTAACAAATTTTGCAATAAATAAATGTGTTAGTCTTTAAAAGTGCCACAAGACTCTTTGTTTGTTTTGCTGAACTAGACTGACATGGCTACCCTTTGGAATCAGAAAAAAACCAGTTTATCTTTAACCAATGATTAATAGACTAATTAAGCATCTTTAAAGTAAAGCTTTTGCTAACATATTGCTTGACCCAGCCTTGCATTCACTCTAATAGCCTACTTACCAATGCTATGTAATGTAATGTTGAAATGCTTACCAACAAATAATTATCTGGAGCGTTCACTGATTTGTTACACAGGTTTCTTTTCAATCAGGTACCCAGAAATGCTTTAGCTGAGACATGAATGTTTTTTAAAAAATCATTTTTTTAAACTGGCTACTTTAAGTCTGTGCAATGCCTGGGAAGGAACAAGAGCTTAGGAAACACCAAGAAGCAGAACAGGCTCTTTCCAGAGGTCCAAGCGAGCACTAGAAGAGCCTTCCAAGCTGGCCAACACACCACAA
This sequence comes from Pelusios castaneus, assembly GCA_007922175.1. Lineage (NCBI taxonomy): Eukaryota > Metazoa > Chordata > Testudines > Pelomedusidae > Pelusios > Pelusios castaneus. The sequence goes on from ML685780.1 coordinate 426,292, forward strand.
TGCAGAGGGGTTGTAGTTTGCTAGGTAAGTGGGTGCTCTGCCTCTAACCAGTTATGGTAAGTGTGCTGCAATTAGCAGCATAATCTAGCTACACAAAACTCTCTGCTATTCTCATTTTATACATGGGGAAACCATCAGATAGATTTTCAAAGGTCTTTATGTAGATGTATATAAGCATTTTTAGAAATTCCACTAAGTGGCTAAATTGGTTGGGCATTTAAATCTCATGGAAATGAATGAGATAAGGTGCCTAAGCTGTTTAGGTGCTAGGCACCAATCTGAATCTATAGGCACATCAGGACTTTAAAAATCTGGTCAAGAGTCATTAGCTCTAGGTGTCAAAGCAAGTCTGCCATAGTGGGGACTAGAGATTAGGCCTCTTGAATTGCAGTTCTGTTCTGCAATATCCCCAGACTACACATTGCCTCCTGAGAACAGGGGGAACAATGTTCTTTTTTAGAGCAACAGCAATGTGTGCCTAACTGAATGCCATGGACTATCTTGCCTTACAGATTCATTCTTCTTCTGTACCCAGAGCTGGCACTGACCCACTGTTCTTCCCCTGTCCCCTAGTCCCTTGCACTTTCAGATAAGAGGAACAGGAGTAGCAGGAGGATTTTGCCCTTATACAGCTTCAGAATCAATAGTACATATTTATGATGACATTATATGATAGACTAAGAAGAGTCTTATGTTCATAATTTAGCTTTGCTGTACTTGCAGCCTTATATCTGGTCTTGAGTTTAAAACACAAAATAAGGGGGAAGCTTTGAAAAAGTATTTGTATAATATATTTATAATTACAAAATTTTGAGCATACATGCTTTACAGAATACATAGGTGGAAACTGCATAATAAATAGAGAGGGTTTTGTGTGGTTTTTAAACTTTTAGTTCATGACAATTGTTACTATACCTGGAAGACTTACATTGTATCATCCTGTATGTGGTGAGGCAGGTAACCCATCCCTGCAAAAAAGGGGTTAATGGAGCCTTGGAGAGGCTGTTGCTTTAGAAGCGAATTAGAAGAGCAAAGGGAGAAGCAGCTAATCAGGGTCAGGTAGGCCCATATGAGAAGGACTGCCAGCAGCAATGAGAGAGCAGTCACCCTTAGAAGCTCACAGGGAGAAGGCTGACCATTCTGCAGGGTAAGGCAGGCCAGTTCCCTGGGACAGAGCAATGGCAGGCTCCAGGGAAGGAGCACCTGTGAGCCCTGAAAAAGTACTGAGGTGGACTGCAAGGTCGACTCCAGGGTCAGAGCCACAGGCGGTCTTAATAGGTGGACAGCATGGGCAGCTGCCCATGGCCCCACAAGGGGAGGGGCCCCCATGTCGCATCTGGCTGCCATACGTTCCACACATGCCAGCCAGAGCAGGAGTGGCAGAGCCCCAAGTGGCAGAAGCAGGGCCCCAGCGGGGGACCACGGCAGGGCCAGGGGCCCTGGTGAGGGAGCTGGGGGGCGGCAGGGGCCCACAGCGGGCAGGAGAGGCCCAGGTGAGGCTGGAAAGCAGGGCTAACGGCGGAGCCAGGGACCCTAGGGGTGGGGGGGGAAGGGGGCTGTGTCAGGGCAGGTGGCAGGATTGGGGGCCCCAGTGGGGCAAAAGTCAAGTATGCCCCCCCACATGGCATGGAGGGACCACATACTTGACTTTTTCCCCAGGCCCCAGAAGCCCTAAGACAGGAGCAGCTGTTGGGCCCTTGGGAAGGGCCAAACAGAGAAGGCAGAGCTGGAGGGCTGTGCCATGAAACGGATGCCAGCGTGCAGGGAAATGCTGGTCCAGGAACGGAGCCAAGGTGGGCAACAGGAGGGGGGACAGTGGCTAGAAGAACAATTCGCTGGGACGGCCAGCAGGAGGTGCTGCAGTGGACCTGTCACACACAAAAACCTCAAATTAACCTTGCATTAGAAGTGTGCCCCTAGGGAAGGGGTGATATTTCCTAGGTTCTAACTATTTCTGTAAAAAATCCAAGCCCGTTAATGAGTCCCATCCCTAACAGCTGCAGTCTATATGAATTTATAAAAATAAGAGGCCAAATTCTTTCCTTACTCATGCCTGATGAAATCACTAGTGTTGCACAGACCAAAAATCAGGATGCCCTTCCTTCCACATCCAGAGAAATATGCCAAGGTAAAGGGATGATGAGTTAGTTATGTCTACTGAATGCGCTGAAGAGTGGCCTGATGAGGAACACATAACATTAGAGTTACTGTGCAGTGCTGGGAGAAGGTAAATAGGTTTTCTCTAAGCTATGAGAAAAATTATCAATAGTAGGACTGTCAGTTATATCACAGAGATCAAGCTGCCTCTTTTTATAAAAGACAACCTAATTATATTTACTTAAAAGCAAAATAAGAGGCGTTTCCTTGTATTCCTTGAGCATGTGATTATAAGCCTTTTATTCTTAATGAATAGGCAGGACATGCCCATTCTATATTTAGGAATATAAAAGAACAGGTAAATGTCCCTCCCCGATGCCACTTTCAATTGCTGGATATTGGGCTGTCTTCTTCATTACTAGGAACTTCTAAATGAAATAAATCTTTTTTTTTCTTTTTTGTTGGTAAACAATATAACCTCCCATGTGGTATGATACTTTTCTTTTAAGCAACTTACATATCACATCTGCCTCAAATATACTATATGTTTAGAGAGAAAATAGGTCGGTGATGTAGCATCTTTTATTGGGCCAGCTTCTGACGGTAAAAGAGAGAAACTTTCAAGCTAAACAGAGCTCTTCCTTAGAACCTGAAAGAGCTTTGTGTAGCTCAAAAGCCTGTTTCTCTCATCAACTGAAGTCCATAAATGATACCACCTCACCCACTTTGTCTCTTTAATATCCTGTTATCGCTGAAAACATTTTTTAACATAGAAATAATACTATCTAGCACTCATTAAAAGACATTTAGAAAAATAATTCCAAAATAAGTGTTGAAAGGGGAGGGGCGAGTTGCTGTCTCTCAGTAATGAAGAATTGTTTGACAGCTTTTAAAGGCTCTGGACTTTCCAAATAGATTTAAATAAATGTGAGTAGTATTATTGATTAATGTGTCCACATTTCTGCTTCTAAAAATTCAAAGTGTTACTGATAAGAATAAATCATCACAAGTCTGAGGAACTCCTCTCTGGAAAGAAAACATTGCTGCTGCTTGTTTAGCAGTGGGGTGCTGGAAGAAAGCCAGTGTTGCAATTCATTCACAATGCTCTGTAAGCCTGGAGCAAATTTTTCACCCCGTGAGATTGTGATGGGAAAGCAGTCAATAACAAGGGCATAGGGTCTAGACAGGCTACCCCATTGGTTCTCGACCTGTGGAATAGTAGGATGACCCCATGGGGTCACTAGTAGTTGCCCGAGGAGGAGTGTCTGTTGCCACTCCCTGTCAATGGCCTTTCACTGAACAGGATTTGTTCAGAACTTGCCAACAACAGTCTCTCTCAGATGTCTGAATTATCCCATAAATCCCTCCACCAATTCTTTCACAATTTCCTTTTTGGATTCATCAACTTCTTTGAAACATCGTGAGAACTGGTGCAAAGGACTTTGGATGCAGTGGAGGAAGACAGTGTGCAAGTAGGAGGTTATGGTATAAAAAGGGTGAGGTGTTCTCCTATTGCAGCAGTCTGTACTAGCAAAGAACCAAAAATGAAGTTAGAAGACTGAATTAGCATTTGAACTTGAACTGGCTGTAGAATACAATTGTTTGCTTTGTTTTTCCCAAAGATTTTCTATAATCTGCTATTTTACTGCTGTTTCCCTTATCCTGTATTTCCAAATTCTCTCCCTACCCCCATACTTTATGACTTTCACTTTTTTCATTTACTTTCAGACAGTTTCACTTGAATTCTTTGCTTCTATCGAGAGGCAACAACACTTGAGGTTCTTCCACCTTCTGCCCCTCAAGTTTAAATCAGTTCAGGAGGAACCTCTAGAAATCCAAGCGTTATCCATACAATTCTTCTAATTTTTAATCGAGGTAAGACGCTCATAAACCCACTTGAGTTCTAATGTGCTGTTAAGTTCCACATTTATTGCTGCATTTAGGATTTCACATTAAATAAAGATGCCCTGAACATAAACTGACAGCCTATTTAATGAGAAGTTTCCATGGCAAGTGTGGTGCAAGGAATCCTCGTTCCTGACAGAGTTGTCAACTGATGCAGTATTACTGGTGTTGGACTCCTCAGATATTTTAATCTTTTGTTCCATACCAGATGCGTTCTGTCTTATCTAAAGTGATTGTTTCTTTGGCCCAGTGACAAAAACACATATCCTGCTCCCCATATACACACGTAAAGCATGCACAAAGTCCCATTGTCTACAACAGGTAGAGTCAGGGGAACAAAATAATCAAAATTTAGCTCGTCATTTTCAGCATTTTCCTGTTTGTAGATGACATTACTGCTCCAGACATTGTGTATCTGCATAGCTCAATAGTTTAATGGCACTTTTCACCAACAGTTATACATCTCAAAAATCTGTTACATTCAAATAATTAAAAGTAGAATTGTATCACTGAGAGGGAAATTGGAATGCAATTATAAAATGTCAGCTTACCAGAATAAAGTTACGAGTATGTAATTAAAGTAGCAGGCTCTGTTTTCAACTTCATTAAACACTATTATAATAAAATTATAAAGCTACACATTTATTTTTAAAATGGCTGGAGCAAGAATAGTATTTTGAGGCTGGTGACACATGCCACTATTTTTCACACTACCTCCATTTAAAATACTGAAAAATACTTATGATTTGGTTAATTTTGAGAAGAATGGTAAACTATTGTAGCTCTAGTACAATCAACATGCTTCACGTTCGACCCATGAAGGTGCAACTATTTATACTAAACAATGTGTTCCATCTCATATTTAGCTCTGAGTTAGTTTCCCAGACCTGAAGAAGAGCTCAGTGTAAGATTGAAAAATTGTCTCCCTCACCACAGAAGTTGATCCAATAGAATATGTTCCCTCACCCTCCATGTGTGGGCATTTTGGAAAAAAAAAACTTAAAACCCAAACAGATGAAATCCACTTATCAATAGCTAATACATACTGGATAAGAGAAACAAGACCCATTTTTCACAGCAAATGTGTTTTCTTTAGCAACATCTCCACTTGCAGGCATTTGAGCTCAATCCTGATGTAATGTGGACAAGGGTTGAGAGATACAGCAGGATTACCAACATATCTGGTTATAGGAGTGCTTTCTTACTCAGTCCCAAAAAGTGAAGTTGGCTGAGGGAACCAGGTCTTGTAGAGTGGTGAGTTGCTAAGAAGCACAAGGCTCTAAGAGCTGACTGAGAGAAGTAGTATTTCCAGGAAAAGGGTCAGAAGTGTTTCCTTGTGATGGATGAGCCCAAATGACTGCTCCTTTTGTCCTTTTAAAAAATGCAACTCCTAACAACATTTGAGACAGCCATTATTCCTGGTGCTGTTAGAAGCACCTTACATTCCAAAGTATAGCTGCTAAGCACATCATTTACAGTTTACCAAATTGCATTTAAACACACTTCCACTGACCTTGTCCTCTTCACACATATGAGAGAGAGAGCTGTGGGGAGGGGTGGGGGTAAGACATAAGAATGTACTAAATATTTGTTACACAATATCGTCATAGTTAAAGAACAGAAAAATAAGATGTCGTTGTTGGTAATGTTAACACTTCAGTTACAATTGCAGCTGTGTTACTGTGGGTACTAAGTCATTTCTTTTGCCAACTCAAAAAAGTATTTATGAACTTTCGGCCAGAATTTGGCATCCAAGTGTTCATATTTCTCACAGTGGTTAACATAAGCGACTGGAGCTTAGCATCTTTTAAGTTCCCCTGATTAAGCCCTTTATTGTGAATCTAGAAGTTAATTAGCTAAGTCATCATCGAATGGATTCCATATTAAGTTTGTATTATAATAAAAAGCAGGGATGTATCTGGGAAATTTATCTCAAACTACCAAGGCTGTATTAACTGGCCTGCCCCCTCCCATCGCCACTGTTTACTCTGCACCGAGCAGGCCCTCCCCCACCTGGGTGCACCCCACTATGCAGGCCCCATTCCAGGGGTAGGCCCTGGGGCCAGATGGAGTTCCCACCTTGCCCTGCTCTGGCCAGTCTGCCCAGGGAGTGGGGGCCCTCCGACAAAGCCCCACAGGGCCATGGGTCCTGGAAGGCTGCACCAATGTGGGTGAGACTGTGCTGTGAGCAGCTGGCCCCACTCCTGGGTGGAGCAAACAGGGGCTGGCCTGCCCCGCTCCATCCCTGAGGGTGGGCCAGTCAGTCTGGGGGTGGAGCAGGCACTCAGAGCCCAGCCTCTGCCCAGGACCTATCCCCACCTCCAGTGCCAATAGGGCAGAAGCGCTCTCTGTGCTCCTGCCCTGCTGGCACTGAACAGGGCCCGATTATCACAGGGGTTTTCAGGACTGGAGCCCAGGTCTCCCATTTTGGCCAGGGCCCAGGGCTTAAGCCCCTAAAGCCCCTGCAATAATCTGGCCCTGTAAACTAATCATATTTGGCTAGAAATCTTGATAACTGACTCTCATACTAGATACCTGGAGACATTCTGAGGAGAATCCTGTAGGTGATATTTCATGCAGTGACTTCCAATTCCTTCCCAGACAAAATGTGCAGTAGCACATGAAAGTGAACAACAGTGAAATTGAAAGTCAACACAACTTTCAAACAATAGAAAAAGCTCAATATGGTCAATTGTTTGTCAGCCTACACTTGTGGTTCTCCCATTATTAAATTTAGTTTCATTCTAGGATCAGCTTTCATTGTGAGAAGTCTATTTTCTCTATAAGGCGCTGAGAAAAAAATTGGAAAGCCAAATAATACTATTTATGCAATTACAAAGTTGCAGTGCTGTGAAGCAGTGATTTTCCCTCTGAAGTTCCTGTACATTTACTCTTAGTGCCACCTATAGGTAGTCCAAGATTATGCTGAAAACCTAATGTTATTGGAGAGTAATTTTTTTTTTAATTAAATAATTTTAAAAAATATTATAATCACTGGTAATGTTTTATTGTTTTCCAAATATTAATATTTTCTGCAGACACAGACACACACACATAAACATATAAAATCTCTACATCTTCTCCATCTAATTGTTTAATAATCTGACCCATTTATCTTTCACTCAAAACTTCAACCCTTTCTCATCCCTATCTTTATTTAAAACACCCTTTAAATTATATTCATTCTGAATACTTGCTGAATCTCAAAAAGTTGAATGAAGTTTGTAAGTAACAATCTGAACCAGGGGTTCTCAACCTTTTCTGGGTCACAACCCAGCTGTGTGTGCCACACCCTCCCCCTCAATGTCTTAGCCCCACCCCACCGCTGCAGCCCTGCATCTGACTCCCACCCCACTGTCTCTCCCCTTCTCCCATCCAACACTGCCATCTCTCTCCTTCCCCTGCCCCAACCCCACTGTTTCTTCCCTCCAGATGCCTGGTTGCCTTGCTAACAGTTTCCCCTGGCCCTCTCTCATGATCCTCCCCACCCACCACCACACTCATCTGGGGTATCCCACAGCTGCAGAAACTCACTCCCTGGCCAGGCCCAGGGTCAGGCAGCAGAGTGCAAGATTTAGAAATGACCCACCCCTGACCAGCCCCAGCTCCCAGGATGTGTCTACACTTACAAATTAAGTCGACTTAAGGAGGCTTAAATCGACTTAATTTACTGGGTTTTCCTTAATTCGACTTAAACTGCTCCTTAAGTCAAATTAAGGAAAGTTAGTTCGAATTAATAACACCTTGTTTTAATTTGAACTAGCGCTTAAGTCAACTTTATTAAGTCGACTTAAGCCAGTGGAGATGCAGAATAGTGCCTAGGTGGGCCTTTTAAAGTTGACTTAATAAGGTCAGAAAGGGGCCACATCTACACTTGAAAAGTTAAGTCCACTTCTGTTAAGTCGACTTAATAAGATCCACTTTAGGTCGACTTAAAGTCGACCTTATTAAGTCGACTTTATAAAGTTGACTTAACTTTTCAAGTGTAGACATAGCCCCAGTCTGCTGGTTAACACATGGTTCCCTGCTATGGCAGCTCAGCAGGGTTGGGGCAGGCTTAGCTCGTGACAGACTCACCACTGTGCCACGACACAGTTTTGTGTTGCAACACAGTGGTTGAGAACGATTGATCAGAACAGAAAGTCAGGACACCAGGCAGACAAATAGATATCAATCTGCTTGAAATCTCGAAGAGTGATTGCTGGCAGTGATCTAGGCTGCTGGGATATTTTGGTGAAAACATTGTTTCAGCAATAGTTTTACTTATTTGAAAATTAATGACTTTAATATCAGTTTACGAGAGAATATTCAGAGAGAAAAGCAAGAGTGAGGGAAATGAAAAATAAATATTTTATAGATAGGCTGAGAAAATAGAAGCACAAGGAGACATTGTCTATAGTATTTATATACATAAGCAGGGATGCATGTGTAACCCATATGCCTGAAAAAGGCTCTCTCTCTTTGAGGGACCTAGTGAGGGTGGGTTACTGTTGCTGGGCAGATTAGCTACCCACAACTAGAAACTTCTAGAAGCAGGGAGTGGTAGCATTTTGAGCAAGCTCCACAGGGTGCCCTGCTGTGCAATGTGGTGTGGTCAGTCAGATGACATGAGAGCAGCAGTCTGTGTAGACAGCAGGCTAGAGCTGCTTTGAGAAGAGCCCATGTGCTCAGTTTTCAGGAGAGAAGCTGAGCCGGGAGTGAACAAGATGTTTTCTCACTCTAATGGAGTCATCTGCAACAGACCTTGCAGACATGCATATGGGACTGAGGGCTGGTTGCACAGGAGAAGAAAAAGCCTGCATGGAATGCTACAGGAGATTCCTGCAAAGAAAGAAGAGGACAGCTATTTCTTGTCACTCAAGCCTCTACACTGGAACAAAGACTGTAGCTGAGAGTTGGGTGAACTCCACCTGGACTTTGGGACCCTTGGGTATCTTTTATGCACAGATTTCTGAAGGGATTGTTCTTGGTTAATTGTATTTTGTTTTCTTAGGATAAGGTTTATTTAGTTATTAGTTAAAAGTTCATTGTTATGTTTGTTTTTAGTATTTTAATGTGGGAGGGTAACTTTGAGCAATCATTGCTGTGAGTCCCATACAGACTGGATCCTGGGTCTCCAGCTGCTTTCTCCACAGGGATTGGGGTGTATTTCTGTGTGGCACCGGAGAAGGGCAATTGAATTAATTTTAGCCCACCTGAAGGTTACACATGTACATGTGTACACATTTGTGCTATTCTAACTTTTGAATGATGTAGAGGAAAGAAAGAGTTTCTTTAACCTTTACCACATAGCACATATTTCCCTTAGTCAAAAAGGGGGTGATCATGATTGGTGTCTCTCTCTCACAGGCATGCACGAGAGAGAGAGAGAGAGAGAGAGAGAGAGAGAGAGAGAGAGAGAGAG
>ML685780.1:435707-480971 GCA_007922175.1 Pelusios castaneus
GAGAGAGAGAGAGAGAGAGAGAGAGAGAGAGAGAGAGAGAGAGAGAGAAGAGACAATTCCTTCCCTGAAGAGTTTAGACCCAGGGTTCCCTGCCCGTGGCCTACAGGGCTTTTTAAAATGGCCTGTGCTGCCCGGCTGCTGGCTGGGAGCTGGACCACAGCCGCCTGGTTCCGGCACGTAGCTGGGAGCCCTGTTGCAGCTGCCTGCATCTCCTCCGGTCCTGGCAAGGGCTCCAGGGGCTGCGGACGGGACTGTAGGCTGGCGTGGTGCTGCTGTGGGATGCGTGGGGGGGCGCAGCAGGCTGGTGGGGTGTGCTGGGGGTGGCTGCAGGCAGTGTGACATGACTGGGGGGGTGGGCTGTGGGGAGGCCAGGGCCATGGGCTGGCATGGCCGCGTGGGGACAGGGGGCCGGGAGCCTGGGCTGCGCTGTTGCAGGGGTCCACATGCCTGCCCACAAACTGGCCCTGTTCATGGACATCGAGCCCCCTCCTTTTAAAAAAAAAATTCAAATTTTTAAAAAATCTTTTTGGCTCAAGGGCCACAAATATAATTTTTACAACCCTGAAGGGCCACTAGTCTATTTAATGTTTTAAATGTAAATATACTTAATTGATTTAATTAAATTTAATTAAAATTTAATTAAATTTTTAAATTTAATTTTAATGTAAATTAATTAAATAGATGGGTGGCCCCTTAGGGTTCTAAAAATTATTTTGTGGCCCTCGAGCCATAAAGGTTGGGAATGACTGGTTTAGACTAAAGAAATTAAGTTTCTAAAACAATATCATTTTCACAAGGAAGAGCATTTCTTAGAACAATAATGCTTCACAACATTTTTACTAATCTGATTGACAAAATAGTGAACATAATATATAGAATAAAGAAATACAAGCTCCTTTAGATGAACTAACCTGAGCCATTTTTAAATTATCATATTAGAGGATTGAAGTAACGCAAAAGAATGAAAGATAAAAATACTTTTTCAGTATATTAGCTATTTAGTTATTCTTCTAGCATCCTCATCTACTGGATCACAGCTTTAAGGGGAAAAGAAAAATCACCACCTATCAATTTCGTCTTATTTTATATAACATGTTTGCCAATCCCCACTTCTTGATTAATTCCTAATAAAGGAAAATCTGGAAACAATTTAATAAGGCAGCCACTCTGGTCAACCGTGCTTTAGGGTACATACCAAGCTTTTTTGTGGAAGCTCTATCTCATGCCTATACATTTTAAGAATCTACTTGATGACATTCTATCACTATTGAGCATTTTGAAATATCAACATTTCAGCGCATCTTTGCCACCGACAAACCCTTCCCCACCCTCCCACCGCCACTTTAATCAGTAAGAGTTTGTACGATTTGGGGCATACAAAAGCAAGGCAGACATGCTCTATTACATGAAATGCATCTTTTTATCATTTTAATATCAATCAATAATAATACACATTTGAATAACAGGAATAGGAAGACAAGGCTTGGTATAGCACATTCCTCAATTTTCTTTTAATGGAGTGACTTTTAATGTGAAAAATATTCAACAAATTATAAACATATATAGTCAAGAAAATTATAATAATTGTAACCAAATGCTTCAGAATGGACCATTATAACTACTTGTATTTTTCTATTTAAACTAGAGTTGAGTGTCCTAATATGAGCAATATCAGTTGTTACTTGACATCAACATTTTCAATCAATGACTGTGTGTAACCCATATGACTGAAAAGGCTATCTCTGAGAGACCTGCTGAGGGTGGGTTACTGTTGTTGGGCAGATTAGCAACCCACAACTGGAAACTTCCAGAAGCAGGGAGTGGTAGCAATTTGAGCATGCTCCACAGTGTACCCTGCTGGTATGATGTGATCAGTCAGATGACTGGAGAGCAGCAGACTGAGCAGACAGCAGGCAGGAGCTGCCTTGAGAAGAGACCTTGTGCTCAGTGTTCTGGAGAGGAGCTGAGCCAGGAGTGAACAAGATGTTTTCTCCATGTAAAGGAGTCATTTGCAACAGACCTTGCAGACATGCATATGGGACTGAGGGCTGGTTGCAGAGGAGAAGAGAAAGCCTGCATGGAATGCTACAGGGGATCCCATCAAAGAAAGAAGAGGACAGCTATTTCTTGCCACTCAAGCTTCCACACTGGAACAGAGACTGTAGCTGAGAGTTGGGTGAACTCCACACAGACTTTGGGACTCTTGGGTATCTTTTCATGCAAGGGATTGTTCTTGGTTAATTGTATTTTGTTTTCTTAGGATAAGGTTCATTTAGTTAGTAGTTAATAAAGTTCATTGTTATGTTTGTTTTTAGTAGTATTTTAATGTGTGAGTGTAGCTCTGTACAGACTGGATCCTGGGTCTCCAGCTGCTTTCCCCATAGGGGTTGGGATTGATTTCTGTGGGGCACTGGAGAAGGGCAACTGAATGAATTTAGCCCACACGAAGGTTACATGTGCAAGTGTCTTCTTTTGAAGTATATGTAATTGACACCTGTCTGCAGCTTCTTAGGTTGGATTTAGCCTCAAGAATTGTATCCCTAATCCAGGCCTCAACAAATCCTAGGTGCCAGGTTGCCATGGTGCCTAGGATTTTGCCCTGGCTGCCTAAGAGCGCTGGGGCAAAGGCCCCCCCCCCCACCATGCAGTGTGCTGGGCTCCACTTGCTGAAAAAAGCCACTGTCAGCAGATCCTTCAGCAGCGCGGGGGGAGGAAGAAGGAGACACACCAGTGCTCTCCCTCTCCAGCACCTCCCTCTCTCCCTCTTCCCCATCTCCTCCTCCCAGCGCTGCTGAAAGAGCCACCAACAGCAGTTTTTTTCAGCAGCAGGGGAGGGAGGTTTCTTTTGGGAGTAAGCATGGTGTGCTAACCTCCCCACCCCAGATGCTGAAGAAAAGCTGCTTCTGGAAGGGAAGAGTGCCACAATTTTTCCCTCCCCTCACTGCCAAAAGAGCTGCAGGCAGCAGCTTTTTTTTTCCCCCAGCAAGGGAGGGGCTTGCCACCCAAAGGAGCCACAGTGACTTTGCAGTGGTGGGGGGCTCCTTCTCTGCTGGATACCTAGGGGCACCCGAGTTTTGGGCTGGACCATAGGTGTTTGGCAGATCTGTCAAGGCCTGCTCTAATCACTGTTTTTACTGTTATTCTCTCCCAGTACCTCCATACTCGTCTGTCCAGAACATCACAAAATATCAAATGTTCATTAAAAATAATTGAAATTCAGTGAAAGTGGCTTATGAATCAGTAGGTGAGTGGTAATAAATGTTCATACTGTATTACAAAATGCTCAGTGGTGACAGTGTGTCACTTTGAATTTAGAGTCTTGAAATCAAGAATCCACAAAAACAAACCACAAAACTCCCATTAATCCACCCATGGATGGACACAAACTTGCTGCTGCAACAAATTTGCATGTGCTACTGAGCTAATTCAATAGCAGTTAGTTGGCCAAAGAAGCAGCCACACCCTAGACTCCAGAAACAAAACAAAGGCTCCACTCCTGCAGACAGGAATACAATTTTAATTTGACTTCAATCAGACTATTTACCTGAATAAATTTAAGCATGTGCAAATGAGTTTGCAGTATCAGGGCCTAATGGTCTAATAGTTAAACTTGTGTTAAAAACGTCTTTATGAAAATGAAACAATCTATTTCAAAGACTGATATATGATGACGATTAGAGATGCTATTTAAGAAGAAATGATCAAGGTAAGGTATTTTCTTCTGTTTCTCACAATTGCACTAATCCTCAGTGTGGAAACAGCTAGTGATGAAGAATGATATAACACTGAGGGGGGGAAAGCATCAAGACAAATAGATATTGCCTTCACAAAAAATTCTAGGTTATCTCCACAGTATGAAACTCTCTCCTGCTGCATGCCACATCTACAGAAGCCTGCAAATCTATTAGTCATCCACTAGACCAGGTAGCCACAGTGCGAACGTCATCTGTAGGATCCTGAGTTGAGTTCTGTCTATGCAGGAGGCAGCCATAATGGAATGTGCCTTGATTTCATACATTTTTGAAAATATAAAATTCTGACAAACTATTTCTATCTACCTTCTGATCATGGCTTTTGAAGTCTTCCTTCCTTTGTAGCTAAGATGGTACATTACCAAGTGGGCTGAAGTAGCTCTGTAGTTAGTTATCCCCTTTAAGACCACTTTGAAAGCATAAGGATTTCGGGGGGGGAGTGTTATTTGTTTGGTTTTTCATATTTTAGTATTTCCAGTATTGATATATAATGCATAAACTTAAAAAAAAAAAAAAAAAAGTAAAGGACTCAGTCACTGACATGGGGAGAAGATTCTAACAGTAAAGGGCTCTTTGACCTATTACAGTGGTTCCCAAACTCTGTCACATTGCATACCACCACCTGCAATGCCATCATCTGTAGGCGTGGGAGGCATCAGGCTGGGGGAGTGGCCTCTGCATTGCTTGAGGGCAGGGCTGGCACTGGAGCAGCTCCTGGCCAGCCCCCCCACCCCACCAGCAGGTGGATGCATCCTATTGGGAGGTGGCCCATGTACTGTGGGCGCATACCACCATTTGGGAATCCCTGAGTCCTAGCAGAGAGAGATATAACAAGATCCAATGGCTGGAAGCTGAAGCTAGACAAATTCTGACTCAAAATAAGGTATAGTTTTAATACTGAGATGACTTAATCATTAGAACAATTTACCAAGGGTTATAATAGATGCTTTATTACCGGAAGTCTTTAATTCTAGACTGGATAGCTTTCTAAAAGACATCCTCCAGCTCAGTTTGAAATCATAGCCTCGAAGCAGGAATTACTGGGTGAAATTTGATACCCATCTTAAGAAAGATGTCTGACTAGATAATCATAATGGTCCCTTTGGGCTTTAAAATTGATTACATCAAGACCAGGTTGGAAGACACTGCAGACTGCTCCTGAAACAGTTATATCTAGCCAGTCATGCAGTTAGTGAGGTGGGACTAGTGGTTAAACTAAGGTGGAACGCACTGGAATGCAGTTCTGGGGCCCACAAATTTGAGGGGCCAGAGTTCCAGGGCCCCTAAAAATAGAAAAATCTGGCAGAACACATGTTCCACCCTGCCCTGGCTGCTGGCAGGTCCTACACGCCACCATTGTTAATCACAATACTTATTGTGTTTTGCAGTGTTTGTTAGTTTGTGACAATATTTGCTATAGACAAACATCATATAAAATTATAAATATGTTTATGGAGCGATAACCGATGCATGTGGAACTGAGAAGTGGTTGAATATGCCTACTTGGGCTGGGGCCAGCACGTGCATGAAGGGGGCCCAAACAATACGGAAAGGGGGCCCGCAGATTAGGAAGGTTCTAGGGCCCGTCAAATTATACTTTAATCACTGGGTGGGACTGAAGAAGTGCTGCAGATGTACCTTTTCCTTTCAACTTTAAATGCAGGATATATTTCACTGTGAAGATTATCAGATTTAGTGTGTCAACCTCGTGCATGAGTTCTGGGAGAGAGATAGGATATAGTAAATGTTGATGTACATCATGACCTGCATCAACACAGAGGCTCTTATTTGGGATGATTAAATGCCTCGCTACAGCAATACTAGAATTGCTGAGTTAGAATACACTATACTGATGTGATCTACTGACAAAAATGCACTTTGGAAATATTTCTCAATCATTTCCAGAAGAAATGATTTAGCAATACCCAATTAGGAATGAAGTCTATCAGAACACAGAAATCATTCTAACCTTTTTTCCATCTCTGTCCCAGACTTTCAGCCTCCAAAGGTAAAATCAGTGAGGGTATGTCTCAAACGTTAGTTACCTTTGCAAAGTCATTTTACTTGAGCTTTATGCCAAGACCAGAATTTCACTTGCAATGTAGATAAGTATTTGTAATTTCATTCATAGTATACGTAGATATTTGTAATGAAAAAAATGGATTTCTCTAAATAAATCAGTGATTTTCAACCTTTTGGGGGCTGTGGAACCAACAAATAAATTCATGGAACCCTAAACTTTTTGTTATGATCTGTCTCACAACAAAACCACATAATATACAATTATACATTGTAAAGTTATAAAGATAAACAATAACATTTTTGTGCAAACTCAGGCAACAGAAATCATTGAAAAATATAGAACAATTAAAAATTAATAAAAGTTATTTAAAATTGTTTTTATTAGAAATTTAAATGTATTTTATGCTTATGTGACATTATGTCTCGTCAAAGAAGAGGGGCAAAGAAGAAAAGGGGCAGTAGGGCAAAAGAGGTCAGGGGTGGGGAGAGCATGGGGACAAAGGCCCTGGTGACAAGAGAGGGGAGAGGTGGGATGACTGGCAGAAAGAAAGAAAGAAGGCAGCCCAGGAGCATATATAATTAAACTAAAAAACCTTAGGACAGTGTAGAGTAGACATAGCCAAAAAGTAATTCAGTGAAGTGCATCCCAGTGGGAATCCTCCTCAGTTTTCTTTTCTTTTCTTTTCCCTTTCCCAAATATGAGGCTCCAGGCAACCCAACTCTTTCCCCATAGAATTATTTTGGCTTGCTATCTGAAAAATGGCCTGTGTGAGAAAAGGAAAGGGAAAGAAAACTGAGGAGGATTCCTACTGGTATGTACTTCACTAATGCCCACATTAGACCCTTCTTTCACCACATTCTCTTCAGCCCCCATCCCTAGAGCCCTGCACAGATACAAATATGTGGATCCATATCTGATCTGCATCTGCAAAAAATGGTCTGCGGATAATCACAGTGCTTTGTGAGATGTGTATGAATTGACACATTGTGCAATTAAATTGTATTGTAGATTCACAACCTGCTTTAGCAAATTTACATTTTCTGGAATTGCTTAGAACTAACAAAACAAAGAAGGAAAGAAGCAAAAAAAAGGTAATGGTCATGAGCTAGCTTCTGGAAAATAAGATTGGTAATTGAACTGAAACTGGCAACATTAGTTTTCTCACTTGTTTTTGCAACAAGATGAAAACAAACAGCATGCCCCTTTTCCACTCTAAATATAAAGCATAGTACAAGAAAAGATTTGTCATACACGGCAAAAACAAAAATAAAATGAAATAAAACAACCAAACAAAGAAATTGTATATTTAAGTGGCATGCAGGAGCTGAAAATCAAAATATACTGCAAACTCAGTGTATTATTTATATACTAAAAATGACATTCAGAGTTGGAGATGGGAAAGAACCTTCCATTTATTAATGTTCTGGGTATGCTGTAAAAAAGAGTGCTGTAGTGGAGGACTGACCGTATGGTTATGTGATGGTATACCTGGTTTGGGATGGTATGTTGATTTCTTTTCACATACTAGACTGCTAGGTAATATATATCTGCAGATGTAATGTGGATATCCAAGGATTTGCAGGGCTCTACCCATCCCCGTTCCTCAAGCTCCCTGCCCCTAAGATCCCACTCCAGCCCTCCTAACCCCCAACGCCCCACATCTTCACTCCAGCTTCCTTCAGCTCCCCAACCCCCTCCCAGGCCCCTCCATCCCTAGCCCCCACTCCAGTTCCCCAACCTTCTCCATCCCTCCCCAGCCCTCCCACCCAGTCCCCACTCCAGCCATTCATAGTCCCCTCCACCACTCCCAGTCCCCACTGGCCCCTACCCAGTCTCTGTGTCCCCATGCCCCCTTCCCCCTTAACCCCGACAGCAAAGGCCCAGGACCAGCCTGTGGCGATGGAGCACAGCAGCCAGCAGCGTGGCTGGATCTGGCCACCGGCTTCGGGGTTGCTACCGCCACCGGGGCCGCCCGGATTGGGCAGTGGCTGTTGCGGCAACCCGATCCGGCCGGCCCGGGGACGCAGATGTAGCAGCCCAATTTGGGCAGTCACAGGAGACGCCAGTGGCAGCCTGATCCGGGCAGCCCCAGCGGCCCCGGGAGCCACCAGCAGCTGCAGCGGCCCAATCCAGCCAGCCCCAGTTTCCGCCCTGCACAGCCCACGTGGCTGGGCTGAGCAGGGTGGGAGATTTAAATAACCCTGGCTCCCGGCTGGCAGATCTCACGGAACCCTAAGGTTCTGCTTACGGAACCCTAGGGATCCGTGGAACCCAGGTTGTAAAACACTGGAATAAATATATCACACGCATCCATCCACACACCCCCACTCATAAAATCACATGCTATTCTTAAAGGAGCCATGTAGATTTGATAAAGAAAGATATAGCAACACCAGGATAAATGGGATTCCAAATATTATAGCAAAGAAAAGTGACTAATACATTAATGTACTCTTAATAATAAAGTCACTTTTAAATACATTTGATATCCTGTCATTGGACTACCAACAGGTGTCATACTTCATACTCACTGTACGCCATGTCTCTTGTATATGTACTTGAGAATTCAAGTTATCTAATTAGCCAATAACAGAAACAAGAAAAGGTTTACATATTGTTCCTTCTGATTGCTCAACTGCACTTATTTTAGGGCAATTGGTTGATCAGTGATGCAAACTGATTATCTGATTTAAAGCCCTTAGTTATATTGCCATTCTTTAAACTCAGAGCCAAATATAAAATGTGACTAACAAATTATTGTCCACTAGATATCTTAGATTAAATAGATGAATAATAAATAAATAAATGCCATAGTCAGCTAAAACTATATGAAAATACAGCACAACAAACCTAGTGATTGATATTAAACAATATTTGTGAAAGGTTACCCAGGAGAGGTATTGTAGATACCAGAATTTTACCCTGTACTTAGAATGGGAAATATCAATGTAGTAAATAATGGAAAATGATTACTTTAATAGCTTCTAATGTGTTGTATCAATTAATAAATTTAGCATTATTTCACTGGTAAAATGGAGTATTTGAATTATAAACTAAAATTAGAGTTTATTGCAAGGAGTGGCAACTGGGGAGCAAAATAAATGATGAAATTGTGGCTAACTCCCCCTGAAAAACTAAACTTGATATGAACCCCATTCAAACTTTCTGAAAAAAAAGCCTTTCTGCATGAAGTCTGGCATGGGAATTCCCTGCGTAGAGAATGTCTTTTTCATTGATGGTTTAAAGTTAGCCAGACATGCAATTTTCTTCAGTCTGACTTTTACTGCTGCTTTTATTTATTAATTTATGAAAACTGTTCTGAAAATCCATTTCTCTCAATTGGTTAGTGACTTGATATAAAAATTTCAACATTATTTTTATAATCCAATTTTAAAGGCACACAGGACTAGTTTTACTAAATTGGAGTTACAGTGGTCCTAAGTCATCTCTTATTTACACCACTGCAAATCAAGTGACACTGTATTGAAGTCAATGAGATACGTGGATGTAAAAACAACGAGAGATCAAAATGAGGTCCTATGACTTTAGTAAAACATAAGGCACATGATTTTCAGGTTAGGCTGGCAAAATTTCTAACTTCTAGGAGGATTCATTATATTGCCATACACTCAGGGTGCAAGTACCCAACACCACACAAAATCAGACTAGAGCCTTAATAGAGGCTGTGAGTGCTATTAACTCAGTTGTCTACACAATGACTAACTTTGCCAATGAAATATAGGTCTCACTAAAATGGGAAGCCAGATGTGTTCACTTGCTTGAATTACATGACAGCATGAATAAAATACACCCACATACACACACTTTCATAAAACATCCATAAAGACAAAACATCCATAAAGGAGGCGTTAAAAGGTTCAAATATACGAAACTTTTAAAACAGCATTAATAAGAATGTCATGCTTTAAAATACAATAAACCTACTAGGAAGTGCAAGTAAGTCAGGGAATTTTCATGTAGGGTTACAACACTTGAAACTTAACACAGCACCTTGAATCTCAACCATCTTTCACCTACAGGCTTGGTGATCTTTACTTATTGCTACCCTCCCTTAAGTCTATTCTGTTTAATGCCCTTTATTTATATAGTGTAATTCCCATTCCATCCTTCCGACCTATATTATGTGATTTATCAGAGAGCTCTCAGTCTATAGCACTACGGAATTTGTTTTGTAGACATCGGGCCTGATTCAAGGCCAAAAGATTCTTATTGATTTCAATGATCTGTGAATTTGACTCTCAGTTACAAACATTGCTCTGTTGTCAGATAAAGGGAGAAAGCATCAATTTGTTTCTGGGTTCACCCCAGTTCAGATGGACAATTACACTTGCTGAGTATTAAAATGTCTCCTGAAATAACTTCGGAGATATACACAATGTCATCAAAAGAGCACAACTTTCCAGCTTCTGAACATGCAAGCATCAGATGGGTACAAAGTAATGTTTGATATAATTATACACTACAGCAGGGTCCCTTTGCGGACCCCTGTGCTAGCTCCCCCCCCCCCCCACCTTCAGCCATTGCCGGTGGTCCCCTCCACCAAAAAAAGTGGTGGTTGCCTGAAAATTCGATGGCAACCAGAGCTGGAGTTGTGGGAGTGTTTCCCAGGCGTGCTGCAGAAAGGAGCTGCTTCTGGAAAGGAGCCACATGGAGTGGCTCCTTTTGGTAATGGCACACTGCAGAGAGGTGCTGCTCTGGGCAGTTTCTTTCTGCAACAGGCCTCGGGAATGGACATGGCAAGGATCCCCTACACCATAGCCGCCTCTGAAAGAAACTGCACGGAGTGGCCTTTGGTGGCAAGATTGGCAATTTCTGTGGCACCACAAAGGGTCCATGTGCCACTCCGAATGGGCTCATGTGCCAGGGGTTGCCAACCCCTGCACTACAGAAAGAAACCTTGCACCAGCCAAAAAATGATTAAGCAAACACCTGCTCTGAATTATATATATATATATTAAGAGAAAGCATTTAAAAACAGTGCTATTTCTATTAGATAAAAATAAATCTTTACACTAATATGGTAACTTGACAGAACTGTAATTCCCCCAGTTTGTTAATGTTAAAAGTATCTTTCCTTCAACGTCACACTCTCCATACAGATAAGCAAACCCATACAAGACTATCTATTTGGCACTTATATGGTCATAATTACCATAGTGTCTCGGTGTTTCCAAATCCTTAATCATCACAAGAGCACAGTGAGGTAGGGAAGTGCTGCTATTCCCATTTTATAACTGGGGAGTTGACACAGAGACTAAATCAGACTTTTAAAAACATGTATGTGCCTAAATACCTTTAACAACTGGCCTTAAGTGACTTGCCCAGGTTTGCACAAGGAGCTAATGGCAGAGTAGGAACTTGATGTATACTTCCTGTCCAATACCCTATCCCTAGTGTGTGATTACATCTATTAGTTAGTACATCTGTATTGGATAAAAGTCAAAATTTAACAGTGAGGTTCTGGGGATAACCTTGTTCTTCTAAAATGTTTCTTCTACTGAGTATTCTCTTTCCCTCGGGTGAGATTCATCCCTCGGGGCCACCACAGTCCTCTTAAATCCTTAAAATAGTTCCTCTTTTGCTACTACAGCAACTCATCCTCTGCATATAGTGCTGTAACACTAATCACTCCATTTACTGTCTTCAGCTACCTCTGCACCTGTCACAATTAATATGCAGAAGAGATCAACTGACTGTGCCATAAATTAGGGTGGTGGTGGTAGGTTCCAGTCCCCCCACACCCAACCCCAGATGTTGCAAAATGCCTTTAGACATTTCTTTATCACTTCTAAAGACAAAGAATACTAGAGCTAGTGTTTTAGTAACATATTGTAATAGCAAATCAGACAGAAAAACTCAAAAACAAATAAAAAAAGACTATGAATGAACAAAAGCCATTATATCTCTGATATGGTCGACTTCTGCTCGACTCAAGGTTTGGATTATAAATCCGATATAAAAGTTCATCCATCTCTGTGTATCCCGCAAGGGAAGACTTCCTACTTCTAAAATAGTGTAAATAAAGGTAGTGATTTAAATTATCATGTAGGAAACTACAGTTGCCTATAAGAGAGTAAGAGAATGTGGGAAATTTGCTGTAGTGAAAATTAATTATGAAAATATTAGTCTTTTAATGATAGTAAAACTACTTAGAACAGAGCATGAAAAATTAATACATGTTATTATGAGAATACGCTGTCCATTTTTCTCCTTGGGGTCTGTCTCTATAAGAAATAGAAGGAACAAGATACAGCATTACAAACTAGGTCAGGGCTTCTTAGAAAGGCTGATGCTCTGTTAAAAATTAAGTAGTACCATTTAAGCAAAATTGTCTACTCATCACAACATAGGAGTGAAATATTACAAAATCCAGATGAAAAGTGTGTGTGGAAAATAATGTCGATAAAAATCTCTCAAGGTCAGTTGTCCAGTATCTGATTTTTCATTATCCAGTACAGACAAGGAATATGTAAGTGATAAAGATTACAAAATTTTAAGATTTAAAAATGAGCACACTTCTTTGAAATGGAAGATCTATTTTCATTCACAGTGTAAATTCCACTTTCAGTTACACTTCATTCAAATTAAAGTTAATTGTGGTCACATAACTAAAATATGAAAACTGGCAGGATTATCTGCAGGCCAAACAAACAAGATTTCTTATAACAGAAGTTGTCATGTGTCTTGCTGTGTGAAGAGAAATGCATCTAAACCAATAAATAATTTTTCAGAAGGAAAGTAGTGCAAGTAAAGAGGGAGAAGCAGGCATGATCAGGAAAAGAAAGGATGCATGTTCCTCACACACACAAACCCACTTGAAAGGCATTTGAAGTCAGAAAAAAACTAAATTATTAAAATCTCTGATGTGGAATAAATTAGTGAGGAACAGTCCAGGTGACTTTAATCTGCTCTCAAATAGTCCATTGGGGGAAATAGATTAATGATGTGCACATCCAAACACAGCCACCTGGGTGTAGGAAACCACACCATCTCCTTCTGAGGGTGTGAAGGCACACATAATTTCTTGTGATTCAGAAGCTAGCTAACTGTAACTTTCAGCTAGATCCAGCTGATGCTGGTGGTCGGATGGAGAATGTGGAATTTTTGCCCCAACTAGAGGGGATTTACACTTACAAGGCTTACTCCACTTACTGGCTAGCATGCAGGATTATTATCTTTAAGAGGATTCCCCTGTGAGTTGAACAATATGTTTGAAAGGTTAATATCAGTCAGAATTTGGCATAAGCGTACAGTATGCAGACTTCCTAGGTGGCCACGTTCTCAGAGACTGGAGCCAAGAGATTAGCCTGTGTGCTTAAAAGACTCCATCAGGAACGATAGGACTAAGATTTAAAAGCAGGGTGCCTTCAAAAATCCAAAATGTTTAATACAGGTCCAGAGTGTGGATAGTAAAGCTGCAGTTCAGATTAACAGCACAATGATATTATAAAAATGAAATTCCAAAGGGGTAGCCGTGTTAGTCTACAGATGTCTTTCTATAAAAATGAAGACAGCCCAAGCCAGTACCATGCAAAATGACAGCAAAAGATGCCAGCACCAATTAAGTGGATCACTCTGTGCGGAATATTAGGTAATTATCACAGGTCAAGGCTCATATTTTCCTCAAGTGCTTTGATAACAGTGCATTTCAAGTTGTACAAGGCTGACCGTTGGAGTACTCAATACCTTTACAGCACAGATACTATGCAACAATCCAGAGGTTAATTTAGAGGACTGGGAGTCAGGACTTCAAGGCTCCATGCTGTGATTTCTCTTTCTAAGGAATCTACTTGTCCCTCGTATGGTGTCGGTGGATGGGAAGGCACATAAGGAGCCTCCCTTCTTGTGCAGCCCCATAAGGCTAGGGAGGGACAAGCAGGAGACATGCTGTTGTAACCCATGAGCCTAAATGGAGAGTTTCTCTTTAAGAGATCTGCTGGGTCAGTGGTCCTATTTGAAGAACTGGGGAGGTGGGCGGGCACTAGCCCACCCGCTACTAAAACTCCTCCCCCAGCCTAAGGGTATGGAGCACTAGACCCAGCTTCAATTGAATACCTGGGACAACAAATGACAAACGGGAACGGGTGTGAGGGTCAAAGGTTCAAAATGAGGGATTCGGAAGGGGACACCGAGCAGAGAACCCCGGACAGCGCCCACTGCTCCCAGAAGGTGGCAAGGGAGCCAGCGGACGCTGCCCAAAGGAACTCTGCTCGGATACGTGAACGGACGAGGGACCAGAAGTAGGCCCCACAGTCACAGGAACCTCCCTCAGCCAACCTCCTCTCCCTGGTTTTATAAATGGCTACTTTAGCGTAGGCCAGGAGGAGGTTGGCGAGGAGGTCCCGCGACTTTGTGGGGCCACGGATGGGGAGTGCATAGACAAAGAGGTGTGGGGAAAAGTGCAGCCAGAACCTCAATAAGAGGTTCTGGAGGAGCCGGAAAAGGGGCTGCAACCTGGTGCATTCGAGGTAGGCATGTGCCAGGGTCTCCCTCACACCGCAAAAGGGGCAGGTGTGGGGGCAGGGTGTGAACCGCGCCAAGTACACGCCCATGCTCCTGGCTCCATGAAGGAGCCGCCAACTAATATCCCCGGCGGGCCGTGGAGTTAAGGTGGAATACAAACTGGCCCACCGGGGGTCCTCGCCCTCCACAGCTGGTATCAGGTCCCGCCACTTGGTGTCGGGGCGGGACATGAGGGCAAGGAAGTGGATGGTATGGAGCACGAGCGTGTACAGATGTTTGCGGGGCCCGGTTTGGAAGGAGGCCGGCTGCAAGTCTAGCAGCCGGCTCGGAGCGTGGGGTGGGAGCGGCCGGGAGGGCTCACAGGGCCGGGGCCCGATTAAAAGCTCCGGAGGGCCAGGATTGAGGGGGCGGGGCGGGGAGCACCCTCTCGCAGGACCCGCTCGAGGTAATCCCGAGCAGCAGGGGGTAAGGCTGCCTTCACCTCCTGGAGTAGGTGCTGGGGGATTCAAAGGGTGGAGAGCCCCATGCGCTCAGTGAGCACAAGGGGATCCACCCAGTCCCCCCGGGCATAGTCCAGGAGGTCTCCGACCTTGGTGACGCCTGCCAGGACTAGCCTCCGCCTCACGGAGGGGGCCTCCGCCACCTGCACACTAAGATGGGGATTGTGTAGCAGGGGCTCTGCGAGGAGGTCCTCCCCCTCGGTGGGCACAAGGGACCTGGAGGCCGAAATGAGCCTCCAGGTCCGGAGGAGGTCCTGGTAGAAGGCCGGCAGCTCGGAGAGGTCTCGCGGAAAACCTCTCGGATTGATAAAAAAGAGCTGCCGGTCGTATCGGAGCCCTCGGTAGCGGCGGAGGAAGGTGCACGCCAGTTGGCTCCACGCCGGACTACCTGCACTATAAAGGGGCTGTGGTTGGATGCCTGAGAGCCAGCAGCCAGGGCGGGTGAATTGAGAAGAGCCCACATGTGCTGTGCAAGGGGAGAAGCTGAGCCAGGAGCAGACAGCAGGCTGTTTTCCCCAGCTCTAAGGCATTTTGCTTCAGGTCAGTGATATTGTTAGCCCTCCAGCAGGGAAGTGTGGGGCACTGGTTGCAGAGAAAGGACCATTAGAAGAGGAGGGGGGTTTCTTTTAACTGGATACTTTGAGTTGTTTTAAATGCTGTGATGAATGAACAGTTCTTTAATGTAATAAGGAGAAAAAGTTAATTATATTTTGTTATTCTCAGAGTTGTATGTTTTCTTTTGTAACAGGGTTTCTTTCTTTCTATATATGTGTATATATGTAACTGAGTGGGGACTAAGCAGTCAGCTGACTGGATAACTGGTTCCAACAGACGAAGAACAGAGGTCTGCATGGGTTTTCACTGAAGAGTCCTGCAGCCAACGAACAAGAAGCTGCTTCTTCCTACTCAAGCCTTGGACTTGGTATACAAAGACTATCATTGAGATCCAGGCGAACTCCACCAAAACTTTGGGACACTTGATAGTGTTTCTGTGGGTCTGCTCTGTTTAAATTCATTTTTTTCTTGTTTATATGCATTGTGAAATAGTAAATGTGAGTTCACAGAATTAGCCACATGTTATAGATTTATATAGTAGTCATTATTTTGTTTCTTTTATCATAGGATTTATAAAGTTAATGCTTAATAAAAGTCATTACTTTTTGTTTTCATCTACTTTGAACAATCTTTGTTTTAAGTCCTTGTAGACTGAATCCTGGGTCTCCAGCTGCTTCTCCTTAGGAATTGGGTTATTTTGGGGGGGGGGGGGGCGCGAAGGGGGGCAGCACTGGAGAAAGGCAAATTGAGGTAAACTCTACCCCATCTGAAAGTTACACTGTGTTTTTGTACCCTTCCTCCTGCCCTTTCCACTCCCATAAACAGCAGTCAGGGGAGCAGGCTAGCAATAAAGGAGAAGGGAACACAGGCTAGGGAAGATAGCTTCTGAGTGACAGAGATCTTTGAGAGACATAACTTCTTGAGGCCAATGCCGCCCAGAGTTACTTTGGGGCTCTGGTCATTATTATAAAATCTGCCTAAAAGCTACAGTGAAGACCAATATCATCAAGTCATAGAATCACAGGGCTGGAAGGGACCTCATGAGGTCATCTAGTCCAACCCCCTGCTAAAAGCAGGACCACTCCTGCTACATCATCCCAGCCAGGGTTTTGTCTAACAGATTCCACCACCTCCCTAGGTAACCCATTCCAATGCTTCACCATCCTCCTAGTGAGAAAGTGTTTCCTAATATCCAACCTCCACCTCCCCAGCTGTAACTTGAAACCATTGCTCCGTGTTCTGTCCTCTGTTACTACCGAGAACAGCCTAGCTCCCTCCTCATCTAACTGTACCTCAGTTTTTCTATCTGTATCTATCTATCTCAGAGAGGGTTTGTCATAATTATTTGTAAAGTACTTAGTGATCATTAGATTAAAAATTGATCAATATAGTAAATGCAAAGTATGATTTGAATGTTTAAACTACTGTTCCTTAGTCATTTAGCATACATATGTGTGTGCGTGCACGTGCATGCAAAGCTCTAAGTAAAAGATAGCTTGATATATTTAGCTTTCCACTGACTTCAATACACTTTGGATTAGGCCTACAGTAATGCCATAGTCAATTATCTGCTTTAATATGGAGTGCTATCTTTTGGTGTGTTTTTTTTTAATGTGTTTACACTAAAATAAAGTGTTGCAGACCACATTCATTCCATATGAATAAGAGTTCACATTGTTATGACAATTTATTTCCAGTGCAAATTCAGGGAGACAACACCTTACAGCATTTTTATAACAAAATCTCACCCTAAATTGTTGAAATATTCTCAGATGCCCAATATTATCAACAGTGGTTGCATAAAGCTAGGTTCCTAATTGTGTATTTAAGCAAAGTAAATATTAAAAATAATTGACCTTATTTTTAAAAGTGCTGTACACCCAACAGTTCCCACTTGCCTCAATGAGAGTAGCTAACTGCTCAGCACATTCAAAAAATCAGTTCTCTTACTCAGGCCTGGTCTACACTGCCACACTGGACTGACATGAGATATGCTAGTTACACAACATCTCTAGCATATCTCATGTCAACATACTTAAGTTTATGCAACATGGCATCTTAACAATTCTACATCCACAGGAGATGTCCTGCTGTCAATGCTGCCTTCCAGGGAGGTGGATTAATTGAGCCAATGGAACAGTGGTTTCCCATTGACTGAGTAGGTCTATACATATCCACTTAATTGATGCAGCTTCATTGATGCCTGCCACCTTCACTGTGTAGACATGATCTCAAGTGCCTATATTTGGATGTCAGAGCCAGTGACTGGAAATTTTGGCATGGGTGACTTTAAACAAAGGTGAATTGCAAGGGTTCTTCCTAATCAGGTTCAAGGTCTAGTTAGGAACTTCTTACAGTTGGAAGTATAGACATTATAACCAAAAAACCAACCACACTTCTGATGTAGTTATCAGTGCATTGTGCACACTCTCAGCCTAACCCAATATGGTATGAGGTCCTTAAAAAAAAAAATCACAGAGAAGGTGATTGCACACACACTAGCAATTTTGCTGTTGCTGCACAAACTTTTTTGATTGCACCATTCTGTCCCTTGAGCAAAATGGTGTTATCCCAAAACAGCATACTATTTCACACCACATCTATAGTGTTCTCACAGTAATTCTTTTGATAGCATGGAAATCAACAAATCCCATTCCCCCACCTTCCTCCACAAGCATACACAGTACCATAATAGGTGAATGCATGAAAGGGCTGACAAAGTTGCTTTGTCAGCTAGTTTTCATTTCTTTAGGGAATTTATGTCAGAATTTGAACTTTAGTTCATCGTGTTCTTTTTATTTCCAGAGTCTATGCTGCCCAAAATCATGGTGATCACACACAACAGAGAAATGATGAGGCAAAGTGATTTTGGGAAATGTGCAGGACGTAGAGTGGGGTATAAGAAGGGTCTTATGCTGCTATGCTATGTTCCATGATGATTCCTGCTTCTTTAATAGCACTGTGGCATGGCAAAGCTTCCTACCATGGTGGAAGAAATAAGGCTGCCCTGCCCAGAAACCTTCTGTAAAGGATTGCAGAGTACCTTCATTAAAGTTTCTTAGAGATATCCATGGAGGATTCTCATAGCATTCTTGTACACATAAAAAGTCTGTTCCTGGAGTGACCCTCTGCTGAAGTTTACCTACACCCAAGAATGCCTTCTCCTCCAAACACAAACTTTTTTCACAAAAATTAGAAGCAGGACTGTGGACATATTCACATGTGTGTTCCCCAGCATCTCAGTCAGTGATGCCATCCTGTGAGCGGCTGGGCTGCTCCGGGGTAATGAACAGTTCCTGGCTGTCTGAGAGAATGGATATCCCACTCTCTTGCCCCTTGTTTCTCCTCCTCCTCCTCCTCCTCCTCTTCCGAGTTGTCGTTACAACTGTTCACTTCCCTAGTTCTCTAATATGCCCGCCTCAGCTGTTTGATTTTTACGTGGCACTGCTGCATGTCCCTGTAGTGGTCTCTCTCAACCACGTGACATTTTCTCATAGATATCATGATTTCTTTTGCTGGATTAGAGCTGAGCAAAAACATGCTACCTGCCCCACAAGGAGAGCCAAGACCTCAGATCAACTCTATGCTTGATGAGACCTAAGACCTCAGTCAACTCCATGCTGGAGTGAGTTTGGGGCATGTGGTTGCCAGGAGCTGTTCAGTTACCAAGCTCTCTTCACACTGACCAAACAGGAAATGGGAATTCAAATTCTCCTGTGGCCAAGGAGCAGCAGAGTGCGAATGTCCAGAGTGGTCAAAACAGAGAATTATGGGATAGCTCCTGGAGGTCAATGACTTTGACTTACATTACGCTCTGTCTATACTCATGCTAATTCAACCCATAAAATTAAACTTCAGTGCTACACCACATGTGGGGGTGGTTTTATTAAGCTGAATTTTACCATGATATAGTTTGGCATAACTGACGTGGCAGTGGAAACACATGCTTTAGGGGATCAACATAAGCGGTGTTAAGTCAACCTCCATTGATAGTGTAGACCAGGGCTCTGATAACTGGACAATTCTGGTGGGCAGGGTAGTTTCTGCAGCCCTTCCACCATCATTCAATGGAGTAAAAGGAATCTGAGGGGAAAGATGGAGAAGATGGCAGACGGGTTCAACAAAAGAGTCCACCTCTTGATGAACCCTTCAGTCTTGCTACCAAGCACAAAGAGTTTTGTCCCATTGAGCAGTGATATGCAGTCGCTGCCTATCCTCCTGAAACGCTTCATATAGCAGAAACCCCTGATTTCACTTTTAGGGAGTCCTCTATGTATATGAGAGAGAGGGCAAGGCTTGTTTTAAGATTAAAGAAAGCAGTAGATTGTTTTACAGTTATCTTGTTCAAACACAGTACAGCTCTTTTAAAGATAGTACCTGAAAATAACATGGAGAAACTGACCCAGGCCTGAGAACAACTCAATGAGTAAAGTATAAGGTACATAGTGTTAACCACAATGTAGTCTTCACAAGGCAAATTCTGCTGTCATTTACACTGGCATATAAATTTGGCATAATCCTAGTGACTTCAGAGAAGTTGTTCTAGATTTACAATGATAAAAGAAACCATAACTCAGTCTAGTATGTCATCATGATGAATTCCATGGAAATGGGGGGATAAAGCTCTCATCAGACAAATGGAATCATCATATAACATTTCCTGAGTTTAACTGACGAAGCTAAAAAAGAGAGACTTGACTGGGGTTTAGTCTGCAGCAGTTATTTCCAACACTTTCTTAATCAGAGGAAATTAAAGTCCAGTTTGCAAGTCTAGAAGATGTTCATGAAACACGGAAATACAGCAAAGTGACATTTTGTTAGATGGCCAGGCTTCCATTATGAGATGGTTTATCTTTGTATCAATACAGGAAGAAGCCAAGGTTTACAATATGCACATTAGAGTGAATGGAGCATGAAGAGGGATCATTGAATACATAAATAAAGTAATGACCTTCTTCCTGAAAGCTGAAGTCACCACTTCATTACAAACTTTTATGGTTTTGGAATATATTTCTCTTTATATATTCTGTCAATTGATTGATGGTTGTAATATGATTTAATAAAACTACAGCCCTGAACACCAAGACAATTGCACAAGGGTAGGCACAAATTTAACAGCTGAATCTCTGAGGTAACCATTTTTATTCAATATTTTAAAAAAGTTAAAATATGAATTATGTCAGTCATGAATGGCACAAATGGTAATCTACTAGACAACTTCTATGTGGGATCTTATAAAATAAATATTCTAAAAAACCTTCAGTACTGAGGGAGAGGATGGGACAGGAAAGAGACTGAGGGTTATTGCTTGTGAAAATCCACGAAAAGCATTCTTAAGAAAGTTCTCTACTGAATGTGCAAGTGACTTCAACAAGAGTTCTGTTTATACATCAGTGAGAAGAATCTGATCCTTTGGTTTATGTTGAACAGCTAGGACGAAAGTCTGTGTTTTAGATGCATGCACAATGTTCTTAATGATTTCAGTGATAGTATCTGAACGCAGTTTGTCCCTCAAAGAATTATTTAATTTCATTTCGAAAGGTTCCTCATTCCAGCCCCACAGGCCCAAATTTTCAAATATGGCCATTGATTGTGAGTAACTCATCTTGCGGTGTCTAATTCGACACACAGAGTTGGTTTCCTTGATTATCTGCATCTTCAATTGGCTTCAGTTGGAGTTGCTAGTACTCATGTTAGATCACAGATGTCTCAGATTGGGAAACCCAGAATTGGGGCACTCGAAATCAGTGGCTACTTTTGAAAATGTGGGCTTAAATTTGCACTTACTACTTTAGAAGCACAATTATCAGTGGTCACAAAGGAGTGTGTGAGAAAACTTAGTGGGTATTTTATTGTTTACATTCATGATACACAGCTTCACAGTTGGTCAGTGTGCTTGGAACAGCACGATGTATGTCTTTGTTGCTATCATTGCTCTATGCTCAGAGCACATCTTATACAATTACACTATGTAAGGTGTCAGTAGAAAAGTTATGATTTACTAAAGCTGATTATGCCATTCAAATCTATGTATCATCACTGTATCTGGAGTTAAGAATACTGACTGTATATCTGTATTTCCAATGTTTGTTCCTGGGGTAACACTCACAAGGTAGTTTACATCCACTCTAGCCAGTCACTGCGAATGGACTATTAACAGAAGAATAGCCACACTGAGTCAGATCAATGGTCCACCTAGCCCAGTATCCTGTCTTCCGACTGGCTAATACCAGGTTTTTCAGAGGTTATGAACAGCACAGGTCATCATCAAGTGATCCATCCCCTGTTACCCATTCCTATCTTCTGGCAAACAGAGGCAAGGGATACTTCAGAGAACACAGTTTTGCATCTTTGACCATCCTCACTAATAGTCATTGATGGAGCTATCCTCCATGAACTTATCTACTTCTTTTCTGAACCTTGTTATAGTCTTGGCATTCACAACATCCTCCAGCACAGGTTGACTGTACATTGTGTTAAGAAATACTTCCTTCTGTTATTTTCAAAGCTGGTGCCTATTAATTTCATTTGGTGACCCCTAGTTTTGTGTTATGCAAAAGAGTAACACTTCCTTGTTTATTTTCTCAACACCAATAATTATCTTGTATATCTCTATCATAGGCTGTGTCTTTTCCAAACTGAAAAGTCCCAGTTTTATTAGTCTCCTTACATGGAAGCTGTTCCATACCCCTCATGCTTTTAGGATCTTTCCTGTACCTTTTCCAATTCCAATATGTCTTTTTTATTTGGGGTGACCAGATCTGCACACGGTATTTAAGATGTGGGCATATCATAGATTAATATAAAGGCAATATGATATTTTTCTATCTTATCTATTTCCTAATAATTCCCAATGTTCTGTTAGCTTTTCTGACTGCCATTGCACATTTAGTGGATGTTTTCAGAGAACTATCCACAATGACTCCAAGATCTCTTTCTTGAGTGGTAACAACTAATTAGATCCCATCATTTTCTATGTATGATTGGAATTGTGTGTTCCAGTGTACACTACTTTGCATTTATCAAAACTGAATTTCATCTGCCATTTTCTTGCCCCGTCACCCAGTAACTCTTCATTGTCTGCTTTGGATCTAATTGACTTGAGTTGTTTTGGATCATCTGCAAATTTTATCACCTCACTACCTCTCTCTTCTTCCCGATCATTTATGAATATGTTGAATAGTACTGGTTCCAGTACAGACTTCTGGGGGACACCCTTATTTACCTCTCTCTATTGTGAAAACTTACCATTTATTCCTACCCTTTGCTTCCTATCTTTTAACCAAATACTGATCCAGGAGAGAACCTTCCCTCTTATCCCATGACAGCTTACTCTACTTGAGAGCCTTTAGCAGGGAGCCTTGTCAAAGGATTTCTGAAAAAATCTAAGTACACTATATCCACTGGATCACCTTTTTCCATATGCTTGTTTACCTGCACAAAGAATTCTAGTAGATCAATGGGACATCATTTCCCTTTACAAACACCATTTTAACTCTTCCCTGACAAATTGTGTTCACATGTGTGTCTGATAATTCTGTTCTTTACTATAGTTTCGACCAATTGGCCTGGTACTGAAGTTAAGCTTACCAGACTAATTGCTAAGATCACATCTGGAGCTTTTTTTTTAAAAAAAAAAAATGGCATCACATTAGCTATCCTCATCATTTTGTACAGAAGCTGATTTAAATGATAGGTTACATACCAATTATGTATAATCTTAGTTATTTGAGAAGATTGCGGTACAAAATAAACCTACATATTATTCTCAAGGTCTTCAGTCCTTACATAGATTACATTCCCAATTTAAGTCACTAAGTAGGAATTTTGCCTCCTCAATGACTGCAGGACAAAGTCATAAAAGATATATTGTGCCACTGACTTGTGTAGAAGTCCTACATGATTAGAGAGAAGAGGTCTGCTTAAAAGCTGATGGCACACTGGTGAAAAGGTACCAATCAACTGCATTTTATAGTTATTTTGGTTTCAGATGCAAAGAGGGAACTCTCACTGGTTTCAACAGTAGCTGAACTTCTTGTATAACAAGCCAATGAGTAATTGTATACTATAAGCCAGATCCTGGCCCACTAGGGACAAGAGGAGTTGAAACCCTGGCCTGATTGAAGTCAGTGGGAGTTTTGTTTCTGGCTTCAGTGGGATCAGGATATGGACATGAGTTATTAAAAGCATCTAGAATATAAATATAAAAAAACCCAGACTGGAATAAATAAATATTTTTGACAAAATATACTGAGATTCTGTGCAGTTTCTAATTTGCACCCAAATTTAATGAAATTTTCATTTTCAGTTAACAGAAACCTCTAGTTTCAGGAAAAAAAACCCCACTGTTTAAGTAGCCATGCATCGATTAATAAATCCCTTAAATAAACATAAAATTCTTGTTACATATACTGTAGTGAAGTGACAGCCATGCTAATAATATTGACAGTTCCAGGGATACTTCTATTTTCAGTGGAGGAAATATTGTTCACATTGGCAATATGTCTAAAACCAGAATGAATTATTTAAGCGGGCCCATATATAGATTGCGGAATGACATATTAATTGCACAAAAATTTACAAACAGAAAAATAGTCTGTAGTGAGATGCTTGTAGAAAGTTGTGATTTTAGAGATACTCCCTAGCATGGGTCAATGTTGTGTGAATTCGGAGACGTGCCCTACAGTTGATCTAACATGGCTACTCTCAGCTACACACCTGGGAATCACGCTGGGATTTTCTCCCACGAAAGCTCATGCGATAAATAAATCTGTTAGTCTTTAAAAGTGCCATAGGACTCTGTTGTACTCCTGTCTGTGTTATTAAAGTTCTATTCCTCACTCACTCAATGGTGTGGCCTTTAATGAACCCTCAAGATTATTACATGGTGTCAGAAGATGGTGAATGAGTTTGGAAACTAAAAAGACTTGGAGGAAAACTCCTGTGTTTGCAACTGAAAACACAAACACTGGAGATCTCTGAAAACAAAGGAAGCCTTTAGCAAGTAAGTGCAAGCTTTTAAAATGTATGTATTATAGGCTCCTTCCCCTCTCCAAATGTCTGGTAATGTTGCAGAAAACTGGATAAAGTTTAACCAGTGATTTCTGTTGTATTTGTCTGCCCTTGGAGAGCAGAATAAAGATGAAAACCAAATATCATCTATATTTTTACATGTTGTTCAGGAGGAAGCACTGGATGTTTATAATAACTTTGAATTTCAAGATGGTGAAAGCATGAATTTAAATATAATACTGACTAAATTTGAGGAATATTGCATGCCAAAACCACATGCGACTTTTGAGAGGCATAGATTTTTTTACATGCATGCAAAAACCAGATAACACCATAGAGCAGTACGTCACCGAATTAAGGAAACTCAGTAAAAGCTGTGACTTTGGTGGCTTGGCAGATTCTCTGATCACAGACAGCTTCATTTGTGGCATTACAGAAAATGTGTTAAGAGAGAGATTGCTCAGAGCAGGGGAGATCTCTCTGAATGAAGCTCTCCAAATATGTAGAGCCACTGAAATGGTAAAAACACAAGTGAAAGAACTGAATTCACCAGAGGGGACAGTCCATGCACTCAGACAAACAGCATATAGCCAGAGTGGCTCATCTCACAATGTGGAACCAACCCCTGCTATTGGGAAGACTGAGTCCAGATGGTCATGTGGCAAGTGTGGATCAAGACATAGTCCCAAATAGTGTCTTGCCTATGGGAAACTCTCTCATAACTGTGGGAAACAATCATTTTGCAAACTACTGCAGATCCCAAAGGCATAAAAATCAAGTGCATTTAGTTACTGACAATGAGACTGAAGAGTGTTTTGTGGATGTACTGGGATCAAGCAAGTCAAATGAGAGGGACTGGATCCTGCCTGTGACAGTGAATGGAACATCATTCCACTGAAACTAGACACAGGGGCTCAGGTCAATATTCTGTCTGCATGAGATTATGAGAGACTGAGAATAAGACCTAAACTGGGACCAACAAACATAAAAGTAACTGTGTATTCTGGAACAAATACACCAGTGCAGGGACACTGCTTTGCCTGCATAAACCATAAAAACACCATGTACAGGCTGCCTTTCGTTGTAATGCCACAGGCTGACACACCAATTTTGGGCCTGGTTGCATATGAGAAACTCAGTTTGGTAAAAAGAGTGCTCTCTCTACAAGACTGTACTGCATCTGGCTATGAGGCACTCTTTCAGATGCAGAGACTAGATATGCACAGATTGAGAAGGAGCTTTCAGGAATCTTGTTTGCTTGTGAGAGATTCAGTCAGTGGACAGACAGTGGAAGTTGAAACAGATCACAAGCCCTTGATTGCATTATTTAGTAAACCGCTAAATGACTGAACCTTAAGGATTCAAAGAATGATGATCAAATTGCAGAAATACAATTTGCTGGTGACCTACATGCCTGGCAAATTTATGTTCACAGCAGATGCACTTTCCAGAGCAGTAGCACCTATGGAACCTGAGAAGACAATGGAGACAGAGGTGCAAGCCTATGTTGATATGATTGTGAGATCAAATTCCGTAGCTAACAGGAGACTGCAACAAATAAGAGAAGAGATGGAGAAAGATGAATAATTGGGAATCCTTAAAGAAGTGATAATTAAAGGGTGGCCTGAAATAATAAGTAATTACTGTCTAAGTGTAAGAGATTATTGGAATTGCAGACATGAACTGACTGTGGTAGATGGGGTGATTTTCAGTGTGGTAAATTCATAATTCCACAGAGCCTCTGAAAAGAAATGCTACAAAAGATCCATGAAGGTCACTTAGGAATCAAGAAGTACAAAAAAAAGAGCACAAGAGATCATGTATTGGCCAGGGATCAATCATGACATCACCAATGTGGTAAAAAACTGCTTTTCATGCTTGAAATACAAGCCATGCCAACAGGCAGAGACACTGAGACCCCATCCTGTTCCACAAAGGCCTTATGAGATGGTAAGTGTGGATTTATTTACCTGGTGTTCCAAAGATTACTTAATAGTCACCGATTATTACTCTCTGTATCCAGAAATTTGCACACGGCACAGTACTAATAGTAATTCAGTGATCACTGGCATGAAAGGAATTTTTTCCAGACATGGAATTCCTGATGAGGTCTTCAGTGACAATGGGCCACAATTTTCAAAGGTAGAGTTTAGGCAGTTTGCCTCAGATCGGGATTTTCATCACAAAAACCTCAAGTCCAAATTATCCTCAATCAAATGGACAGGTGGAAAGATCTATACAGACAGTAAAGAACCTGATGAAAAAGACTTTTGACAGTGGAGGTGATCTGTATCAAGCACTGCTGGTCTACCAAAGTACACCCCTGGAGAGTGGCTTTTCTCCAGCTCAGTTGTTAATAGGAAGAAGGATCAGGTCTAATTTACCTATTTCTGATACCTTGCTGCGAACTTAGAACAATGCAACCATTCGGAAGATGAAAGAAAATCAGAAATGGAAGCAGAAATATTATTTTGACAGAAGAGCTCGTGATCTTCCATCTCTTAACCCAGGTGATGGGGCGTGCTTGAGGAATCACATCTCTAATACTTGGGGCCAAAAAGGTACTATTAAAAAGCAACTCCATCCACGGTCTTATGTAGTCCAGACAGACCAAGGGGACACATTTTGACGTAATCGACGGGATCTACAACTTATCCCAGAAAGTTCCAACACTGTGCAAGTTAAGGGAGATTCTGGTATATCTCCCCTGACTGATCCAATATCCTCAACGCATGATGAAGAAATTGTCAAGGAACAAGAAAAGTCAGACTTGATTGAAGGACCAGTACTGAGAAGATCTAATTGAGTAATCAAATGTCCAGAAAGACTCATAGAGACTTGCTACGGTGTGTGAGGGAAGTGAGTGGTAAAGACTCACTTGAGAGTGATGTGCTAGTAACCTCTCCTCCCTAGGTAGTTCAGATGCTAGGTTTATGGACTGGTGTTACGCATGTTTTTTAGACAGCTGTTATGTGTTAGATGTTAGTGCATGTATTATTAGATAGCTTTTATATGGATCCAAGTGTTAACTTGTTTTCCTTAGGAGGGAAGATGTAGAGAGATGCTTGTAGAAGGTTGTGGTTTTAGAGACACTCCTTAGCATGGATCAGTGTGGTGTGAATTGGGAGATATGCCCTACAGGTGATCTAACATGGCTACTCCCAGCTACACACCTGGGAATCACTCCTGCCTGTGTTATTAAAGTTCTATTCCTCACTCATTCAATGGTGTGGTCTTTAATGAACCCTTAAGATCATTACATAGTCCTTCGGAAATAATTACTAAAAAAAGTAAATGGTGAGTGAATCATTAAGTGTGAGCGAGTAATCATGGCCGCACATGGAACAGATTCTACACAGATATAAACCTTGTCAACCTACCTCAATAAGAGTCGTTTGGGACTCTTACTCCCTGAAAAAGGGGCATGAAAATGCCTTTGCTGCAATTGTATCCATTCAGAAATGGGACAATTACTTATTAACGAGAACTCAATTCAAAGTCTGCTGGGGATTGCACATTTTTCAGAAGTGGAGAGCAGAAATAAGAGTGTATAGTTTATATTTATTTAATGAAATAGAGAAAGGAGAATGTGTGTTAGATCACATTTGCTCTCTTCTGTGGGGAAAAAAATAAGAATTGTAGGATTTATTCACTATTATGTTTAAAGTCACATTCAGCTGCAGGCCTACAAATCGATACTATCCTCCACCCAACATTGTTTATGATCTCAAGTGGGATTTCGGATGTCATTTGAATAGAGCCTGGCTGCTGCAATTCATCAGTTCATATGTCTGAAAGGTACATCAGTTAGCTTAGTTTCTCTCTGAACAACATTTCCAATGTCAAGGGGCAACAAAAAGTGCAAAAGCAGACAACCGTTTTTTATTCATGGAGAATATGGCTTAGCCAGTGTAACTATTGACCACAAATGATTTCTTGTACGAACCACCAGTGCATGAAACTAGGCTACAAAGTCACTGGTACCACATTTTTGTCACTTAAATACATGTAGGTAGTAATATTTAGAAAAGGCGCAGCTATTTAGGAGGTTCTAAAAGACTTGTCAAAAATTCTCACTT
The DNA here is from genome assembly GCA_007922175.1 of Pelusios castaneus. Lineage (NCBI taxonomy): Eukaryota > Metazoa > Chordata > Testudines > Pelomedusidae > Pelusios > Pelusios castaneus. Next base: position 464,113 of record ML685780.1, read on the forward strand.
CATACAGCAGAAATGCACACAGAGGAAGGGAAAAGAAATCCTCCATGTTAGTTTTCTTCTCTCTAATTGAAGAAATAAACTGAATGACAATCACAAAGTTCAGAGAACGTCTTTTTTGTTTCATTTTGGATGTTCCATTCTAGAGTAGGAAAGTTTCATTAATAGCTGGATCGATTGCTAGATCAATAGAAGAAAGTGAAAACAACCTGGCTAATAGGATTTGAAAGGCTGATAGAATCATGTCAAACCAGAAACAGGGCATGAATACCAAATTGTCACTATACTAGAATACATGCTGTTGCAGATTTACTTAACTTTTTTATTGTCTTAAAAATCTTTGCAGTAACAAAATCTCTGTCATTGTGGTTAACTACTCTGAACAACATGGAATAGTAGCCACAAAATCCTGCTGATTTCAAGAAAGTTTAATTGCAAAAGTAATTCCGAGTCCTCATCTAACTTCAAAGGGCCATTGTACTGATCCTTTCATGCATAAAATTAGAAAGTTAATCCTGAATTGTTGTAATATCTATTAGTTACCTGTAAATTAAATCCAGGAATAATGAGGAATGCAAAAATCATTATAGTTTAATGGATCCCTTTCCTCAATTAGGATTTTGAAAATTTAATTTAGCATAAGCTGTTACACTAGGGTAGTATAATATCTATACATATTTTCTGAGGTGGTAGGAAAGTAGTTTATTAATATTAGGGCAGTGATTTCCAACCTGTGGCCGGGGGACCAAAAATGGCCCTCGGGGCCTTTGAAACTGGCCCATTGGTGCCTCCTGCTGGACACAGAAGAGAACTGCTGCCTAAGGACCCAGGCAGAGTACATTTCCGTGGGGCCAAAAGATCAGTGCAGGTTCCTTTCTGCAGTCAAGGGATGGGAGATCAGCCCTCCCCTCCCCCTGGCTGTAGCAGGGAGCACAGCGAAGTGCTCTGCACTTAGGCCCACATGCACTGGGGTCCCTGCTGGAGCCAGAGGGAGGGGAGCACTGATTTTCTGTCCCCCCAGGCTACAGAAGAAAGCAACTACCTAGAGACCCAGGTGGAGCACACAGGGCTACAGGACACATGCTGTCGATTACGTCAAAGACAGACCAAGGGGACACAATTTGACACAATCATGCAGGTTTCCTACTGCAGCCATGGATATAGTAAATCGGCGAGAAGGCAGCCTCCTTGCTGAACTCATTCCATCTGATTGCAGGAGTGGGTGGGCCTGCTGGCAGAGACGCAAGAGATGGTATTCTTGCTGTGGTGTGGGGACATGGTTCTACTGGACTGATATCTTGTGAATGAGGAAAAAATAAGAGGATCACTACTCACTTGTCATAATTGAATCTTAGCAGTGTTTGCAAGAGCTGTAATGTGAAACCTGGACTCTGGGCCAAATTTCAATTTGCGTAATTCCATTTCTTTCACCTAAAATGCCCCTTCCATTTCACTTCCCTTCGTGAAAAGCAGTGTGTAATACTGCTCATGAAAAACAGTCAAAAATGCTACCTACATTTTTGAGATTTTCTATACAAGAGACTTTTACAACTGTTATAGGTGGCCCTTGGAAATAGTACTTCTGAGGGGTCTAAATGAAACACAGTTCCTCTTTCTCCGGCTTTTTTGTGTCTGAGACACAGCAGCAGAGTCTGATTTTTGATAAGTTAGATAGGTGGCCTTAGTTTCTTCAGGTCAAGTTCAGAAAAACACACAACCATAAGCTTAGCTTCAAGCTCATGCTTATGTTTCATTGTCTTTATTGGTATTTAAGCACATGCTTTGAGAAAGATTCTTCTCTGAATTGGGACCTTGGTGAGCAATGGGCCCAGTCGAAATCCCATTGCAGGCTCTGGGAGTCAAAAGAAACCTGTATTAAGAACCTGCTAGAGCTGAGAAGAGAGTTAGGATGGTGTGTTTTTTGATATCTCTAGTATATAAAAATCAGGAATAAGTTATGTATTAGAGGTTATGAATCTGTACACCACCTGATTTTGACCTTAGTTACTGTGAGCTGTACGAAGTGGAATACGGCTTGTGACTCCAGTTGAGAATATTTGTGCTCACAGAAGAGAGAAAAGGTGCCACCCCAGGAAAGGATTTTCTTTCCCCCAACCTACAGTATTTATGAAGTCCACCATGTCAGCTGAGTTGAACACAGACTCCTGGTTTAGGTGTCTCGGTACATAGTTCTGTACCTAGATTTTAAACAATGGATATGCCATGAAAGAAATTGACCACCTCCTTGCCAAAAACTGCTTTATAGGGAAGTCTCACTGGTCTTTTTCAGCATACAGACTGTTGGAAATTATGGAACCACTCAAATGTCAGAGAGATCATCTGGATTAGTACATGTAATACTATATCACATACCGCCAATGAAAGAATCAGCTTCAGATGGTCATCCAAAAACCCTTGGCCTTCCAAAGAACCCCTTGATATATTAGCAAGAAAAGGCAGAAGCACACAAGCAGGAAGAGGCCCCCAAACCATAAATGGTTGAAATGCGTTTTCCAAACCATGGCAAAATGTTACCATAAGATTGACCTCTATCCTGATTGATGAAGCAGAAGACAGTCTAGTGCACAACAATTAATATCCGACCTACAGAGCTATAACATCCCTGGCTAGCAGCCATAAACAGCCTTCCAACACTCTCATCGCAAAACCAGACGTCATCAACAGACAAGGTCCTGGACAGATGGGAAGCACATTAAGAGAACGTGCTGAACCACATCTGCTGATGACTATCCAGGGCTCTATGACAGGGAAACTGGGACAAGCACTGACCCTCTAGCATTCAAGGCAGTCCCAAAGTTATGGAATGGAGAGATTGTTGGAACTGACAGTATTCCACCTTAGCTACTCAAAGATGCCTTCGAACCAATGAGCAATGGCCTACATCTACTGTTTTTAGAAGTGTGGGCATCAAGAAGAATACCAACAGAATGGAAAAACAGCATCATGGCATTTTTGTACAGGGGTAAAGGATCTCACACTGAGTTTGGCAACAACAGGCTGACCTTATTGCTACTGGTCCCTTGCTTATGTGCTTAGTGGGATAAAGTCACTCCTTTACTGACAATCGAGCACAGAAATCAGATTTCACTGCTGGGTGGTTGACAAAGGACCCTGTCCTTACCTTCCAGCTTCTGGCTGAAGAGCATTGAAAATTAAACTTCCTGCTTAAGGTGAGATATGTTTATATTAGCTGATAGGTTTGAGTCCTTTGTCTCATATTGAAGAGAATCAGATTGGCAGTGACTTTGGGGTTTTTCACCTTCCTCTGCAGCATGTGGACATGGATTAGGATCACTAACCAAGATCATCCAAGTATCTCTCATTTAATCATTTCCCTGACATTGCAGGAGCCTTGAGCGCTGGTGCACCTCGGTCCTTCCTATTCACTGCCCATGGTGCAAAAGTCTATCTCCTGTTAGTCTCATTTCCATTGATGAATTTAGTGTGTGTTGGTGGCCTGTGATATGATGCAGGAGTCTGGACTAGATGATCCAGTGGTCTGCTAAATCTGGTGACTTCAGGAGCAGACCATATTTGCATAGGCACACCTACTGTGCCTACATGTTCAGCAGATAGAGGGGCTTTTCCAAAGTGATACATTGTGGCTGGTTTTGAGTTACAGTTCACTTTGAATGCAGGGGTAATGGAATGTTATCCTTACTGCAGGAATAAGGGGCAAGAGAACTGTACTTAACATGCCCTGATTGAACCCTAAACTGGGCTTCACTTGGTAAGCAGAGGTAGGGATGCCAAATCCCAATGCATATGAGAAGGGGTGGAGACAGGTATTCCTATCTGATGGTGTGGACCATTTAAGCCTCCGCTCTCCAGTGTTTAAAGACAGAGCTGACTGGACTTAATGGAGAGTCCTTACTTCTGTTCAGCAATTACTAGAGGTAAAATCACTGATGAGCAAGTGTAAGGGGCTACGTCTTACATGCCCTGTTAGGACAGTGCTGCAGTAAAAGAGGCAGTAGGAGAGAGGTTACCCTTACCAATGAAGTCACAAAGAGCTGGGATAAATGGGGGAACTTCAGAACATAGCATCGCAGAAGTGGAAGTGAGCAGCAGCAGAGAGCGGAAATAATCACCCAGAGGCTGCAGAATAGTTACTGCAAGTGGCCAGCAACATCAGAGATCATGGCGGTTGCAGATGTTGTGGCAACAACAGAAGCATTACTCAATGCCCTGCACCCTGTTTCGGGGACAGAAGGTAACTGCACTTCTGAACTCTGGGTCTTCAGTGAGAAAATACTAAAAACAGATCATCCCTACTAAAACAATACCCACTCTACCGCATTCAGTTGTATGGGGGACGGGTACAAATGGACAGCAAGCAATGTGAAAGTACCCAGAGGAGAGGGAGAAGGCAGGGTATGAAAACATATGTGCCAAGATAGTAGCTGCCTCCCTTCCCCTTCCTCAGGTATGCTGTTTTCACATTGTCTGAGGGCAGAGGGATGGAGCCAACTGACTCGCTCTTGCTCTCCTACCTATTTAGGCTCTCCCAGGCTTTTCAAAGCCTCTTATTCTTGTTAGTTGCCCCACCCTGCCTCTTCTTATATGTAGCAAGGGAGCTATGATTTGTATGATGCTCCAGGTCTGACAATCAATATAAGAAAACCATAGAAAAACATATCACTGTCATGCAAACAGCCTATAATGGAACAAGAAACATGTCACTACATAGATGGAGATAGAAGCAAGAGGTTGCTTTCTGTATTATAAGACATAGGAGCGTCTTAACTAAGCTAAGGTCTGACCAATCGCATGTTCTGAGGATCAGGAAGAATTTTTTCCCATTGGGACAAATTAGCAAGATGTCCAGTAGTTTTTGCCATCTTCCTCACATCATCTGAGAGGCATAGCTGGGTTGAAAACAATAAGATTTGAAAGTTTAATATTAGGAAGAAAAGACAGTTAGCTGAATTGGAACTTAAGCTAGGTATCCTCTGCAAGTAAGGGCTAACAAGACCAGTTCCCAAAGGAAAATGAGATCCAGGATTTTGCTAGTGGACCTGTGCCTTTGTCAGGGCAGTTAACTATCAGGGCATTCCAGATATCCCAGTGAGAGAAAAAGGGCTCAGAGCCCCAAAAGATATGAAATTGAATCAACTGATTGTATACAATATTATTATAATATAAAAGTGCCTCAGGTAAGGTCCGATGAAGGCTGGTGATATGATGTATGTATGGGTGATGTATAAGGAAAGTTATTGTGTGTACTGGATATATGTTGTGAAGAGAGTTGATAAACCAGTCTACCTTACACAAAAGAAAGTGAATTTACCTGTCTCAATCATGCGTTGTAAACCAGAGGCCAATGAAAGTACATTTACATATTAGGTAAACAAAGAACTCAAGACAACAGGTGACAGAAGGAACTCTCACAGAAAGTCTTCTTGGCTCTTGAGGCAGAGACAATGGCCTTTGGGAAATATAAGGGGAGCAAATAGCTATTGTAGGCCCCAAATTATGGTTTGGTTTAGTCATATAGTGGGAGCATTGAAACCTCTATTGTAAGTTGGTGTGGGAGAGCCAAGGAGAATACATTGCATCCATCGCCAAAATTCAAAAAATTGTGGCCTGCTGCTAAGTCATGCCTGTCTCTCTTGTTCATTTACTTGCCTATCCTGGTCACAATGCACACCACCAAACCCCCTCCCAGGCACCCTGTAATTGATGAAAGTAATAACAGACATCCATGCTCCAGGACACACATACAAATCAATCTTCACCAAGATTGATTACAGTAACCTTCTCACTTATTTGAAATTTGCCAAAGTGGTATTTGGCAAAGAGATGAACATTTTCCCCATGTAAAAATCAACATTCATTAAATATTTGGAGGGGACAAGCAGACAGAAAACTCCAATTGTTTAAAATTAACTGTTCAAGGCCAGCACACAAAATGTTGTCAATAAACGGAGAGTGTGGAAAACAGGGGTGCATGGTATTAAAATTGTACTTGAAGTTCTTGTCTTTAACTCTTTTCATACAGAAAAGGGTTGCTGTGTATACTATAAGGAAGTACGTGTGGTGTAGGTGTTGGGGAAGGGGACCAGGAGTCAGGAATCTTGAATATTATTCCTGGCTCTCCCACTAACTCTCTTCATGGGCACAAGCAAGTAGCTTTACCTCTCTCGACCTCAGTTTACACATGTGAAAAAATGCATGCAATATCTGCTCAAGCAGGATCTTAGTTTACTTTTTTAAATGCACTGAGGTAATTAGATTTTAAAAGTATGAAATGATTACTGTGTATTGCATGCTGAATGGCAAATAGAATCCTGGAATACACATTAAGAAGGGAATGTTATATTTCTGATGCAAATTTCCCTTAATAAAGAAGTAGTATCACCTGTAGTGTGTCCTCTGTAAAGCATTACTGCCACCAAGGATCTAAGAACTTTAACTTCTAGAATATCTTGAAGAAATCAATTACTTTCATTTATTTGAACAGCAGATATAGTGTCACTGTTCCAGCAAAACGCTTCTTTTTAATATCCTCCTCCCGCCACTGTAATTTCTAAACTTTGGAACTAGTGTAAGAGATGATAGGGTATGGGGGGGATTTAATTTTCTAAAACAGACCCAAGGGATGTTTTTTTTCCTCCTGATTACCTTGCTGAACCCAATATGAAAGCATGGATACCCCACAGTCTGCCCAGCTTTTCACCCACATCTGATTTTTAGGAGAAATAATTAATAACAGATAAAGAAATTCCACTTCTTGTTAAAGTGATTATAGTATATTTGATTAATTATGCCACATGATTTGGATGCAAACCCATAAGCATGCACTCTGCTAAAAAGTACTCTCTTATAATTTGCCTGCTTAATGTTATTATAATTCTTCTGTATTGTATATACCCAGCACTATATGCCAGGGTGAAAAGATAGCCCCATTTGAACTCTGATATCTGTGTTTTGGTCAGTGTGCTATATATACACACACTTACTCTATTACTGATGGTTGAGAAAACAGCTAGCTTCTGGTTCCCATTCAATGGAAATAAATTAGATTTAGGTTTTGGTGCTCACTTTGTGAATCATAATATTTAAAAAAGGAAGATGAATATAAACATAAGGAAGTACTCCTTCACACCACACACAGTCAACAAATGGAACTTGATGCCAGGAGATATTGAGAAGGCCTGAAGAATTTTATTTTATTTTTTTTAAGAAAAAGAAAAAAGATGACTTTAAGTAGGATAGGTCCACCCATAATCATTAGCCAAGTTAGTCAGGTCTGGGTGGCCCTAAACCTCCAAATGCCAGAAGCTGGGACTGAACATCAAGATATGGATAGCTCAAAAAAAATTGTGCTCATGTTAATTTCCTCAGAAGCATCCCGCACTGGCTACCACCAGAAGACAGGAAATTGAGCTAGATGGACTATTGCTCTGATCAAATACGGCCATCATGATGGTCAAGTGAGAGCTCATGGGGGAAAAATTATATATTTTTTAAATGTCTCAATTTTGACAAAATGTAAATGAGAAAAAAGCAGACATTTCGACATTTATAGAATGGAATGTTTTGATTGTTCACTATAAATTGAAATCAAAGTCACTGTTTCTTATATAAAAAGATTTTTGAAAGTTTAAGGTGGTCAAAATCAGAAAAACATTTCATTTATCAAAATGAAATATTTTGTTTGATCCAAGATAAAATGGTTTTAAGAATAATGTTTTTCAGGAAATTTCAAGAAACTATGTTTTCATTCCATTTTGAACACCCCTCCCCCCAAATTGAAATTGTGGAATTTTCTGCAAAATGGAGAATACAGTTCCCAGTCAGTACCAGTAGTAATTAATAAGCAAACTGAATTCTTCAGAATGTTCTCTTACTCCCCACAACGCTCTGTACCACAAGAAATAAAAGATTAGAGATTCTCCACATAGCTGCATTTCCAATTGATTGCAGATTCTGGTCAGTCCATTATAATAGATGCATAGCACAGACTGACACTTTGGGTTAACTTCAATTTCCTGGTGTAAAAGGGCACATCTTCACTGACGCCAGTGGAATTCTCTCACTCTACCCAGGGTTTTTATTTAAATACAGTAATCAGAATGAAATATAAATGATTACATCATGGCTGACTTTGAGACTTTTACTCTATCATTAAACATTTTAGGAAAAACGTTCCCCACAACTTAGTCTCTTTAAAAATAAATTCAGCAAGAAAATAACTTGTTTTCTGCATTTGTGTGACAATCACACTGGTTGTTTCCTAACTCCAAGTTAGGTTTCCTGATATCTTTTCTTTCCAAGATTCCCAAAAGTGGTTTTATACTGTCTGTTCTCTCATATATCCCCACCATCCACTAACCTAAAGGTAAATACTCTGATAAGCTTCAATGGAGGTTACTTAAGCATCATGAGAATGATGTATTTAGTAGAATCTTTCTTCTATTTTTTTTTCAGTTTATATTTAAATAGATTTAGGAATATCCAATGAAGCAAGTTCCAAAAATCATTCCAGGCATGGGTCTTTTCTCACTGAATGGAAGTTTCCAACTCCACTTTTACTGTTAAAAACTGTCAACAGAAACCAGTTTTCTTATTTGTAAGAGAAATGTCTGCAACTGTTTCACTACTTCATGCTAGAAGAAAGCTTTACTATGTAAGGAATTGTGTCATGCCCCCATGGGGTTTCCATCATAAAGCCATGTAGAAAATGACAATAAAACTAATCAACCATAGAGGTCACTCCTCATGTCCTGTGAAAATATGAGGAACCAAGAAGACTGGCAATGAACTGCAGAACTTTAACAACCCGAATAAATTGTGAAGTACAAAACAGAACAAATATAGAATGTGACATTTATTTCACTTGAATACATAAAGGTACAATCTGAATCTGCAGAGATATCTTTCTGTTTTCACCAGGGAAGATGTGACAGGGTGTGGGGGAGAGGAAGGGAGGAATCTTTTCCATTTTTTAAAGCACCTCAATTGAATAAAAAGGTTTTAAAAATCCAGTGTTTGGAACATGATCTTTTTATTACACTTTGTGCTTCTTTCTCCATAGACCCACATAATGCAAAACAAATATAGACTCAGCTAATCCTTACAATGGAATTGTAATGACTCAAACTGGGTGTTCAAGACATAGTCTATTGTAGAAAGACAACAGAGTCCTGTGGCACTTTTAAAGACTAACAGATTTATTTATCGCATGAGCTTTCGTGGGAGAAAATCCCACTTCGTCAGATGCTTTCGTCAGGACTCTGTTGTATTTTGTTTTAAGCAATTAGGATAGTTAGCACCTAGAGAGAAGTGTAGATAAAGTCTTTTCAACTTAGGGCTAAACCACTGATCGCCCTTTTCCCTACTCCTTAGGAAGCCCCATATACCTACATTTTTCCTAAAATACTACCAATTCTTTATTCAATAAACTTTATATCACTTTTACTGAATTAAACTTTAACTCTCTTTTCTCCAGCCTTTAAATAACCTTTATTTTCTCTTCCCCCTTTTTCCGCTTTGGTATATTCCTCTTCCCCTCATTCACCCTCCCCTCTAGGGATGATCTCATGGTCTAGTGATCTTTCCACTCCCCCTCCCCTCTCTACTCTGATGTTCTGGCATGTTTTTACTCCCAGTCCCTCCCATACCCAGGCCAGGGCACTCTCTCCCACCCCCACCCTGAGGCAATAAAAGGTCAGCCAATCATAGGGAAGTTTCATTGGAGACTGAGAGCCTGGGGAGGTGCTGCCAGTCTGTCTGGCAACTGCTGACAGATAGGCACCCTGCCACAAGGGATTGGCAGACCCAGGAAAGAACTCTAAGATTGAACCAGAGATCTGCCTAGCAACTGCTGACAAGCAGGCACACTGCGGAAACCACCCGATAGCCCGAGGATAGAAAGAGAAAGAGAGACAGTGACCCGGGTGTTCCAGTTCCAGACCAGAGAACATGCTGACAGGCCCCGGAGCGTTTCTGCAGATGTAAGATTGTACAGATGGAACCCGGAACAAATCCAGATGACCACCCCGGACCCCGAAAATCCTTGGTAAGGCATTGGTCCGTTAAAGAGTCTAGGATAATTTTGCTAACTGAGTCCTGACATACATGTCCAGATTCTGAGGCCACCTTTTGCCTAATGACAGATTAGAAAAGGAGTCATAAAATGAACCAGAGGGATTTGTAAGGTTTCATAAGTTTCTAAAAGGTGGTGTGCTTGTGGGGTTTGTGTGTCAATAAACTTGGGTGAATGCAGCTTAAATGGGCTCATCTCTAACCCATTCAGCAAATGACTGATCACCATTTGTTGAATGACATAGGAGATTAGGATTTTTAGTAATTATAAGGCATAGAGTGTAAATTTAGTAATAAGTATTAATGTTATGTAATTGCTTTTCTATGATTTGTATGCTTATATGGTAAAATAGTTCAGCGGAGCCAAAGCATTTACCTGGCTGTTAAACTGTCATTTGACTCTCCGCTTATTTGATTTATGTTAAAAATATACTCAGTACTTCAATTTTAGTATATTAACATGAAAACAACTAAATGTTAAGATTTGTTTTTGAAGAATTTTCTGCTCTATGTCTGTTCTTGATCGATGGCCTGTAGTTGTATTTTCCATGGTATTAGACCGTTAAGCAAGCAAACCACATTAAAGTCACCTCGAAATAGTGTTTTTAATAGATTTAATATAAATAGTCAGGCAAACTGAGGCACAGATGTAACAATGGAGTATATGGTGCTTGTTCCCAGTGGCTTCTTCCAGGGTTGATCTCTCCCACTGCCTGGGGCTGATAACACTCCTGGTCTGGAGCTTCCAGTGCAAGTCCTCCCTCTTCACTGGTCCACCCAGACTGAGCGGAGCTGCTCCCTTTTATGCTGGGGCAGCAGTCTGAGCTTAAGAGGCGGGGCTTCCGCTGCCCACAGAGTTTGTTGTGCTTCTTCAGTGTGGGGTAAACTCACCCCCTCACAGTCTCCCTGACAAATTTGAGAGTAAGTTCTAAGTGGGTAAGGGAACAAGAACTTAGAAATGGATTTGAAATGAGAACTAAAGAAGACTGGATGGAGCAGGCAGATTCCTCAGAAAAGGAAGCTACAATTTAAGGGACTAGATAGGCTGTTCTATCTGAGGCTGGGGATGCAGGCATTTAACAGGTTTTCAAAAGGCAGAGAGCAAGAGTTAATGTGGCAAAAAATGCAATGCACAAGGGATATCTGCAGTATAAGAAACTCAATTTTGGTATTGTAGTGGGGTAGTTTTCCCACTCCAGAGGGAAAAAGGTTAAAAACCCTGCAGAAAAGAGCAGAAGCAGGTGGCTTCAGAGCCAAACAGGGCCTGGGAGCTTGTATATACAGACGCTTCAGCCCCAGCTCAGGTCAGTCTTCCTCTGGCCTGCAGGGAGAAGTATGGTGTGCTGTTGGCCCAGTCCAGACTGCCAGGGCTTTTCTGGAGTGCAGACCCAGAAGAAAAGGGAGAAAGGTACCTGGGGGCAATGAGGACATGGCTCAGAAGACCTACTGGATTGAGTTGGGGGTTGAGGCAGCATCACGGAGAGGCACCTAGGTTCCCTGGGCCAGGGTTTAGGTCCCTTCCTATCTCCCCCAGACCACCAAGTGGGAAGTGGCAGGACTAGTGACGCCACAGGGACAAAGTGAGTTAACCTGAGCTAGGCCTTAGGGCCATCCTGGTCAAGGTGTTATCCCAGAAGGGGGAATGGCATAAGGGACTCGACTGGAGGGCTGAGGCCCTAAGAGGAGCGAGAGAAGATGGAACACAAGCCACCAGAGGGGGGTGCTGCTTGAGCAATTCAACAGAACACCACCAGAAGATGCCCATCCAGGAGGCACATGCTAGGAAACATCCACACATGGTGGAGAATGAAGGCATGCAGTTGTCCTTGATTCAGTGGGGTTGGGCAGACTGTGAGAAGACGTAAGCCTGAGGATGGAGTCCATGTTTGGGGAGGTGGTATTTGCGAAGAAGAGCACCACCTTCCCTCACTGGAATCAGGAGTGGTCACCCCTAGGAAAGAAGGAGGACCAGCAGCTGAGGCAGATTGTGGCCTTGGTTCAGCAGGTCCTGAACTGGTGAATGGAGACCTATGGCTGCCAGGAGCCAGACCAGCAACCAGATGAGAGGTGAAGCTGGAGGAAGAATGGAAGGCTACAAGTCAGGAGATGGGCACTTGGACAGCTGAAATGTTGCCGACGGGACCAGTTGGGTCACCGACCTGTGGCTAAACCTGTTGAGGGCCATGGAGACAAGCTCAACATCAGGACAGAAAAGGAGGACCCCCCCTGTGAATGGAACAGGGTGGGGTTGGGCCTGCAGACAAGTGGGACACCTGCAGAGGCAATACCTGGACTGAAGAACCACCCCACACCCTGAAGGGAATGGGGTGTGGGGGAGAGGGGGTTGTGTTTCTTGGATCTGTGGGCAGCCAGGACACTTGAGGTGGCAATGCCCAGGGAAGGTCAGTCCATGGGAAGGGACAGAGCCCAAGAGGTCTGTGAGGAAGAAAGGCCCAGGAAGTGTTTTTACTGCCAAGTGCTAGGTCATTTAAAGAAGCACTACCCCCTGAGAAAAAAAGAGGACTGAAAAGGAGCATGCCTGGGAGCCTGGTCAGGTCAGGGGTGGACCAGAGGGGTAGCCTAGTAGGGCCCGAGGACCAGGTGGAAAGTCATCTTCCCTCACCCATTTGTGGTGGGGGTTGGGAGAATGGTGAATCAGAACATGGGGACGGAGGGGACCAAGCTGGTGAGTATCCTCAAGGGCCGACCATGGGATGCAGCTGGGAGGAATGCCTGAAGAGAGGAGCACACAAACCCTTGTGGGGAGGGTGCTGGGGACTCCATGGCCCAGAAGGAACAAACAATGGAACTAGGGGACTCAGACCCTAGACGGGAGTGTCCTGGGGGATCTCTTGGGGCAGATAGATGAGTTCCAGAAAAAGCTGTAGGTGGCCAAACAGGCATCCTAAGAGGTGCAGCAGGAGTAGGAAGACCTGTGCTGAGGCATGGAGGAGCAGGAAAAAAGAAAAATAAAAAAAAAGAGTCTTGTTGGCCACATACAGGTGGCCCAAAGCCAGAGGAGGGTCTACTCCCTCCCAGGTGGCAGATTTGAGCAGGGGGTGGGGCAGTGTAGCAGAGTAAGGGGAAAGTATTCATAACCTTGCAGAAAGGAGCAGCCAATAGGAGCAGGTGGCTACAGAGCCAATCAGGGTCTAGTAGCTGGTATATACAAGGGCTGCAGCTCAGGGTAGTCTTCCTCTGACCTATGGGAAGGAATGGTGTGCTGTCAGCCTGGCTGCAAGAGGCAGAACCAAAGACAGCTCACTGAAGACTACCAGGGCTTGCCTGGAGCACAGACCTTGAAGAAAAGGGAGAAACATAGCTAGGGGCAGAGGATGTGGCTCAGGGGACCTTCTAGATTGAGTTGGTCATTGAGACAGCACCAAGGAGGATACTTAGGGTTCTTGGGCCAGGGCCTGGAGAAATTGATGTGCCCAGATCCCTTCCCGCCTCCCTCACACCACTAGTGGGAAATGACATGACTCAGTGACAGCCACTGGACTTGCCTGGACTTAGGGCAGGAGTCACTGGCTCCCATCTAGCCCCTCCTCCCCGAATCTCAGCAGGTGCCAGCAATCCCCTGAGTCAGAAAAAAATATATATAAATAAAGCTGCTCCAGGTGGCTTTTTTTGGCGACGGCTGGAGGGAGAGGGTCTCCAGGCACGCTGCCAAGAGAAGCTGCCAGGAGCGGCTTTCAGCAGGCAGAATGGCAATTTTGGAGTTGCGATAGAAGGTGCTGCATGCAGCTCTGAATCAGGTTGCTTGCCACTTTTGGCACCCGTACTGGGGTTTGTTGACTCCTGCCTTAGTGCCACCCTAGACTCGGCCTTACCTGGAAGGGGAAACAGAACAAGGGACTCGGCCAGCTGGTTAAGGTCCTGAAAGGTCCAAAGGAAGACAGAGCACAGTCCACCAGACAGGGGTGTGGCTTGATCAGTTCTCCAGAACACTATCAGGAGGCACCCATCCAGTGGGCACATGTTAGGAAACATCTAGAGGTATTGTGAACTTTTGTGTATTGTAGTATAACAATGGTCAAATGAGTTTGTCAAATAAGAATTTATGCATTCATACAGAGAATTATATAGATACGTAAGCTGAATATGGTAAACTTTAAAAATTGACTAAGTATTTAATTTGAGGGAAAATTCCTGAATGGTCCACCCAGCTCATTAAGAAATATAACTGCATTATTTCATAAGGGCCAAAATATGTCCGCTGATATATAAACTTCAGTTGACTTTACTGAGAGCTTCATGTGTGTTTCTTAATTGTCAATAACCTAACAAAAACAAAGAGATGAAGCAGCAGAGAGTGTGTTTATAATATGAGCAAATGAAAAATCAAATCTAATTTTCCACTTCTGACAAATGTTTCAAGCAACTGGAAAAACTCTAAACCAGGGCAATATTATGGGAACTCTTATCACCAAAAATCTCATAATATAGGCTTAATTGGTTTGCTCATTCTTAACAAGCAATCAGAGTGTCATGTCATGATTTAGATAAACTCAAATAAATTGGAATAATGACAATCATTTCCACATATTTCATGCACAGCATACCCAAAAAGCAAACATGACTTATACTTTGTAGCTTGAGTAATTGAAAAGATTGTGAAATGTCTAAGATTTTCCAATTGCTAATGTGTCTTCACAACAGTGACATGAACCCAGCTGTTTTTTTTATACCTAAGGGTACCAATTCTGTGCTCTGATTCATCTCAGTGGCAGACATGTACAGGATAGATACCCTTATGGCATTGCTTTCTATCCGTCAATTTATAATTCTGAGTAAGTTAAGCCAAAATCTCCCTGGTGGGAAATCTATAGCAAATTTGCCTCGAGTCTACAGCACACAATATACAGAATATAAACATCCACAGTTTTGACATGTGTAATCTCTAACTACATCTACAATTCAGCACATTTTTAACCAAATAAGAGGAGTACAGAACATGCAGTCACTCTGTTCATAAATGTCTTATGTCCAGCATTAGATCAAATAATATAAATACACTGTTACAACCAAGAATCATATGCCAATCTCTCCAACCTTTTATAGTGCTTAACTAATATTTATCAACAACCATTTTTTCTATATTCCACTGTGTTTATTCAAAAAGAAAGTGGGTTTGGGGATGACTAAAGATAAGTGGAATAAGTGGGGAAAAAAGTAGATATATTTTACACAAATTAGATGGTTAGGAGGCAAATAGCCATGACTTAAAGAATATTAGCATTGGAAGCTAGAACTGTTAAAATTTTTTTGCCATTTACATCGGTTAAAACCAACAGAAATCACAAGGTTGTTTGGAAATCAGTTTTCTTGGCAAGATAAATCTTGGGTATCACTTGAGTTTGAATGTTGATAACTTCTAGTCCTGCAGTGATGAAGCATGTCATGTTTTTGTTATTATTTATATCATGGTAGTGCCTAGAGACCTCAATCAGGATTGATCGGCAATAATATATTTGTCTAAGAGATGATCCTTGTCCCCAGGATCTTATAATCTAAATAAAGATGTATGAAAGAGGGAGGTGTATAGAAGAGAGCAACATATCAGCAGACATACGAGGATGATGGTTGGCAAACTTCAAGTTAATTCCACTGTCTCCCGCACAGGCTAGATCAGTGAAAGATGGTGACAGTAAATGTTTCTGATCGATTTTCTTTAGATTTCTATTCAGGAGCTACTCAAAATAAACAAAATTACATCTCCTCAGTAAAGATTATACCCATGTTAGCTTTAAACTAGCCAATTTTTAACATATCCCCTCTTTTCAAAAAATGTGATAATTTCTTTTGAAGATGGAAAAACATGCTCCCTCTACTTCAGAATTCATCTACAGCTGAAGCGATTTTGCTCACACTTTCTTTAAAAATTCAAACTGAGGCACAAACCAAAAACAAAAGAAGTGAACACCAAAGGTAAAGAATTCAGAGAGTTATGTGTCTATAAAAATAAAGGAGGGGAGAACAGTTTAAGATGGAAAAAGATTGCGACATGAACTACAGCAGCTGCTCCTGTCACAACCAATGAAACGTAACCATAGAGGAGAATTTCTCAGATATTAAAATATTTAACCCTATTACTTCAAATTAAAATAATAGGGTCCACAAGATCCTTATACACATTTATCAAGTTCTCAAAAGGTTCTTGAAAGATTTTTCCACTGTCTCATTGTGGGCTTCATTTGATTAAAGCCCAAAATATCAAAAAGTTTTCACTGCATTTCCATATCCCTGACCTGTAACTTTCCTACCTAGTGTATTGCACTGATAACATGGAGCAGATGGTATGTCTTTTTCCACTCTAGTTGTACTCCCTTCTGACTGGGATAACATAGAAAAGTACTTGCTGCCCTCTCTCATTTCACTTTTCTATCTTATTTTAGCTTCCCCTGGGTCATTCTTGAAAAGAAGATCTCTTTGAAAGACTCTGAATATATGCCTATCTAGAGAAATGCTGTGCTTCTTTATGAAAATCTAGCTTCACTCCTATCTGAAGAAGACACAACACTGGTATGAATTACTAACTTGCCAAAAGAACCAAAGGTGCCTGATTTCCTATCTATTAGGTCTAAGATTTAGATTTTCTTTAACCAGTTTTGTACTATCTTCATTTAAATTTCATTACCCGATTAAAATGATTTGATTGGGGGATTTTTCCCTCAGACTTCAGTCTTGGAAGATTAGTTAATGTGAAAATGCTTTGGGGAGTGGGTGTGGGGGAATATGAGTAACTACTGTTATAAGAGAAAATCTTCATTTGGGACACCCCAGTTGAT
>ML685780.1:485971-498435 GCA_007922175.1 Pelusios castaneus
GAACTTATATGCAAATTTGACTCAGTTGTCTTGGGGTTAAACAGGGATTATGGATTTTTCTCGCATTACAACAAGTGATTTGACCTCCCCCTCCTCTATGTGCTGTTCCCCAGTGTTTTGAATCCTAACACCTATTTTGATTTGCTGTTACAGCCTGACCTGATGCTATGTCATACACTCCCCTGCATTTAATTTCCTACCACTCTGTAACTTTCCTATCTTCAAAGCATCTGACGAAGTGGGATTTTCTCCCACGAAACTCATGCGATAAATAAATCTTAGTCTTTAAAAGTGCCACAGGACTCTGTTGTCTTTTGATGAAGGGTCTCTGATAACTGGCACTCCTTTTCCAGATGGATGCTAGAGACAGAAGCCTTCTTCCTTGCACAAGACTCTTCTGAAGGATCAAGAGTCAGGTTACACATCTACACAGCAGCTGCGAGTGTGCTTCCCACTGCGGGATATGTGCTACCTCTCCCCAAGACAGGATGCTATCTATAATAGCGTGGCTGTGGCAGCATAGGCAGTGTTTCGGGCTAGTCACTCGCATACAAACTTTTAGCATGCTAGCTCATGCAGGGCTTGCACATGTCTCTTTATCCATGCTGGGAGGCAGCTTAGACAAATCCAGAAAGGTCTACTTCCCCTAGGCATGATGTTCTTTTTACAACATCTTGGTCTCTGCCACTGTTTATTTTTCTTTTATGTACCCTCTTTTCTCTTCTCCTTCCACCACCTTTTATTTCCCATGTTGTTGCTTCTCTCCCTCTTTTCTTTCATCATTCTCTATGTTTTGTTCTCACCCTAGTTGACTGTGTCCTCCCTCATTACTCTTCTATCTTTTCCTTCTCCTAAATATCTCTATGCACCTTCTCTGTACCCTCTCCCCTTTTTTCTCCATCTCCTAGATTGTTTGCCACTCTGCACCTGTTTTTGCCCTAGTTCATCCTTACTCAGTGTCTCAATCTCGTCTATTCCATTCTGTATAGGTTGTTATACTGTGCTTATCACCACTGTATCCCATGACTGTGACAATGATCCTCAGGGCATCTTATTCTGACTTTGCAAAGGTACCATTTGACAACGTCCTCACACAATTTCTTTGATAGCATACACTTGTGCTGGCTTTCCACAGAAGCACCAATCAGACCTGTAACTGGGAGAGACACTTACTGTGCTGTAGCTCCTATCGAACTACTTTTGGGAATAAGAGGAGTGAGATTTCACCCTTTGCATCTAAACAACTCTCCTGTGTGTCCTTATCCCGAGTTCTTCACCAGAACCTGTGCTCAACTACAGTTTTTGTATGAAGTCAACCCACTGTTGAAACCACCACTTCCTTTTGTGTTCTTGATTCCCATCAGATTTCCTTGATCATCTTTACAGTAATGATGTTTTATACTGAAATATTTATTGAGCTATAATTTACTTTTTTAAAAAAATAGAATCATAGGGATCAAAGAGATACAGCTTGATTTCATGAAATCAACTTGTGCTTATAGTCGTGACTTGACTGACACTATACTATGATAGTTTTGTAATATTTCATGAACTATAAAACCAATAATCTATAATACTTACAATTTCTCTTTTGTAAATGTATATGTATTTTAACAGGTCCAATTGTAGAATGACAAAAGGTATTTCCTGATGAGGTTTCAATAACCGAAGCTAAATGAGTTTGTTCTGGGCAAATGAGTTTAAAAGTATAAATTAACACTCCACTGAGATAAATAGGGGAAGCACTTTGGATAATATTCCATTTCTTCATGACTGGAAAGCAAATATGACAGCAGTGCATTGATTTACAGCACCTGTCGACTTATCAGAACTATAACATGGGACAGAAACTCAAAATAATGGATGCAAGAAAAAGACTATAAGGTACGGTCACAGACCCCTCAGTCCGGCCCTCTGGCATGCACTCCTAGTGATGTTACTTTGGGGAAATTTAGCTCAAGTTGTGCCCCTCAGTGTCCGATGCTGTCTGTGTCTTATGCCCTTTTCAGGGTGACCCAACCATCCAGATGGGACCTAATCCAGGTATCCTCCCTTCCGGGGAAAGTCCAATCCTGGCAACCCACTCAGTAGCAATGGCTGCCTTAGTTTCTTCTCTGCTCACCAGCAGTATAGGAAGATGCAGAGAGAGACCCAGGCCCACCCAGTTCTCCGGCCCTGGCCCAGGGACCCTATATGCCTTGTTCCAGGCATAGTCTCAACCCCTGGGTCACTTTCTCATGGTCCCTGTACCTTCTACAGCCTCTTCTCCATCTTCTCTCTAGCTCCTTGCAAGCCCTGGCAAATCCTTTCTCCCTCCTCAGGGCTCTCTTCAGGCTTGCTTCAGCAAGTCTTCGGCCCAGTCGTCCTCAAAATCCTGCAGTCCACAGGGAACTGTCTCAGGTACTGATCCCACAGCCCCTGCTCAGGCTAGACTTTCTCCCACAAGCACCTAAGGGAGACTGCCCCTACTCTGTCCCTGCAGCCAGCTTCTCTACCCTGAGCTGTGCCTTGATTGGCTGCTCTCCCAGGGCCCTTCTTAACCCCTTTTTTTGCTGGGGGTGGGGTGGGGGTACAGTCCCATCACAGGTATGTTGTGATATGCGATTGATTTCATGCCTATAAATGTTTTCTTTAACCAGTTTCCTTATCCTGCTTTTTCAAAGTTAATAATTTATAAACAATCACTCTAAGTATATATTAGAAAACAAGAGACAAATCTGAATCTGTAAGAAGGACTGTCCCATTAAAAGCCTGACACTGCACTCCCATTGCACTTCAATAGCAGGAGAATCAGTATTTTACAGCTTAAAGCCAATCTCTACAACCAGAAGCTAGAAATTTTCTCCGTGCCCCACCCCCCTTTTAATGGGTCATTTTTTAGTAAATACAAATTTTTTAAAAAATACAGCAAAACATGAGGGAAAAAATCACCTCATTATTGCTTTCCATGAGGGATTTCTGTTGCTTGTCATTTGGTTAGAGAGATATATTGAGAATACTTGCACTAGGGGAAGGAAGCCAACATTTTTTTTTTAAAGACATTATTAAATTATGCTTTGTGGGGGTGGTTATTTTTATGAAGCTGAAGGAGTTTTTTGTACAAAAATGTCAGAAAAAATATTTTTCTTGTTCCTTTGCATTAAGATAAGTGTCAATGCCTCTTGCAATATACTTCAATAAAAAATAATCTGTTCCTAAAATACCCAGTGTGGCTATCTTTAAAAACAAAATCAGATTTTTTTTTATCTCTTGCTTTGTTGCACAGGCATATTATGATTTGGTGGAATCCCTGCAGCAGTTTGGAATGCAAAATCCCCGCCTCGTGCACAGAACAAAATACAATGCTATTTGATTTGGATTAAATATAGGTACACAACATTCAGCTCAGCTGCAACCAGCTTGTTTACTAATTCAAGTAAACAAAGTCTTGCAACATACCTCTCCATTTTAAATTTTGTAAGCATATTTAAATTACTATTTTTTTTTATGTTCCACCTCAGGTCTTCCAGGCCCTTTGAACACTTATCCAGTGTAGTGGGTACATCCAGCCAAAACAGTAAGCTACTTGCTCTCCTCATAAGTAGAAAAGAATCCCATATCTGGGATGCCATATCTGATTTTACCTGAAACAATTTGGGCCTTCTCTGCCAGGGAACAGACTTAATTCCCTGCTGAAAATTCTAAAAATTACGTCTATTACTCATTCACTTCCCAGAGGCTAAAATCGCCAAAAGAAACCTACTTACCATCCTGTGCTTGAAACCAGCTAAGGGAGACAGGCAGTTTCTATCAGCAAGCAACTTCCTAAAGCTAACTGAATGAAATTAACACCTACTAAAGTGCTAAGCTTATGCCATGTAGGTCCTATTATTATCCTCATTTAATGTTTATAATGGTGTACATCTCCGAGGCCTGAGTTGTTGTAAGGGGCCCATTATCCCAGGGATTATGCAAACATATGTACTGATCAATAGAAGTTGCAAAGCTACCAATATTAGTTTTTCCAAATGACATGGATTGGAGAACATATTGCTGAATGATGCCACTTTCAGGCTACATTTACATTTGCGATTGTACACTGTTATTTGTCCATGTACTGCTAGACTATGTCCACATATGCTGGGCAGAGCAGGTGTGTATACTATAGTGAGGCATACACCCTCACCCACACAGCCCTTTTTAAAATGTGACGTTACTGTTAACATTTCACAGTCAGCAGTCAAGAGGCCCATTCATTATAGGAGACATGCTATGAACCAATTCACTGCATGTTGCTAGAACTGTACATTGCCTTCATGCTTCTGATGACAGTATTCTGACATCTGATGCTGCATTGGCAACATGGAGCAACTCCATGACGATGTCATTCTGCTCCTGCTCATCAGACCAATGTTCATGCAGTGCAGTACGAGATACTGGAGCAATAATGCACTGTAATAACAAAAACATTGTTCCATGATGGCATGTTAACTGCAGAGTTTCAGACTGGTATATGTGGAGCACTTAAGCGTTGTTAAAGTAATTTTACAAAAAGCTCTGTAAGGTTTTAGAAGGGAATTCACACATTCCTGCCTCATGATTTCTGGCAGTATTATTTCACAGTGCTTCTCTCGTGTTCTGCATGAGCATTCCCATGGCATGAGTACTCAGACATGGTTGTCAGTGGTAACAATTGGGTGGAGAAGCAGGGGGCATGTCATAAAAGCACCAGAGTGGCAAGTAACCAATTTTATATTACTTTTGCTGCATCTGTCTCCCTTGTCACTTAGATTATTAACAAACATACAAAGGCATTTTATTTAAATTTTCCTCTATTTTTCATCATAGTGCTTTGGACAGCAAGTTATTTACAGTTTACATCATCTTTAAGAATCCTTTAAAAATGACTGGATGGTAGAGTGAAGGGATGAAATTGTTTGGATTTCCACATCATCAGTCTTTTTGAAGTCAGTTATATGCTGCAAATTCCGCTTTCCCATCCCAAAACTCTTGAAAGTATCACATTACTCATTCTTAGAAAACAAGGTGCATATGCAAGTCAACAGTATGCTTTATTTAAATATCTATATTGAACATAGAGCTAAAATGGTTTGTAACAGCAATAAATGAACCAACCAAACAAAAGAATTCCTAGAGAAGTGGACAAATATTAACGTCTGTGGAAACGTGTTCTCACTCTTCCCGTTCCTCTGAGAAGTGGAGGAACAAGTGCAGACTATTGTGCACGGAACAAATGGGGTCATCTTTGTGTAGGGTTTGGGAGCTAAGCATAGCTTGGACCCAATTGTCTCCCTCCTCCATGCTCTGGAGGCTTTCCCTGCAAGATTTTATGTTTTGGCAGATTATTTTGTGCTGGGCATCCAGCATTCTCCTCCCCAGAAGTGGAGGCAAGGGAATTCAATATCTCAGCCAAAGCCCGGGCAGCAGCTGGAGGACAAGACGACAGTGCCTATTCTAGAAGAGGAACAATGGAAATGGTAGCAGGCAGGTGCACTGAAAGTTTCCACAACCTTTTAAACCATGGACAGCATGAGTGTAAGATCCTGTTCCCTCTATGCATGCTCTGTTGCCTTGTGAGCGCTCTCCATTTGCAGAAATGCCTCAGCCTCATTTGCTTCTCGTCAGCAAGGGCCCACTGACTCCTATCCAGCTTCCTGTCTATTGTAACCCCGAGACCTTTTTTGCAAACTGCTGCCCTAGCCAGTTGGTCCCCAGCCTGTAGCAGTGCATGGATTTTTCTATCCTAAGTGCAGAACTCTGCACTTGTCCTCATTGAACCACATCATTTTTTTTTTTTTTGGCCCAGTCCAATTTGTCTAGAGCACTGTGTATCCTATCCCTACCCTCAAACATACCTACCATTCCTTTCAGCTTAGTGTCATCCACAAACTTGCTGTGGATGCAATCTAATCCATCTTCTAGATCAGTAAAGATGTTGAACAAAGCAGCCCCAGGATTAATCCGTGGGGCATTCTGCTTGATACTGGATGCCAAATAGATTTTGAGCCATTGATCACCATCTAGTCCGCTTTCTATCCACTTTATATTCTATTCATCCAGGGGTCAGTCCTGGGCTCATTTAATTTTGCTGGCAAGAATAATGTGGGATATTGTATTACATGCCTGAGCCAGCCCCCTTAACACACCCCACCCCAGGCTCCACCCCAACATGTTCCCTGAGCAATACATGGCTGTAAATCAATGCTTGTATTAAAAACCCTCCTCCATCAAGGGTATTTGCCTTCTGTCCATCAACATAATGCATAGTCTCAGTAATCTATTGGACTAATCACTGCACCTAGACAGTCAGAAACAATATCCAGAAATACACGTTTTCTCTGACCTACTGAAGCATTCTAGAAACAGTGTCCTCCAAATCAGGGCTGAAAAAGCTTACATTGTTGAATGTTGTTGTACATGTTTTTTGGATAAGGAAAACTTCAACCTTCATTACAGTGAGTACAGTAGTAATCTATCTTTGAAAAAAAAAAAGACACCAAGAATCACCAATAATTAACAGCATGATCCTCCTGCTATTAGATTAAAGGGAAGTTTTGTCAATGTAACCAGGAGCAGGCCCCCAGAATTAATAGCTAGCCAAGAAAAAGCATGAAGAATGTGGGAATGAGTGGACAATGATTGCTAAATGAAAAGACAACATTGATATATTATTATGAGTATAATAAATATGAGGACAAACAAAATAGAGGCTCTGAGCCAGATTCTTTATCCCTTACTCAGAGTAATATTCAGACAAATAGTCCTATTTATGATTGGGAGAAGTGGATACTACTAAATGAGCAAACATTACAGAATCTGGCGGCATATTTTTGAAAGGTATTTATTACTATCTGTACAAGTCACAGTTTAGGATTTTTTTGGTAAACACTTCTGTGCAGCATGCATTTAACTAGATGAAGCTTAATGATAACACTTGTTGGAGGAAAGCACTAAAGAGAAGTAGTCTAATTAAATAAGCTAGACAATAGACAACCCCAAATTTCTAGCAGGTGTGTGCCTACCTGGCCTGAGAATACATTAATGAAATATACTTAGGAAAATATTTGTAATTTTAAAAAGACTAAATAATCTGCGCCAAAACAACAGAGGATAGTCTGGTAACAGAAAAAACAAACAGCAGATGTGAACTATGTCCAGAAATCTTGATTTTTTTTTCTTCTGTTGTAATTTCTTTTTCTATGCTAAGTGCTGGAATTAAGGATTATGCTTCTCGTAGCCCTTTTTATTTGCATTAAAATATATATGGTGTTTGATAGACTAATTAGCATTATACAGATTTAGATTTATACTCCTAGAACAAAAAAGATAGCTGAACCGCATGCACTGATGCTTTATGTGCTAAAATCAGAGTAGAATATAATTTTTATGGCAGTATGAGTTCTATTCAGTTTGTTTAATGTGAAATTTACTATAGTCTAACAAAACTTTATCTGGGAATGAGTGTAACTTGATGCACTTCATTAAAAAAAAGTAGCTCTTTTACATTGTTCCCCTAATGACAAATACGTCAGTTTAAAAGATTCAACTAAACCATGCCTTTTCATTTATCCATGTTTGGTTATCTAAATGGTTTATAGTAAATGGCACAAATCTGCGGTCCAAATTCTGCTACAAGATATGCACTGCATATCTGTTTATTTGTTGCCATTTAGATGAGAATAGAGTCTAAAATCAACTCATCCACAAAAAATAAGTACACAACGTGTGTGTTTTTTTCCTGTTGAGAAAACATAAGAAGATTGAGACCTTCTATGTTCACTCTAGGTAATATGCCAAATTCTATTCTTAGCTACAAAGGTGTTCTCCCACTAAAGTCACTAGAGTTTTCACACTGCCACAAAGCGGAAAGAATTAATCAGAAAACAGAAGGCACAAGTGACTCCACTCCATCCAGAAATACAAATTGCCATTTCAAAATAATGAGTACAAAGTACCGCTGTATTTTGAAAACTGTGTAGAATGGCATCTTTTCGGATTTGAGTCTATCACCCATACATTAAGTAGGTTATTTATTAACTACTTTCAATGTAAAGTACTAGTCTACGTGAATAAGTGTAGCATGTACATACAATAAAGCATGTATGTAGAAAGAATGAACAGCATTTTAATACTTCCTTGAGCATCTAATTCTCTCAGATTCTTATACTGCACTATTTTTGACCAATTTTATTTATAACTGGACAGATGATGTGCATCTGGAAGTTATTCAGTACCCTAAATAGCTTTGCTTAAAGATGTCATTATACAGAGTATCCCCTAATACTGGTGGCTATCCTTGCATCTTCTCTTTATTTATTTACTTAAAGAATGTCAAATCAAATATAAATGAAACAATTCAATGCTATCAAAACACCTTAAAATACTCACAAATAAAATGCACAAAATAGGACGTTTCTACGATGACAGTCAAGCTAGACTAACCAAATATGCACTTAGTAGGTGAGATGGATATTCATACTGCACATCTTTCAAGAATAACTCTGTTTTGATCTTAATTTAATGGCACACTGTTCTCAAAGCATTTCTTTCTACTGTGGCCTATTCAGCCACTTTCTTTTCACTCATTGACTGGACAGTGACGTATTACTTTACACAAGAGTACTGTCTGGACCATTCTTTATCTCCTCAGAACATCTACTACCCTCCTCTGTTTTTCATCATCTTTCCTCCACGAGGACTGACCATCCTGGAGCCTGAAAGGAGAAGACCCTTATGCGCCCTGTGTCTCACATCAAATAAGTTCTTTTACACATTCATGTTCATTTTCTCACTATCGGATGTCTGAGCAGTACTTTCTGCTCTGGTTTCTTTAATATTGTTATTTGTATTACCGTAGTGTCTAGTGGCCTTAATTAGCAATCCCCCCTGTGATAAACACTGGGGACACCCCACCCACCCACGCACCCACTTTAGAATGATGGCCCCTGACCCATGCTGTTCATATTCTGAGTATATAATGAGAGAGAACTGTTGGATACAACAGACATGGAGCACAACGAAACTGAGTTAATTGCGACTAAAATAATATCTAGTAATTTATTGTGTGTGTTTCTACAGCAACCATTTTTTGCCCATAATTATAGTCAATGATTGCCAACAAGTAAACACAATTACTTGCATTTCTTTTTTAGTCTGAGGGTGCTTCAGTTGGTTTTAAGTCAATGTTTTGGAAACACAAACCATGGGCAACCTTCTTGCAGCCAGCCTCCAGAACATGTAAGTCAATATCTACTGAGATCTTAAGGTTTTTATCAACTTTGAAATATTTTAGTACTAGTGCTTCTGCCAGAATATTTTTAGTTTACAAAAGCTTTTCTCATGACACTCATTCAGAGGCATCCTGTATTTTTCTCTGAGCATCTTTCTGAGTGGAACATCTAACTGTGACCAGTTCCAGGTGAATTTGCTCAGATATGGTATGACCATGGTCCTCTGTAAGGCCTCCTTGTCTTAAAAGTTTTCCATTTGTAATATTACCTCCAGCTTTCTTAATGGCAGAAGTCTGACCAGGACTGAGTATTTGTCTTACATACCTAATATAATTTTTCCCCTTGAAGCACTTGTTGCTGTTTATTCCCCAGTTCTTTTCTTTAGTAGAATGGAGACTGCAAAATACTACTGTCAGATCTCAATAAAGGTGAAATTCTCAAAAAAATTTGAACTTGGTACACACAACTAATTCATTACTAAGGAAAGATGCTTAAATATGTACCTACAAAAAGGTGAATTGAAAACACAGAGCCAGGCACATTCAGTATTGAATTGGGCACTGGCGTTGCTAGAGCTGTGCACACAGGGTATGAGCCCTGAGTCCCAGCGCACTGAATCCTCGGCCAGGGCCCGGCCACCTGCAGGCAGTGGCAGGATCCGGCCCCAAGACCCCAGCTGGGGACCTGGGGTCGGTTTGCCCGTCCGCAGCATCTGGCCCCAGGACCCAAGCCAGGGACCCGGGGCCAGGCTGCTGGCCAGCAACAAGAGTCCAATCCAGCCCCAGGAAACTTGGCCTAGGAGCTGGGGCCTGGCAGGAAGTGGCAGGATCCAGCCTTAGGACCCCAGCTGGGAACCCGGGGGCCAGGCTGCCAGCAGCAGGATCCAGCCCTGTGCCCCCAGGGATTTGGGGCCGGGCCACCGGACAGCTGCAAGGGCCCAATTCAGCCCCAGGGCTGGATTGCGGCTAGGGGGCCTTGGGCCTGAATCTTTTCTCAGGGCAGCAATACCACTGGAATTAGGTCTGCCAAAACCCTTGGCTCACATCCAGAACTGATAATAAAAAACGAGAGTCCTGTGGCACCTTAAAGACTAACAAATTTCTTCGGGCATAAGCTTTCATGGGCTCCAACCCACTTTGTCACATGCAACTGATAGTAGACGTACATTGTGAAATCTAGAGATGACAACCTTCTTTTATGGCCTTATTCAAATCCTTTGGACCTATAAAAATTACTTGCTGGTTCTCTTGTGATGATTGTTGTGACAACCCAATTGGTTGGCATCTGCATTTAGTCCATATAAAGTATCTATTGTCTTACTATAATAAAGTTCAGCTTTTTCATTTATTTTTCAGTGAGAACTGCACATATTTTGGCAGCTCACTCAATTTGAATAAGGGTGGCACAATTAATCGGGCCATTCAAAATTAATACAGCTACCTGACAGTATTATTAAAATATATTTTGCCTATGAGCATGCAAGACAATTCTGTCATCAAAAGCATAACTGATCTGGTTGTAATGAAAACCATTCAACACAAATAACGTCTATGTCCCTGAAAAGGGACAACAAATACCGAAACCAGAAAAAGGTCTTGGGAAATGGGAAGTTAACTAAAATAGCAATATGGAAAATGAATTTGGGAAAGGCTATTGTACAGCATCCTAAGCAGGGCTTTTTTGGGGCTGGTATGCACCTATTTTTCCCTGGCTGGCTCCACTGCTCAGCTGGGGGCCGGAGTCAGCAAGGCAGGGAAAGGAGCAGGTCTCCTTTCCCCTGGCGACCCCAGACTTTAGCTGAGCAGCGGGGCTGGCAGGGGCCAGGAGCGGTGACCGTGGACCAGAATCCGGCCCGCCAGGATTGGAATCTGGCCCAAGGACACCTGGGAGCTGTGGCCAGGCTGCAGCTTTTCAAGTCTCCCTCCCTGAGCATGCTCAGATGCGTGGCTCAGGGTAGGAGCAGTCTGGCCAGGAAGCGACTCTGACTAGCTGGCCCTGAAGCTCTGGCCAGGTAAAAAGGAAGGGTCCAGGAGAGCTGGAGAGCTGTGGGGGGTGCGGAAGGGGCCGGGGGGTGGGGAGTCAGGGAACCGTGGGAGGGCGGGGAGGCGGCAGGCCAAAAGAAGTGGGGAAGGGGCCAGGTGTGGGGGTGCTGAGAGGAGTGGGGAAGGGGCCCGGGGAACCATCAGGTGTGTGTGTGTGGGGGGGGGGTGTTGGGAGAAGCTCCGGGGCAGCAGCAGTGGTAGAGAGTCCTGACCTTCCCCCCACAACGCTCCTGCCGGTGTACTGGCACTTTATTTCTTTAAAAGAAAAAAGCAAAAAAGCACTGATCCTAAGCTTATTTACATGAACTGCATTCCCCTAGATGCCAGACTCCTGGTATTAGAAGTCAGCTGGATTTCTGGCCTTGCTGCATATTTTGGATCAGACTGTGCAAATTTTGGGCACTATTGCAATGAAAATCGTAAATAAAATAAAGAGTAGATATATGGGACATGTTTAATGCAAATAAAAGGTACCTATTGAATGCTACAGGGATAGTCTACTTAAACATACACTGTATTGCAGCCCTACTTGCCAAGTAACAGTACCCTCTCTCAACTGTTCTTCCCTCTGTTATGACTAAAATGCAGAAGGACTGTTTCACTTTAATCTATGGCTTAGAGAAAAAATTACTTAGGATGCTCTAACACACTTCATTCTGGCAGTAAAGCATCACAGTTCTGCTGCATTTCACTTTCAACTGAGTGAGAAATATTGTTTAAACTGAATAGTCATGGAATTAATGTCCCCAAACTTGTTACTTTAGAGATACTTTGCAAAAATCTCCTATTAACATGTCTGGGCTGGAAAACAGGGGTTTAATGCATGTCTAAGCAATTGTACTTTTAATTCAGTGAAATCCTATTTTTACCAAAAGGCTGGAGATGACCTAAACCTTTAGAAATCACAAATCTGGGCTTACAGATGAGAAAGTTATCTTCTGCTCTGCTGTGAAAGAACGTAACTAGCTTTCCTTCCCTAAGAGTTTTAGTAAACTGGAGGCCATTTACGTTGGATTATATAATAGTAACAATGCTTAGCATTTATATAGCACTTATCTGCAAAGTACCTTACAAATAGCTACCGTATTTTTCGGACTATAAGACGCACTTTTTTCCCCCAAAAGTGGGGGGGAAATGAGGGTGCGTCTTATAGTGCGAATACGGTCCAGCAAGCAGTGTTCCCTCTAAGCTG
>ML685780.1:498835-525771 GCA_007922175.1 Pelusios castaneus
ACAAAGAAAAAATAACAGTTAAGCAAAATAAGTTGATTCTGTGTTAGCAGTATTGGGAAAGTCAGAACGTTAATACAACTCCATCCACTTTCCATTAATTACTAAAGAGTGTCATTAAACTACACTAGAAAACAAAGGAGTTACTTTAGAGATAATGTGAAGAGGGTGAAAAAATGTACTGAGAAGAAACAATGGTGAAAAATAAAATATCTGTAAACCATGTTTTAAGAATAAACAACCCTAACATATTTTATTAACAGAAACATACGTTTTTTGGTTGTCTTTGTTGATAACTAAATTATTTGCAGCTGACACATTGTCCAATTAAACAGAGAGAGAACTGAAATGTTAGCAAACAAATGTCTGCATACATGGTAGTATATGATCTATTTGTGGTAAACTGTAAACAAAAGAATGCATTTGAGACAATTATAGAAATCCTTTAAATGTATATCTATATTACTGCGTGCTATGTGTGAACATAAAGGTATAATTCTATAAAAGGGTGCCCCAGCATCATACAGCTCATGGTGCTGAAAACAGTATTGAAAGAAGTGGGCCATTAAGATGCTGGGGGAAAAAAAACCAAAACAATTAAAGCCTGGTCATTTGTAACTTTGGCAGAGAAAAATATTTTCTATTATTAAATTAAGCAGTTTAAGAGGATTTTTGTGTTTTCTAATCTATTGTAAGGAGTAATTCATCTGTACAAGTTGTTTTCAAACTGTTTTTCTTGAGATCCAACTCCCAACCCCTCAGCCATGCAAGCCTCTTCCACTGAAAAAAAAAGCAGTGTCTGCCTGAAA
Organism: Pelusios castaneus; assembly: GCA_007922175.1. NCBI lineage: Eukaryota > Metazoa > Chordata > Testudines > Pelomedusidae > Pelusios > Pelusios castaneus. Next base: position 499,642 of record ML685780.1, read on the forward strand.
ATTCTGCAGCAACCACAATGGCGGGGGTAGGGACGGGGAGGGGACTGGGGAGGTCCCCAGACACGAGGCCGAAAGAAGGCCCTACTCCATCCACCATAAGGAGCCGCTCCAGGGGGGCCTCTTTGGGCTGGATCAAGGGTCCCTAGGCATGCAGGTAAAAGAAGTAGCTCCAGGCACCCCCTACCTGGGCATTCCTGGGAAAGGGGGAGAGGAGGGCGGTAGCAGCAGCAGGAAAATTGAAAGGACCCCACCACCGCCGCTACCTGGGATGCCAGGGCAGCTGGTGTCCTTTCGAATTTCCTGCTGCTGCCTCCCTTCACCGAGTGGTAGCAGCAACGGGAAATTTAAAAGTATGCTGACTACCTTGGTGAGCTGGGAGCCGGCTTCCTTTCAAACTTCCCACCGCTGCTACCACTTGGGGAGGTGAGGTAGCAATGACCGGAAATTTGAAACAATGCTGGCCGCTGCTACTGCCACCCAGTATCCGACAAGCTTCTGAGTCTCTCACCACTGCTTCCTTCCCCCCTTGGGAGCAGCAGTGGGGGGAGATTAAAAGGATGCTGTCTTTTGGCAGCAGGGGGCTCCACGGCCCAGACCCATGCTTTGACGACCACTGATCTGTACTATTGGTGAGTTTAACCACCTTATACCCAGTCTGTAGGCCTTACTTAGCTAAACCCTCAGTGATTACAACGACCCCCTCTTGCCAGGGAATAATGATCAGGAAGTGAGGCCCTCACACACCTTTCAGTGATCAAGGCAGTAGAGGTACCTGCTATCAACAGGCAGCAAAGCGATTAGTTTTAGACAACAACAGCAAGGATACATAGCATCTTGCACTTGTATAACAACTTTCAGACAAGGATATCAAAATTTTATATCTTTTTTTTTTTTTTTATAAAGGTGAGTAAATATCACCACTTCGGAGATACAGAAACGATTGCTCTAAGTCACAATGTGAGTCAATGGCAGCCTTTCCTTACTCCCAATTATGTTTTAAAATGACACTTCAGAGCCACTGAATATGAGCTTCAGCACTGCGAATGGGAGCATGAGCACTTCTATTTACTTAACATAGTCATGTAGGGAAACCCATATATGTGAACGCTCAAATTCCAGTTCTCATGCTACCAAAAACTGAAGTGAAATCTATGATATCCTTATATCCATTTTCCAAACAGATTACTAACATGGGGCTCTGGCTGACAGAGTTATGGTTATGCATTTGGGATCCCACATAAATAGGTGCTCTGGGAAGGTGTAAGAGAGGAGCGTATTTCAGAAGCACAATTACCATGTTTGGTGGGCAAGCCTCCTTTTTGTGGACAGAGAAGCATGGAGCACCATATTTGTTCTCCAGCAACATTAGATTGCATGTCTTGAGAGAGTATTTGAAAGGTTATTCATTTTCTGTGACTTCTAGATTTTATCCATATAGTTATCTGGCTGAGCCTCTCTCTCAAGCGAAAACATTTAAAAAACATTGCATTCCTTACAAAGCAATTAATGAGCAATTTCAATAGCATTGTTTGGATGTAATAGCTAATGACAATACTGAAATCAGTCAGATTACTGTTATTCAGTAATTATTGGAGGCATACAAATTACAACTACATTTAACAGGCAGAAATATTGAAACAGTAAATCTTAAAGAGCTAATTACTGTATTTGTATTAATGCAAATAAGATACTAGGTTTTATAGTTATGATTAACTGTTGTACAAAGTACCTTCTTCCAGGTCAAATGAGCAGGGAACGAAATCCACTATCGTCAGGAGACATTTACATACAGAGCAGACACAGAAGCAGCTTGAGAAGGTATTGCAGCATTGTGGAAGGACCCAGAAAATACCACCATCTGCAACCACCTCTTCCCTCCAATGCTCCCTGGACTGAGAAGTTAGTGAAGGGGAAACAGAGGCATACTCCTTCTTATTTCTTTAATAGTCAGATAATTTGAGGACCTGGTGACTTTTGAATTATTTATTTATTATATACACAAAGCTAAGAGCATTATTAAGTTTGCAAAGTCAAGTATTCATAATTTAGGAAATGTTAGAATTAAGGTTACCTGTGCAATCTTAATTTAGCTCCCTTGGGCATATGGATTACAACATATTCTTTAATTATATGATCACATACTAATTTTTCCTGCCTTAATTTCCTAACTTTTGAATGCTGCACTTTGCAACCTAGTGAATGGGTTTTTTTTAAAATATAGTCTCTGTGTAATTTCCTAGGATTTCATAAAAACAAGCATGCAAGGAAGCAAAGGCAGGAAGTTGCATCGTGTGGCTTTATATTGACACACTTGATTTATCAGCAGGGTTGGAACCTTTAGATTCACCACACAGATCTTGGCCATGTGAGTTAATGAAGTAACTAGTCGTAACTGCTGGTTGTCATTCTTTGTGTGGCATAACACTAGAGTGGTATGAGACACTTTGTCAGTGGATTTCACAGATATTGGCTGACAGAGAAATAAGGAAACTCAGGAATCTTTCAGTCCATTTTTTTCATCACAGATCTGGCTCATGTCCCCTCTTCATCTGACTTGGGAAGTTTCCTTCTCCATGCCGTGTGGCCATCAATAGAGGGAACAATGAGCACTCAGGAAAGAAAGTCACTGTGCTTTTAGTTCTGATGCCTAAATCCAGAATCACCCCACAACCACCCAGAACTGCAATTTCAGGCAAGTCCTAGTCAGCTGTCTGAAGCACTGGGCTAGAGTATGCTCTATATGGATAGAATCTTTTGGGGAATTTAGCTGTGAAGCTATATCAAATCTCTGAGCTTGTGTGAACTGGGATTTTTAAAAAGTGTATAAATTGGCCAAACGTGGCTGGTTTTTCATGTGGACAGCAGAAGTCTTATCCTTGACATGAAGGCCATCACCTTACTGAATTTCAAGTCCCTGATCCAAAAGGTGCTAGAGCTTCTCAAACAGAAGGTCACCAGATAGTTTTCTTCTTTGAACATGGACAAAACAATGATTTTTCTCCAAGCACCTTCTTAGAAATAGTGACATAACTTTGGCTGAAAATTTCCAAAAATATTCACTTTGAGGCAAGATACCTGCATAATAGGAAGTGGTGTTCAACATGAAGAATAGGGTGGTGTTCAAACATGAAAAATAATCCTACCAGATTCACCTATACTTTGAGACATAAGTTATCAAGTAAGCAATAGATGCATTGACCACAAGTGTTTGACAATAAAGAAGTAATTACAGATAACATTCATGTTTTTCAGGTGCATAATTGTATAGGCCCGTGCTAAGTTGTGAAGGGTGATGGTGATTGTTTTGAAGATTAAAGGGGTAGCCTTGCTAGTTCAATGCAAAGAAATAAACAGAGTCCTGTGGCACTTTTAAAGACTAACAAATTTATTTATCACATGAGCTTTTGTGGGAGAAAGCCCCAATTTGTTGATGGGAAACTTGCAGAATGGGAGGAAATTAAATGCAGGGAAGTGTATGACATAGGATCAGGTCAGACTGTAACAGCAAATCAAAATAGATGTTAGGATTCAAACACTGGGGAACACCATATAGAGGACAGTGATGTCAAATCACCTGTTGTAATGAGAAAAAAATCCGTAGTCCTTGTTTAACTCTAAGGCAACTGGTTGTTTTCAGTCTCTTCCTCCTCAGGTGCTCTTATCACTCTGATTCTAAAGCCATGGCTCAACTCTAGACATTTCATCATCAACATGTCTCTATTCAGGACTGTGCAGATTGCAATGCTCATCAACACTTCTGTCATGTTGCCCAGCAGTGTTTTAAATATGGCACTGGATTACAGAAACAAGAAGGTTGATGGGGTCAAACAATGATTGCAAATTTCAGAATTCCATTGCTTTCGAGTACACCTCCCAGAATGCGGAGCGCAGAAAATCTTGGGGAAAAAAACATGACAAAGCAAAATGATGGAGAAATGCACCACGGGATGCTTGACCAGAATGCTGAGCACTTATTCTAAAACATCACTGTGCTGCGAGACTGAAAAGATAAAAAGGAATGATAACTTGATCAGGATTAACAAATCAGTGTGCTCAAATTGATTGCTTAACAGTTGTTGCAGATCACTTAACAGATACACAAAACAAACACCAAGTTAAAGCACAGATATATTCTGTATCCCTAACTGGAACAGTATTCCAGCTATGCTTAACCTAAGAAGAAACCTGAAGAGTGTGTATTTCACACATTCACACTCAGTTTGTATTTTGTGTACTTGAAAAGTTATTCTGATTTTATGGTCAGTAACCTGCTTATATTGCAAATGAAAAGGATGGTATATTGGATATGGCACTGGACTGATAGATATATACATATATATCTGCACTGTGAAATAATCTTGGCAGTTCACAGATATATGCAGTAAAAGCAGTTAAAGCATAATCTTATTCGGAAATTTCTCTTACTTGAAATGTCATATGTGCACATCTAAATATTGTTGCTGTATTCAAATACAAAGAGACATTTTCAAACTCCTATGCACTTCATTACTGGAAGCTATATGCTCCAAAAATGTAACATTGATGAAAATGGATGACAGTAACATAGAAATAGTGAGCAGTTGCATAAAGCTGATAGAAAGAAGCCCGGGGAGTTCTATAGACTGTGATATGACAGTATGCCACTCAATGTGAGTAGAGATAACTGAAGTGCAGTAAATAGGGATCTGCGGGATAAGACCTTGCCACTGACTCTGAATGTGTAAAACTTAAACGATAAGCTTAATAAGGTATAGAGAAAACAAAACCAGCAAAAACTCTTCACCTAAAATATGATTATTTGAAACCAAGACAGAGCTATCCTCCACATTCAAAATCTTGTCCATAAACAGTACTTTGTATTAGTCCAGCGGTGTACTTTCTTGAATATTAAATTGCAACAGACTGATCAGCTTTCTCTTCCTCCTCCTTTCCCCTCAACACTACCACTAGTACTAGCTTCTCCAGCTTTACCTCTTCTAGGTCCTTGTCTTTTTCACCCCATTCAGAAGAAAAGTGAGGTCCTTCCAGTGACCTCAACAATTCCCATGATTTCAAATACCACTTCTGTGCAGTTCCAAGAAAGGACCTCTCTAAAAAAATTAGATCAGGAAAGGATTTGCCACCTGTCAGGATTTGTGGAAGACCAGTGGGAAACAGGAGCCAAAGCCAACGGTTAGCACTGGGTCAGAAGCCAAAGAGCTGTAGTTTAGCATTAGATGGAGCAATCAAATCCCAGCATAATAGAGTTCAGGGACTGGAATGAGACTGGATAGCAGGGTCTGTGGCAGCAGGAGGCCAGTCTCCACTTTCTTGCACAGACAACTTTCTGTCTCATTTTCTGGCTTAAATATTTACCTGGCTCAATCAGGGCCTCTGGAGCTCCTCCAATCAGATTCCGGAGAGTCGTACATTTAATGGATCATCCATCCTCTGGATACCCAATTTTCCAGTCATTGGTAGAGCCACTGGGTGGCATGGATGTGGCTGTGGCCCAAGAACCCTGGATTTAGGGCCTGCAGACCCTCATACCACTTCAATCTCAGGGTCTCCAAAATGAAACCCCTTTCTTGCTGAACCCTCTCTCCCACTTCTCTATTACTATGTCCGATCTCTGAAAGTGTGAAGCTTTCAAGGTCCCACACTGTCTTGTCACTGTCTTTATCTCATTTCCACCTATTTCCTCTCCAGTTTTCTACGTTCCTCCCTGCACACTCAAGTTTCCAATACTTCTCTCTCTCAGTCTTTAAACATTCTTTGTGTACATTCTAGCATGGAACTTCCCCTTCCACCCAGCCATTCCCTTCTATCATATTCTTCTTTAAAACCCAGTTCTTCAAAAAGTGCTTCCTCATCTTCCTCAGTTATGATCTCTCCTCATTTTCCCCTTTTTAAATTATTAATTTTGTGTTGTTCCTGTCTATCTTAGATGGAGGAGTGCAGGGATTAATTTTTTTTACTGTTTGTAAAGTGTTTTGTAATTTACAGTGCTATTTCTGTGATTATTATTAATAATACCTAGATCATGTATATATTAATGGTAGATGAACATGAGAGTTCTAAAGTTTGGGTTCGGTTTGAATAATCAGTAAAACTACTAATGCTTATTTGAAGCGACTCTCAGATAAATGGATGAGAAATATCACAATCATTTCTGAACCTTTCGTTTTTGGTCCCAGATGGAAATACAGCTGACACAAAACAGCCTCTTTTATAATGCACTTCTGCATTTCAGAACAGCTGATGATGCTACCATTAAGAAATGGTATGCAAACATTTTTGATAGTTATTCAAATATTTCAGTACCTAGAAAGGTTTGCATTTAAAAAAATACACCAGAGTTCAAAAGTAGATACATCTTACCTCATGCAGTTCAACATATCTAATCAATGTGAAAGAAAAGGCTACTATGATTTTAATTAATACAGACAATCCCCCAAAACTAGATCTATCACAATATGGAATTAGTAGCTACAGTTACTGTGATAAAAGACCTTTGAATTTAACATGTATGCATCCTGTACTTGATGGGCCTTGGAACTTGATGCCTTGGGAAGAGAGCGAGACACTTCTTCCTCTAAGAAGCACAGAACCAGCATTTGGGGACTACATTTTGGGCGGTGAGAATGTGGCCCATGAAGGAAGATGCTGACGACTGCTGCTGGGAGTTCTCAGGCTGCTGCTGAGAGCCTGCTGGAGTTTTGTTCAAGCAAAGAACTTCAGAGGTTAGTGGCATTGCTTAAGTCAAAGCAGGGACTGAGCCTGGAGCTGAGTGAAGGGGGCCTGCAGTGAAGGTGATGAGTGTCCCCCTCCCCTTGCTTTGGAGCAGGGCTTGCCAACGAAGAGGCATAGCTGTGAGACTTTGGCAGGGCCTGAAAAGAGCAGAGAAGTAATTTTTTTTTTTTTTTTTTTTAAGCCAGGGTTGCTGACATTTGGTTGGGACAACTCCCAATCTTCAGTTTGCTACCTTGGTTGAACTGAAACACTGGATCACCAGAGTGCTGTTTCCTGCTTCAGATATTCAGGCACATCCACGAGAGTAAGGGGTTAGGGATTTCTTAAGGAGAATGTACACTCCAGAAGTGGGATAAATGGTGGCAGAGTAAGTGTTAGTTAGGAAAGTTTCCTTTTTTTTTTACTGTATACTATATTTGTTAATTGATTTCTTCACTGCCCCTGTGGATTTAAAATAGTAGCAATATTTAATTTCAGCCTGTTATGCCATATTTCCCTTAATTTGTTAAGTGTAGGTGTGTTAACGCTAATCAAAGTATATTAAATTGGATGTATAATATACATAATTGGTATTTATGCCACATATTAATTATTATTATTATTATTAGCATAGATTTAGTCCTGGAGGCTGCCAAATCATACCATTGAGCATGTACAGGGTCCAGCCAGGTGGAGGCACCAGCAATTTTAAATTTCTGTAAGAGCAAAGGGACTACAGTAGAGGGGTGGACAGAAGATTCCAACCTATTCAACATCACTCCTAGGAGACTCAGGATCTCCTCGTTGTCAGCAACCGTAGGTGCTAATGCACACTGGTGAGTGTTGTGTGCTCCTTAGTAACACAGGGAGAAAAAGAAAGGGGGGAAGGGAAAGAGGTTGCACATATTAAGCATTTATAATACTAATCCTTTGCCAACAATAGGCTCCCTCTTAATACAGTGAGCTCTTGCAGTAGTGACAATGGCTGCAGCTATGGAATTGATAAGTCAAGGGTTAACAAAATGACCTCCTTCCTGAACAGAAATTATCATACTGCATTATCTTCTTCGGATATTGCAGTTACAAATGATTGTTGATGCTAGTTTGCCTAAAGCAATTCAACTGAAATGATCAAGGCCAACTGTGTGGCAATACAGAATATAAAAGTTTGGATAAGATCCTAACCATCTCCGGTTTGGGAAGAGGGCATCACTAGGAGAAATAGCGAGAAAGACATTAGTAATTTCCCAGTGATACACACTGGAATGGCACCATTTCTGTATTGACTGGCTCTGTTAAAACTGGCTAGCTGCATCTTGCGTTACGTGGCATTCCACTGATCCATTTCTGTAACTCTGTGCCATGAACGTTGATCTGACAAACTAATACAAAGGGCATTACGACTGGGAAACCATTATCGACTATGGTCCCAATTCAGAGAAATATTTAAGTACACACTTAAATCCATTCAACTAAATGCTTACAGATGTGCCAACCTTTGAGTGTGCACTTAATACTAAACTTATACTTTGAATATGAAATGAAATGTCCAGTTACATAGCTAAATTAAGAATAGAGACTATGAGAATTGTCTAGAATTAAGTAGTATTGTTTCATTTAGACAGCCTCAAAGCAGTGATATTTTTATCCAGATAAACTTTTTAGTGGATTAGTTAATTTGGAACAAGATCTTTGACTTCCATTATGTAAGCAAACTACAGCAACCTGAGAGAAAATGCTATTCGCTTATCAAGACAGAGTTACAATAATTATATTTCTCCAGTCTCAACAGCAAAATATACAAGGAATACTCCATGCTCAGGATTCTTTCCTGTCTTCTGATACAGTATATATGGCAGCACATCTTGAAAATTAGCTACTGGATATGTTTTTGCAAGTACAGATTTTCCAAGAGGTATGGTGATAAATGTTAAATAATAGAAATCTTCTAAATCCACTGGACAATTTTTTTAGTCAATTCTAGTTCTTCAATATGAACAAATTACATTATTTGTAATGCACCTTTGTGTGCACTTACATACCATCTTAATTTTAATCTACTTAAGTATGAATATGTGTATTAAATGTTGATTAGTAGTTCTGTTGGGTTAGAAATATAAAGATATTCCAGCCTAAGGGGATAAAATAGTGCGCGCGCACACACACACACACGAATGCAAATGTCTGCAGTCTGTTAGAAACTTTGTGGTAACTTGCTAGACAGCATGCATTTTAAATCTTTATTATTGCATGCCAACGGCTAAGATTTTACACTGATGCACTATAACGTGACTGCAATCCACGTTTGCATTCATAAACCTTCCTTCAATATTGTGACTAATTATAAACATTCCCCAAAGAAAACCTTCCGATGGAAACAGAAAATCAGAGGATGCCGGCTATTCACACCAGATAATTGCATGTTACTGAACTCGACTGACCCATCAATAAAGGGTTAATTTTTCTCAGTAGCATCCTTATCATCACCAGGTGAACAACTCATCACTATCTAGTGTGTAAAATGGAGAAGCTGTTGTCTCACAGAACTATTTTTTAACAGCTTGCTGGCTCTCTGTGCAGATAAATGCTATATCTGTTGTCACCTCTTACCTGCCCACCCCACTGCTCTTTTACTTGGTAATTCAGTACTAGTCCATCTGTAATTTACTGCTGGGAAATCATCTTGCATGCTAATACATCATTTGAATTATATAAATTCTGCATAATAGGCATAATTCAAACATTATAAGCCAAACATTTTGAAATACGATAATTTCCTTGGTCTGAATAGTTGCTGCACACACACGAGCACACACATACACACTTTAGCCAAAAATCAGTTTACCACAGCATACTTCTACAAAGCAAAACACAATGTTCATCATCAGTAGACTGCTGGCAACTAGATGATATTTTTTAAAAATAGCATTTTTCAATTGACCTCATACAACTATAATGCAATCTCTTTATAATGAAAGTGCAACTCACAAGTGTAGTTTAAAAAAAAATGGCAATCAAAAACAAAAGCTATGTAAATCTTTAGACCCTATAAATTGAAGCATGAAGGGGCATACAAATGTTTAGCCTATCTGGTATATAAATGCCCTGCAATGCTGGCTACAACAGTGGTACACAAATGTCTGTTTTCACTTTCCAGTGACATTGTAAGTAAGAAGCAGGTAGAATTGTCTCCTCTAAATGTAAACAACTTGTTTGTCTTAGCGATTGGATGAACAAATAATAGGACTGGTTAGACTTGTATGACGTGAATTGAAATATATTACCCATTTTTAAACTGAAAATATTTGTAAATAAATAATGTAAGGTGAGCATTGTATACTTTATATTCTGAATTGTAATTGAAAGCAATATATTTGAAAACACAGAAAATGTCCAAAATATTTATAATACATTTAAATTGGTATTCTATTATTTCCTAACACTCTATTAAAACTGTGATTAATTTGACTTCTTTTAATCTACTTCATTTGTTTTACATTAATCACATGCATTAATTGACAGCCCCAATTAAAACTCTTCTCCCTTATTTCATAAATCAAATAGAACAGACTTTGTGGCAAATTCCTGTTTTCTCCAGAAACATAGTATAGAGAACACTAGGTAGTGGAGGGCAGAGGAGAAGAAACACTGGTAGATTCTAGCTTCTTGAGTGCAGCACCATATAATACAGCCAGGGAGAGAAGGCAGAGAGTATCTACAGCTCCCTTAGAGAGCTGATGGGCAGGATCCCTTGGGAGGCTGATCAGAAGGGGAAAGGTGTCCAAGACAGCTGGCTGTATTTTAAAGAAACCCTGCTAAAGGCACAGAAAGATAACATTCTGATGTGCAGAAAGAACAGCAAATGTGGACGGCGACCAGTGTGGCTTAGCAGAGAACTCTGCGGTGAGCTGAAACATAAAAGGGAAGCTTACAAGAAGTGGAAGCTTGGACAGATGACAAGGGAGACATTAAAAGATATTATTGCTTGGGATTGCAGGGATAAAATCAGAAAGGCCAAAGGACAATTGGAGTTGCAGCTAGCAAGAGATGTGAAGGATAACAGAAAGGGGTTCTATAAGTATATCAGCAACAAGAAAACGATCAGGGGTGGTGTAGTTCCCTTACTGAATGGGGCAGGCATCCTCATGGTGGATGATGGGGAAAAGGCTGAAGTACTCAATACTTTTTTTATTTCAGTCTTCACAGGGAGGGCCTGATCCCTGGCTACTACAAGGGGTAACGCAGAATGGAGAGTAGAGTGGCCCTCAGTGATGGAAAGTCAGGTTAGGGACTACTTAAAGAAATTGGATGTGCACAAGTCCATGGGGCCAGATGAACTGCATCCGAGGGTGCTGAGGGAGTTGGCTGAAGTGACTGCAGAGCCACTGGCCATTATCTTTGAGAACTCATGGCGAAAGGGGAAGGTCCCGGAGGATTGGAAAAAGGCAAATATAGTACCTATCTTCATGAAAGGGAAAAAGGAGGATTCGAGGACTACAGACCGGGCAGCCTTACCTCAATTCCTGGGAAAATCATGGAGCAGGTCCTCAAAGAATCCATCCTGAAACACTTGGAGGAAAATAGAGTGATCAGGAACAGTCAACATGGATTCACCAAGGGCAAATCGTGCCTGACCAACCTGATTTCCTTCTATGATGAGATGACTGGATTTGTGGATGCGGGAAGAGCCGTTGACGTGGTATACTTTGACTTTAGCAAGGCTTTTGATATGGTTTCCCACAGCATTCTCATCGGCAAGTTAAAGAAGTATGGGTTGGACGAGTGGACCGTAAGGTGGATAGAAAACTGGCTAGATCAACGGGCTCAGTGGTTAGGAATCAATGGCTCAATGTCTAGTTGGCAACCGGTAATGTGTGGAGTGCCCCAGGGGTTGGTCCTGTTCAACATCTTCATCAATGATCTTGATGATTGGATAGACGCGTGCTTAGTAAGTTTGCAGATGACACCAAGCTGCGGGGAATGGTAGATACTCTGGAGGGCAGGGACAGGATCCAGGGAGACTTGGAAAAATTGGAACATTGGGCCGAAATAAACCTCATGAGGTTCAACAAAGACAAGTGCAAAGTCCTGCACTTAGGACGGAAAAATCCCATGCACTGCTACAGGCTGGGGACTGATGGGCTAAGTAGCAGCGCTGTAGAAAAGGACCTGGGGGTTATGGTGGACAGCAAGATGAATATGAGCCAACAGTGTGCCGTTGTTGCCAAAAAGGCCAATGGCATATTAGACTGCATCAGTAGGAGTATTGCCAGCAGATCGAGGGATGTGATAATTTCCCTCTATTCGACACTGGTCAGGCCACAACTGGAATACTGTGTCCAGTTTTGGGCTCCCCACTACAGAAAGAATGTGGACAAATTAGAAAGAGTCCAGCAGAGGGCAACAAAAATGATTAGGGGGCTGAGGCACATGATTTATGAGGAGAGACTGAAGGAACTAGGCTTATTTAGTCTACAGAAGAGAAGACTGAGGGAAGATTTGATAGCAACCTTCAGCAACTTGAAGGGGTGCTCCAAAGAGGAGGGAGGGCTGTTCTCAATGGTAACAGAGGACAGAAAAAGGAGCAATGGTTTCAAATTACAGCTGGGGACGTCAAGGTTGGATATTAGGAAAAATTTTCTCACTAGGAGGGTGGTGAAGCATTGGAATGGGCTATCTAGGGAGGTGGTAAAATCTCCATCGTTGGAGATATTTAAGGCCCGGTTAGACAAAACCCTGGCTGGGTTGATTTAGTGGGAGTGGTCCTGCTTTTTAGCAGGGGGTTGGACTAGATGACCTCATGAGGTCCCTCCCATCCCTATTATTCTATGATTCTCTGAATGTCAGTACCATGGTGTGCATTCTGGGAAGTGAGGGGTTGGTATCCTTCGACTCTAAAAGAGTTGCTCCCGTCATCTGGAAGAGTAGAGAAATGCACACATTCACAAAATGATCTCTACTTCAACTCTTCTGAATTCAGGGATGACTGCCCTCTGCATTTATCTGCTGGCTCCAACATCCGAGAGTCAGGCTTCCCCTCCCAGATCTTCAAACCAGTCAAAGTAGCCATTCTCACAAATTATAATTTTTTGAAGAACCAGCATCATTCCTCTGTGTGCCATGACATGATCTGAGAACCCACCTCTCACTTCTACACATATATAGGTTAGTGGAAGAGGGAACTCTTTCCTCTCTGTTGTCATCTGGCTCTCCAATAAGCCCACGCGTACAAGGACTCAACGTTTCCTTGTCAACCACAAAGAAAGGAATTGAACTCAATTCCTCATGGCTGGTTTCTGGGAAACTACTCAGATGTTGAGCTAAACTTTATACATTTTCCTGATACATTTCCAACTGTACATAACTCATACTCCTACATGGTGTGCGTAGAGGGAATGTTGGCGGTTTCCTGCCTCTTCCATCAGCAGGCTGAGAAGCAATGGTCTTGCCCAGCAATTCCATAAAGATAGTAAGGACTGGTCTATACCATAGAGTTTCGTCAACAAATGCTCTTCCCACCAAGGTAATGCCCCTGCTATGCCAACATAATAAAACCACTTCAGCAAGAGATGTAGGGCTCATGTCAATGTAGTTCAGGTGACACAGTTGTTGGAACTGTGAAACTGACAAAAAAATCCAGGCATCTGGAGTCAGCTGCCCCTGCTCCCCTGGAGAGCTGAGAAGCTTTCTCTGGCTCCTGGCTGGGAGTGGGGCTAGAAGTTATTTGATATCAGGAAGTAATGAGAGACCATTGATTTCCTTAGCAAGGCTTTTGACACAGTTGCACATGACATTCTCATGAGCAAACTGAGCCAAATGTGGTCTAGATCAAACTACTATAAAAGTGGGTGCACAATTGGTTGAAAGACTGTACTCAAAGAGTAGTTATCAACAATTCACTGTGAAGGCATATCTAAGGGTGTGTGCAAGTACTATTCAATATCGTTTTTTGATTTGGATAATGGAGTAGAGGATATACTTATAAAATCTACAGATGACACCAAGCTGGGAGAGGTTGCTAACACTTTGGAGAACAGAATAAGATTTCAACACAACCTTGACAAATTGGAGAATTGGTCTGAAATCAACACAAATATTTCAATAAAGAGAAAAAAGGACTACAGTAAGGAAAAAAATACAAATGAAGAATAACTTTAGTTATACTGAATAGTACCACTGAAAAGGATGTGGGGATTATAGTGGACTGGAATGAGAATGGGGGCAACAATATGATGCAATTGCGAAAAAGGCTAATATTGTGAGGTGTATTAAAATGAGTGTCAAATGGAAGACACACGAGGTAATTATTATGCTCTACTTGACACTGGTTAGGCCTCAGCTGGAGTACTGGGTCCTATTCTGGGTGTGGGTAAATTGGAAAGACTCCAGAGGAAGATTAATAAAATTGATAAGAGATTTAGAACACCTGACCTACGAGAAAGGGATTAAAAAGCTGGCCATATTTAAGTCTTGTGAAAAGATGACTGACAGGAAGCCTGATAACAGTTTTAGTATGTTAAGAGCTATTATAAAGAAGATGGTGATTGATTATTTTCCATGTCCACTAAAGGTTGGACAACTAGTAATGGACAATCTTCAACAAGGGAGATTTAGGTTAGATATTAGGAAAAACTATAAGGAAAAATAAGTTCTGGAATAGGCCACTGAAGGAGGGCATGGAATCCCTTTCACTGGAGCTTTTTAAGTACAGGCTAAGCAAACCCCTGTCGGGGATGACCTAGATTTACTTGGTCTTGCTCAGAGCAGGGGACTGGACTATATGACTTCTCAAACTCCATTTCAACCCTACATTTCTATGCTTCTAAGATAGCAATGGTATGTAATGGGCCACTGTAGATTAAGTGGCAAGGAGAGTTCACCAGTTTAAAACAACCCACACCATTTCCTCTGACTTTTTGTGGGCATTGGCAGATGTTTGTGGAGCACACACTGTCAAACACAAGCTTAGTTCAAGTAAGTTTGTGGTTAAGTTCAAAGATTCTGTAGAGTTCTGGTATGGAAGGCATCAGAAGAGAACAGAACAATCATTCCTAGAGGAAGGAATCATGGTGGGGAAGGGACAGAATATGCTTCACCCTCTGAAGGTATGTAGCAGGATGCCCTCCCTGAAGACGTGCGTGCTCTGTACACCAGAGTGCTTCAAAAATTATTCTACCCAGCTGAGACGGAGTCACTACTGAAGTTCCTGCTGGGTCAGTGCAGCTCTGCACAATTCCCAACATATAACATTGCCCACAAGGCATGGCACAGGCTTTACATTTCAGATATACAAGACGGGGCTTCAGAATTCTGTGGCAAAACTGACATCTTCTCTTCCAGTTCACACCTCCCTGACTCTATACAATACTGTTTCCCTGAACTGTAACTTTTTTATTGTTTATGGCAACAATTTGGGATCGCAGGTCAGTAAAATAGGTCAAAAGCAAAAGGAACAATGGATGTCCCTCATTTTGTTTATTTACCATTAATTAGTAGTCTTAATAGATGCTTGTCACACAAAGCCACTAGGTAGAATCATAGAACAATAGGGATGGAAGGGACCTCATGAGTCATCTAGTCCAACCCCCTGCTAAAAGCAGGACCACTCCCACTAAATCACCCCAGCCAGGATATTGTCTAACCGGCCCTTAAATATCTCCAAAGATGGAGATTCCACCACCTCCCTAGGTAACCCATTCCAATGTTTCACCGCCCTCCTAGTGAGAAAGTTTTTCCCCGATATCCAACCTCGACCTCCCCAGCTGTAATTTGAAACCATTGCTTCTGGTTCTGTCCTTTGTCACTACTGAGACAGCCTAGCTCCCTCCTCTTTGGAGCACCCCGTCAAGTAGTTGAAGGTTGCTATCAAATCCCCCCCTCAGTCTTCTCTTCGGCAGACTAAATAAGGATAGTTCCTTCAGTCTTTCCTCATATGTTATGTGCCCCAGTCCCCTCATCATTTTCGTTGCCCTCCGCTGGACTCTTTCTAATTTGTTCACATCCTTTCTGTAGTGGGGAACCCCAAACTGAACACAGTATCCCAGATGCAGCCTGACCAGTGTCGAATAGAGGGGAATAATCACATCCCTCGATCTGCTGGCAACGCTCCTACTGAATTCTAAATTTAATGCTGAAGCCACATTCTATTAGACCTAAATTAATAATGCTCACACTCATTCAGTTTACAGCTTTTCCTGCATCATAAGAAAGGAAGAAACAGTTTCTTTTTTTGGGATTGAACAAAGTAGGTGTGATTCCACGCTCTTGAATATACTGTTAGCTCTTAGCCTGTAATAAAATTAATTTGATCCTCCTCTGTATTCCTTCTGCTATTTCATCCAGCCTTGGAGATCCCTCTGTCCCTACCCTTTGTGATTTTGTACAAAAAGTCTGCCAGTAACTCTGAGATGCCACAGATGTTTCTTATTCTAACTACAGTATAGCGTAATCGTTGTGATAACTAGGGTTCAGAAGATGTAGATTTTCTAATGGTGACTCTCTGTACTGATTGGTGGCTGTTTCCAGAACCACCTTCTAAAATGATGTCAAGAATTGGAAAGCAATTCCTCTGAAAAACTCTTAAGACAGACCCAAGATCCAGGAGATGTCATAGTTAATGTAGAGGACTTTGAACTAGACAATCAATTTCTTCTGAGTGATTATTCTATCAATCATTTCTTTCTCTCCTAAAGTTGGTATTTCAATTCCATCTAGAGATTTATCTAATAACTTCTTCTCATTTGCATATGGAGAGCAAAACAATTTTTTGAAAAATTAAGTAAAGGAAGGAGGATTTTTTTTTTAAATTGTGATCTTGAGATACTTTGCCTCCCACTTTGATTTGACATATTGCTTTGAGCTCAGCTGAAAAGCTAGGTTTTCTCCATTTTTTAAGCATTTCTTTGAAAGCCTGATCTGCCAGTCTACTTCTTCACTCACAATAGCTTCATCTTCTCGCCTAAATGTGTTATCCTTGGATGTCACATAGTCTTGGTATATTTATGAAATTAACAAAAAAACTCTAATGTGTCAGTTTTCCCAATTATCATTCCTCAACAGAATGGCGTTTGTATCTTCTCAGAATATCCCATTTGTGATTTCATTGTATTTTATGTAGAATGTGACAGGTTAAAATCTGTCAACAATCCATATTTCATATGGATTAGAAGTCCTGACAAGAGTCAACTATTAAAAATAAAAGTAGCTTTAAAGAAAGAATCAGAACTTGACCTAATCTACCAAATTTGCCACAAAAAATTGACTTGGGAACCAGGATTGAATCACCTTGACACTTTATGCTGACTAAGAGCCAGGAAAGGTCAAAGTGATATTTGAAATCTGGGTTTTGAGAAAGGAAATTGAGGGAAATATATCCAGAGGTGCAAAATATTCAACCATCTTAGAGTACAATAACCAACAAATGAAGAATGCAGTCTGTCCCATCTGACGAAACGTTACATTGTTGAAATGCTGATGTAACTTCGACTGGCAGGCCTGATAGGATAATGAATTCTGTCAAACAACCCCAACATTAAAAATTATTCCAGACTCTAAAAGCAAGCAGCAGGGAGGGGAAACCTGAAGTGACAAACAAGAGAGATTGGTCTCTAGCAGCCTGTCTAAACAACAGGGACAGAGAGAAGAAGTCATTGCCGTTAAATATATGGTGAATTCTTAGTCACTAACTAAATCTGAGCTATTCAAAATCTCAAACTAAATATGCAATTCTTACCATTTCTTCTGGTTTAATATGATCTCCCTTTAGTCTTAACAAATCTTGTTTTCAGTTATACCAGATGAGTCACAGACTGCAAATTTCACACAGATCATCCCTAGGTGTCTACAGCCTATTCCCCCCCCCCCCCCCCCCAACAAAGCCTTCTCCTGTACAGGGCAATGCTTACAGGCATGAGCTGTGATAGATGCACAGGAAATGCATAACGATTACAAACAAAAATACGTTTAACTCATTCTCCATTACATTCTGATCTTTTATGTCATAGTTCTTGATCCACATTCTTCATAAGTAAGATGTTAAGTCTCCAACCAGTAATGGTTGCCATTTATCTTAGCTAAAATACAGCATGATGAGACACAATATATCCCATAACACAGCCAATATGCACTACACAGAACAGAGAGATCATTTTGGCCGGTACTTAGAATTTAGATAACCTGTTTAATGTTCCCAGTCTCTATTTTAAGGGGGGGGGGGGGGAAATCTGATTTTGATTTTTAAGTACCAGCTCTGCAATCTCAACCTAATATGTGCAAAACGTCAAGAAGAGGCTCAGTCTCTTATTCCACATTGTCACCAGAAACAAAGATTTAGAAACTGGATTACAAATGACAACTCTGTTTACTTATATAGCATAGTAGAATTAAATTCTCTCTACCAAAGATGTCCTAGCTGTGTAGTGTTACCAGAAATTTAACTCATTTTTGTGAGGAAAATAAGCAGATATGATTATAAGCCAAAAACGGGTATTGTGGTATTTACTTATATCACAGCCATATGTGGTCCACAGAAAGCACATACACTATGCCCATACATGAAGCATTTTTTCCCCCTAGATTAAGAAAATAATTCACTTTCCAGAAGAGTAGAGAATCTCATGAATTTACACTTAGTGGGAGAAGAACACAAGTTATAAGTTTAACATTTTCATTTAAAAAAAATTCAAAATGGCTTTTTGTTTCTAAATTTCCTTAAATTTTATTTTTTAAAATTAAAAAAAAATATTTAAATGTTTGACATTGAAATGATGTGTTTCATTTTGGGTCCAACAAAATGTTTCGTTTGACCCATAAGAAATTTTACAAAAGATTTTCATTCATCAAATATTTTGGAAAAAAATGATTTTGTTTCAATCAAAAAACGGTTAGTACTTTGATATTTTGGAATTTCCAACAAACTGAAAAGCCATTATTCAACCCGTTCTAAACCTGAGATTTATTAAAACGGGTGGGCAACATTTTGGGCCAGAGAGCCTCATGGTGTGTATGGCCACTCATAGTAGGCTGGGGGCAGTGTGGAGTTGGGGGGAGGAAGAGTGATAACACCATACATGTGGTGGGAGGGGTGGGGCTAGGAGGTGCAGTATGTGGGAGGGAGTAGAGCTAGGAGGGGGAATTTTGGGGAGTGGTGAAGCTTGATGGCATTAGGGGGCCCTGGACAGAGTGCAACAACAGCTGATAAGAGCTGATCAGCTGTTACTGCACTCCAGCTGGAGCTCCCTAGTACTGCAGGGATGGGGTGGAACCCAGATCAGCACTGTGGCACTCCCTCTCTAGGCTCCACCCCTTCCCTGCAGCACTAGAGGGCCCCAGACCAAGCACAGCAAGAGCGGATCAGGGCTTATCAGCTCTTGCTGCACTCCAGCCAAGGAAGAAGGGATGGTACTGTGGCACTCCACCCCTTCCCTGCAGCACTAGAGGGCCCAGCCTGAGACAGAAGCACAGCAAGAGCTGATCAGCTCTTTGTGTGCTCTGGCTGGGGGAAGGGCACAACCCAGAGGGGAGAGCAGCGCCTTGCTCCACCTGGGCTCTGCTGGGCTCATGTGGTGGGAAGGGGTGGGGCCAGGGCTCAGCTGGCAGGCCAGATTGAAGGCTGCAGTTTGCCCACCTTACTCTTTTTCTTTTCTATTATTCTCCACATATGGGAAACAAGACAACCTACAGTAGCATGTAATCAATTAGTTTTGTTTTCCCATCCAAAGGAAAAATTGATTCTACTCATCTTCATATTCAAAAGCTGGTCAGCCTCTTTCAATCACCACAGTATTTACAGCATCTCCAAAGGAAGATTATTAGAAAAGGTACTTGGAGTGCTGGAACTGTCTAGCAAGGACAGAAACATTTTTATCTCATTTTGGACTGACTTAAGAAGTGCAGGTGTGACACCTTGTTCCCCTTTGATATACACCAGAAACCTTATCTTCATACCATTGTCATACAATTATACGTTCAGTACAAAACATGCCTTGTTTGGTATTATTTTAAAAGTCTCAATCTGCTAAACATTAATATCCTGTTGGATTGTATGCTCTATCGTAGTACGTGAAGTTATAAAATATTGTTGTAAATGCTACTAGACTATCATGTTGTGAGGTGGGAACCAGCTATTTAGGTAGAACGATGAATGGCCAACAGAGTTAATGGCCCTCCCTCATTCATTCATTCATTCATTCATTCATTCATTCAAAGAGAGAAGTCAATAGCAGAAACTGTTTATAGTGAAGGCTTCACTCTAAGAAACACATTTGCAATGGGGACTGACTGACTGACCGACCAATGAGGGTGATCCCCAGATCACAACCACCAATTACTCTAGGAAGCTGAAACAAACTATAAAGGAGAATGACATCATATCTTGACTCCACTCCTCCACAACTGAAGGAACCTCAGAGATAAAAGGACTTTGAAGGAGGGGTGGGGGAGGGGAGTCCAAGCAGGGATGGCTGCCCAGACTCCATTTAAGGAGCTGCTTGTACCAGTTAACAAGGATGAAGACATTAGTAACAGGATTTGAGTTAGCATTTAGAATTTATATTACGATTTTTTTATTCCTTGGGTGTCTGAGTTTTGCCCACATGCTCAGGGTTTAACTGATCACCATATTGGGGTCAGGAAGGAATTTCCCCCCAGTGTAGATTGGCAAAGGCTCTGTAGGTTTTTCATCTTCTTCTGTTGCATGGCCATGACTCAATTGCTGGTGGATTCTCTGTACCTTAAAGTCTTTAAATCGTGATTTGAGGACTTTAAATAACTGAGTCATAAATTAGAGGTTTACTGCAGGAGACGACAGTTGAGGTTCTGCGGCCTGCGTTGTCCAGGAGGTCAGACTAGATTAACATATTTGTCCCTTCTGACCTTAGAGTCTATGAGTCTATGTTTATTTTTTGTAACTATTTTAAATCTCTTTACACTTGCCATTTATAATCTCAAACTCTATTTTCCTGTAGGTAAACTTCTTTAATGTTTTATCTTAACCATCGTGTTTTTGAGTGAAATGTTTAGGCAAACTGCTCAGTAACAAAAGCAGTTGCATGACTTCCCCAAATGAAGGGGGAAACTGACTTAAATCAGCTTATACCTGAGAAATCTTTGTCCAGCAATAGACTATTATCTCATGGTGCATTCCTCTATGGTTAGGGTTACCAGATACCAAAGCATGGAAAGGAGGACAGGGAAGTACGAAAAGGAGGACATGGAGAAAACGTAGTATTAATATCTGCCCACCCCCGCGGCCCCCTCCCCGCTCCTCTGGCCCCCTCCCCCTGCAGCCCCTTCCCTGCTCCTCTGGCCCCCCATGGCCCCTTCCCAGCCCCCCTTACCTGGCCAGAGGTCCAGAGCTGCAGCAGTGGCCAGCAGAGCCGCTCCTGGGCCAGGCCCCTTCTGCCCTGAGCACGCTCTGTTTGAGCATGCTCAGAGCAGGAGGTTTAAAACTCCCCAGCCTGGCCACAGGAGGACAGGCCAGAACAAGTGTTCTGCCCGAGTCTGCCGCTTTGCTGGGCCCTTGGGTGGAACGCACTGGAATGCAGTGTTCTGCCCCGATTTTGGCTGTGATCTGTGGATTAGCCAAACCCAGCTTTTCAGGCATATATTTTGGACCCTAAAATTCTCGGCTTCTATGTGAGCATATACAGTAGCTTTATATAAAAAACTGAATTTTTTATCATAAGTAAAAAGCCAGACAAAATCACGTATTTTTAAAATGCCTGCCAGAAGGAGGACGTGAAGGTAAAATGGAGGACATGTCCTCCTTTTGCTAGACATCTGGT
This sequence comes from Pelusios castaneus, assembly GCA_007922175.1. Classification (NCBI taxonomy): domain Eukaryota; kingdom Metazoa; phylum Chordata; order Testudines; family Pelomedusidae; genus Pelusios; species Pelusios castaneus. The sequence continues at coordinate 521,136 of ML685780.1, forward strand.
AACCCTATCTATGGTTAAACTTGGAGACCTGAGCAGTGAGAGCGTTCTTAGTAACTCAGTTGCGTTTGGGGCACCACCTGCTGTTTGGTTGGTTTATAACAAGATCTGCAAAGGTTGGTTGAGTGTTGTGGTCAGCCAGAGTATAGTTGAAAGCCCACGCCGAGCTAAATAGTTTACAAGCATACCCACTGGTTCCACAGGCTATACCCAAGGGGTTCATCATTCCATCTCACCCATGTTCAACACTTTTATACAGTTATGATACATTTTGTACAAAGTATGCCTTGTATGGTATCATTTGAAAACTATCTGCCGAACATTATTATCCTGGTAAAATATGTGCAATAACTTTGTACGCAACGTTTTAAGCACGTTACTAGGTTAGAAAAGCTAGTCCAAAACTAGTTTATCAGAGACAAAGGCAGATTGAGGGCTCAGCATAATCAAGTCAACCGTCAGGGACTATCACCTAAATAAGCAACCATTCCAGGAAAAGAGGATATAAACCAAGTATTTACAATTCATCTGAATAACAGTTGAGAGCTCAGGTGTGCCATGGAACTGCCTGACCCCATGACCTAGCAAAGACTTTTCCAGTAAAGGGTCGAAGTATAAAAAGGAAAGACAGAGCCCGCCTCATGACCTCTTTTCCCCTATCTCCGCTCACACCACCTACAATACTTAAAAGAACAAAAGAAGCATTTAGAACCAGTGGGAGGGGTTCTAGCATAAAGTCTTTTCAGCTAGCACAGATGGCTGTAAGCTTTTGAGTGAGAGAAACCTTTCTGCTCATTAATTCTGGTAAAGTTTAGGAATTAGCTTGCATATTTGACTTTTTCTTTCTATTGTAACTGAGTTATGTACCTCATCGTTTATAAACACTTAAAACTAAGGCTGTCAATGGATTGCAGTTAAAGATTGAGATTAACTAAAACACAATTAATGCATTCATTTTCAACATGTTAATTACAGAACTCTGGGTGGGAAATATCAGTTGCAGAGGTACCCGACTGCTTAGTCAGGTGCAGTAACTGCAGTTGCCACCAGAAAGCGTGAAGAGAAGAGGACGGAAGAAGTGGCTCTCATCCTGGCTCCCACATGAAAGGCTCCTGAACTAGCCCTTCCCCCCTCCCCCCGCACCATGCCCATTTTCTCTGGCTAGCCACTAGTTTACGGGGTCATGCCCCCTCTGCATCATGCCCCATTGCTCCCATTTAGCCACCTGCTCCTTGGGACCCTGTCCCCTCAGCACTGTGCCCCATTGTTTCCAGTTTGCCATTCACTCCCAAGACTGCCCCCTCATCCTGTGCCCCATTGCCTCCAGCCAACCACTCATTCCAGAACCAGCCTTCAACCCACCCCAGCCAGCCACTCACTCCTGGACTATACCCCCTCTGCACTGTGCGCTGTTGTTCCCAGCTGGCCACTCATTCCTGGGATCGTCCCTCACCCTGTGCCCCATTGTCCCTGGCTGGCCACTCACTCCCAGAACCAACCTCCCCACCGTGCCCCATAACCACTGCCAACCACTCACTCCTGGATTGCCCTTCATCCCTTCTGCACTGTGGTGCCCCATTGTTCCTGGCTGAACTCTTCCTCCCGTGATCAACCTTGGGAGTGAGTCAAAAGTCTTAAACACTCGAATGCAGAAACTTCAGAACCCAGTCCACCAAAAAAGAAAACCAATCTTCTGCTGGCAGCATTTGACTCGGATGATAAAAATGAACATGCATCAATCTGCACTCATTTGGATTGTAACTGAGCTGAATCCGCCATCAGCATGGACACATGTCCCTTGGAACAGTAATTGAAGCACGAAGGGGCATATGAATGTTTAGTGCATCTGGCATGTAAAAATCTTGTGACACTGGCTAGAACAGTGTCATGTCAGTGCCTGTTTTCACATTTTGATAACATTTTAAACAAGAAGCAGGCAGTATTATCTCGCGTAAAAGTAAACAAACTTGTTTGTCTTAAGACAACAGCGTCCTGTGGCACTTTTAAAGACTAACAAATTTATTTATCACATGAGCTTTCGTGGGAGAAAATCCCACTTCGTCAGACGCTTTGAAGATAAGAAAGTTACAGAGTGGGAGGAAATTAAATTAAATTAAATTAAATTAGATGCTATGTCATACACTCCCCTGCATTTAATTTCCTCCCACTCTGTAACTTTCCTATCTTCAAAGCGTCTGACGAAGTGGGATTTTCTCCCACAAAATCTCATGCGATAAATAAATCTGTTAGTCTTTAAAAGTGCCACAGGACTCTGTTGTCTTTCTACAATAGACTAACACGGCTACCCCTTTGGAATTTGTCTTAGCGATTCGCTGAACAAGAATTGGATTTGTAGGCTCTAAACTTTTACATTGTCTGATTTTTGAGTACAGCTTTTTTTAAAATATAATTCTACAATTGTAAGCTCAACTGTCATGATAAAGAGATTGTACTACAGTACTCGTCCTTTTGTTTCTTTTTAACAGTGCAATTATTTGTAATAAATATAAAGTGGGCACTACATGCTTTGCATTGTGTTATAATTGAAATAAATGTTTTTGAAAATGTAGAAAATATCCAAAATTTTTAAATAAATGGTACATTGTTTAACACTGCGATTAATCTCTCAATTAACCACATGAGGCATCATGATTAATTTTTTTAATCAATTGACAGCCCTTCTTAAAATCTGTCTCTAGTTAACTGAAACCAACGTGCTTATTGGGAAATCCGCACGCAGGTCTATGCATATTCATTACCCTTTCTTGGAGTAACAAATTAATTTATGAGCTTATATACTGAGCAATACAAAATGTATATTTCTGGGTGGTCAAGGCTGGGACTGAGGGGTATACGGTTGTCACCCTGTATCTATTCATGGATGGCTGGGCATAGCATTCATGTACTCAGCTGGGAGTGACAGCATGCTGGTAGCAAAGAGTGATCAGCATCTGGAGAGGTTTGTTGTTTACTAACCAAGCAATGTAAAAAGCATCCCAGGCTGGAGAGCTAAAGGGACCTAGCAGTTCAGCAACTCAGGCTGCACCCTGGGGAATGGCACAGTGGTTTCAAAAAATATCATTCAAAATTTAACATAACTGGGCCTGCCATCCACTCAGCAAGCTGATAAGAAAAGGAAAATGGTGGGAAAATGTATGAAAATCAGATTTAAACTGGAAGCAGACAGTGGGCAGAGCAAGAAGCAAATATAGTATGTGTAAAAAGAGTAGAGAGTGAAGGAAAAAGATTTTGAAAAAAGAATTATAGTGCGCCAATTTCTCTGACCCCCTAAAACATAGTACTGGCTTTCCTCTAGCAAGGAAAAAAACAGGAGTGGTGTTAAAGAAACCGAAGTTCTATTCCCAGTACTGCCACTAGCTTGCTATATGACCTTAGGCATTAATTTTTATCTCCTTATCATTTAGCTTCTCCCACTTCTGTAAAATGGGGTTAATTATACCGCCTTCATTTATGCTCTTTCAGATCTGCAAATAATTCCACAGCTACAGGGTGTAAAAAATTTACAAAACCTATAATTTTACAAAGGTTGCCCATCCCCCATCATCTAGATTTTCCAACATACTGCTATGAATTCAACCAATTTCTAAAACATAGTAAGTAAAGACATAGGCTTTTAAAAGAATAATTGAGAATGTTTCCTCCTCCATCCTGCTGAGAAAGAATATCTTTTTGTGAAATCCCAGATCATATAATGGTTTCCCATATCCCAAGCAAATGTAGGTATATGTTTCAAAGCTTTGGTTTTTGAATCCTCCCTTCCTTTTGACTTTAATATCAGTATATAAAAGGAAGATGGTACTGTGCATGCATCACTAACACAAATATTAATACAGAGATCTCAAAATTGATACACCTCAATTTATGACTGTGGTAGTCCCTAGGGATGGTGTGTTGCGTGTCTTACTTACCCAGACACAATGGAAGTTTCAATCTCCTTCTCAGTTAGGTTTCACAGGTGATTTTTTTACTGCATTGTGCCCTTTAGGATATTTGCACGTCTTCCTCATTCCCAATTGGTTTTCCACGGCAACGTTCAAGTGATAATTAAGTCTTCTTTCATTGGTTACATGCTGGTAAACAATCAAGCCAATCTTATTATACTTTACTCTGTGTCTGTGCCTTTTCCATTAATAACTGGTCTATCAGCATTTTTCAAATCACACAATAGCAAAAAAAATGTAAAACATGTTTTGGCTCAGAGAAAATATATCTATGGTCAATCCCACACACAATTTCCTAATTCTGATTTATGTAAAATTGTGCCTATTATTTTTTTCTTGGTGCATGTAAAATTATTACAAAAGACCAAAAAATCCCTATAAAAGCCTTCCCACATTTTAGAAAAGTAAAACATTACTGCTTGTAACAATTTCTGAACAGCAACATGCAACTGCTTGATCTAGTTATTTTAGTGGTGATGTGCAACAGTATTGTTAAGAATAAAAAATGTAGTAGAACTTTATATAGCTTAATTTGTATAATCATATAATGGCCTCTTCCCATTTCAAATCATATGATCTTTCAACAACAAAAAATAGATATTCTCCTGATCCTCTCCTTTTATCCCTCCGCCCCCCCCTTTTTAAAAGATGCATCTTCACTAAGGAACAGGGCGTGT
>ML685780.1:525781-685606 GCA_007922175.1 Pelusios castaneus
GAGGTAAAATCTGCTTTGTCTTCATTAGGATTTCACCTCACATTAGTTCACCTAAATTAAGATGACAATCTTTTTTCCTAGTGAAGACACGGTCAAAAAACATTTTGACTAAATTTAATTTTGCACACAGAAATACTCCTCAAGATAGAGGTGACATCAAAATTTTCACATGGAATGCAATTTGTTTTCCCTCAGAAACTTGACCACAATCTTAAATACAGTGTTAGTGACATGGATTCATAAAAGGAAATCCAAATAAAATTCAATGAATGTAGATGCTAAATAAACTCACAAGAAAAGCACTGGGGAAGAAGAAAGAAGAAGAAGGTAAAATGTTACAGGATATATTATCGAATTCCCAGAATCAGAAACAAGTTAGCAATGAATGCTAGAGAAACAATTCCACTGTAAGAAAAAGATTCCATTATTCCCAACTCATGTACAAAACTACATGATTATAGAAATATTATGCAAGTAGGTTTAAAACAATGGTAAATATCAAGGAAGAAACAGTAAGCCCAAACTTGCTATATGCGAACAAAGGAAAAGGCAGTTAGTTCTTTAGCAAAATGACTTTTGTACATTTTACATCAGAACTTCACAACTGGTGGACAAATACATCAATAGTATTTTAGCTGTAACTATAAAACATGGCAATCAATGTTTATCATTGCCAAGTCCTCATTCTCAAAACGACATAAATGCACATTTGCTAATTAAACTTTACTACCATAAAACAATGGATGTAATGACTTTCTTTTAACAGAAGTGTATTCGATACTCCCTCAACCCCAGTATTATGGAAATGTATTGTAATGCTGTAGATAAGCTACTGAACCCCTATCAGTAAATGTAAGGCACGATCATTACTTCCATTTTATTCAGGCTACGGATGAAGTCATGGTTATCTTACAGGAGAGAAGTTGTCTTCCCCTGTTCCACTACACCATTGTGAAGCCTCTGTGAAGAGACTTCCACCAGATTAGAGAGAGACTGGGAGAGACAATGCCACAAAGGTAGACCTTCCCTCTTCACTGAGCAGCCCCCACCCACACACAATGAAATCCCCAGTTCTTAAGTTAGATACACTGAGTTTGTATCCCCTATGCCACAGAAACAGGGATACAATATATCCTTAAGCATAATTCTTTAAAATCAATCAATATCTATAACACTGTAAAAGAAGTAGATCTTTGAGAAGTAATGGTATTAGCTTATGACATTACATGCTTGATTTACTTGATTGGTGGAGTAAAGAAGAGCCACCAGCATATTATAAATAGTTTGCTCAAACATATATAAAAGTAACATGTTACAGAAGATCAAACTAAGGCCTAGTTTACACTGCGAGGCTAAGTCAACGGTAGATATGCAATCCATGTGCCGCAGATTGTGCATCTCCCATTGACTTAGTTACTCTCACTCACCTTGCTGTTTTCATTTACCTGCGTTGAATGGCAATGCTCTCCCGTTGATGCAGCCTTACTCCACTTCGAGGGGTAGAGTTATTGCGTTGATGCAAGAGCACTTCTGGGATCGATTTGAGCGGGTCTATACTGAACGCTCAATTGATCCTGCTCTGTTGATCCCTGAGCATCAACGCAGCATTTTTAATGTAGACATGGCCTAGTTCCAGGTTATTTTATATGCCTCTATGAAGTAATTTATCCTTATACCAATGGATGTTTTCATCAAACTGTGCTGTTTTACATCACTGTATTATTGGTCTAATTTTAACATACATATATATCCAGGAAGATACTTTGAGGCAATATAGACTGGAATCCAGATATCATTACTGTCAAAATAACAGTATTTCTAGAGTTCATATATCATAAGGTTTTGCGTTTAATACTTAATGTTCGTGTGTGTGTGTGTGTGTGTGTGTGTGTGTGTGTGTGTGTGTGTGTTAACTAGAAAAATCAATATAAAATCTAATCTTACAACAAATCAGCATTTGTAAAAGTCAGTACCATTTCTTCAGTAGTTTGATTTCCTCTATCAGACAGTGAGTCTATAACAGAGTGGGAGACAGGCATTGGAACAGGAGACAGAATGTACTATATAAGTAACATTCTGCATGCTAATGGGCTGAGACAAGTGGAATTTGGTGAGAGTTTTGAGGATTATTTGAATGTACCTGCACTTACTCAATGAATGAACATTTGAAAAAAAAAATCAATATTTACTTGAACCACAATTTTCCAAACTTGATGCCTTAATTTAGGCCTATAAATCCAGATTTAGGCACCTAAGAAGGCAGCCTGGATTTTAAAATATTGAACACATCCAGCTATCACCGATTTCAACTGTGGTTCAGGTTTCAATACCTATAAAAGTTATACCACAAAGTATTTAGATGCTGATCTTTAGACAGTGAAGTTTGAAAATTTTGGCTTCTCCTTCAGCTTATGACAAGATTCATGTTTCCAGTAACCCTCTTTCATATGTAGAGTAAGTAATTAAGGGGGATTTGGTACACACAATGAGTCTTTAAATGGAATTTTGTGGTATAATTCATCTAATCAGAAATATAAATTAGGTTTATATTAATAATGAAACTGGACTGATATTCATATTCATATATTAATCTATGACAACTTGGGAATCTGTTTACCCAAACTTACCAATTCTGGTTGCTATTATGAAGTTAGTTCAGTATTTCAATGAAAATTGCTGTATGATACACTCTTGGAATGTATCTTTACCAACCTGCAAACTCTGTTATGAATGTTCAGGCTTCCCTTTTGCCCGTCATTTCTATGTGGGACTGAAATTCCAAAAGCTGGTGGCAAATGAGTAGCAAAAGAGGGTTGTCCTAAAATGCTCAACCCTTAAAATGCAACTGCTGTAAGCAATAAAATAACTCCTATTCTAGAAAACTGCAGTGTCCGGGAAGAAGGTGCCTAGTCAGTGAAGTCATCTGGCAAGGGTTACTGGTCACCTGGGGAAGGGAATCACCTGACAAAGAAAACTGGCAGGTTATGAAAAGGGAGGAGCTGATCTGTTTGGATCTTTAGCTATTTTCTCCATCTTAAGAAGAGAGAAAAGCAACCCAACATGTGCAGACCTGCATGGTAAGGGAGGGGTCCCTGCCTGCGGAGTACAGGGATTTTTAAGGGAAGGGAGAGCTAGTGGACGGCACTGCAGTTAGGATGTTTGTCTTCTAAATTATTTGTACTCTTGGTACTTTATATAACTGAGTAAAAACAGGTGCATTAGACTCTGCGCAAGTGTGTCTGTGTTATATATTTCATCACCACCACCTGCCCTGGAGAGAGAAGGATCATCTCTTGCAATGGGATTTTGAGACATGGTGTGGTTAAGTGAGTGGGGTATCTTAGGGGTGGCGGAAGGGGGAAGCACTGGTCCTGGAAGCTTCTGAAAGGTAGGCTGAGGACTCCATTTCCATGAAAGGACTGCATATTGACTGGGATATTCCCTGGGAAATTAGAGAGTCATCAAGAGGGAAGAGAGGGCATTTGAGACCCAGTGAAGCTTAAAACACCCTTTTATAGCAGTCTGGTGAGTGCCTGGCAGGGGGCACCTGATCAGATCTGTGACAACAATGAAAGTGAGAATTTAATTGCCTTGAATAATGAGGAGTGATTTCCCTGAGCCAGGTATTAGAGAGAATTTTCCAATTTCTGGGAGATTAGGCATGACAGAGGATGGATGAAGAGAAAGCAAACAGCTCACCTGGAAAGATTTGTTCCCCAATCTGTGCTGGTAACATAATTTGGCTACTGTGCTATGGGTACTCAATCTCGAGCAATGAACCAGTTGAGAGTGGTGGGAGGGCTGGGGGGTTGGGAAGGATGTCTGGATAAAGAATAAAAAGCAAATTGGAGAATTAACACAAAGCTGGCAATTAGGAATGGCAAAGGCTGGGTATGCAGATTTCAATCAAATGGGGAATGCAAAACTATCTGCAGCTGTCTGGAGGAGAGGTAGTTATAGTAACTCAAAGGCTCAGTAAGGTAAAAGAAACTTTTAGGGAGGAAAAAAGGCAAGGATGAGATTAACCATCTTCATTGTTCTTTCTTCATTGCAAATTACCAACAATATGTATATAAACAAGCCATCCTGTGGCACTTTTAAAGACTAAAAAAAATTATTTATTGCATGAGCTTTCATGGAAGAAAAATCCCACTTTGCCAGACACTTGAAGATGGAGAACTTTCACTCCCCTGCATTTATTTTCCTCCCATTATGTTAGTCATAAAATCAGGTCAGATTATTAGAGTAAATCAAAACAGTTATTTAGATTCAACAGTGTTGAATAGCATATTGGAGTGGGGGAAGAGAGGGGGTAAAAAGAAGGCAAAATACCCTGTTGTAATAAGAAAACCAACTGACAACAGGTCATTTTGCCTTCTTCTTTCCTCCCCACACTTAAATATGCTGTTCAACACTGTTTGAATCTAAACAACTGCTTTGATTTGCTGTAACAGTCTGACCTGATCCTATGACTTACACTTCCCTGCATTTATTTTTCTCCCATTTTGTAAGTTCTCCACCTTCAAGTGTCTGATGAAGTGGAATTTTCTCCCATGAAAGCTCATGTGATAAATAAATTTGTTAGTCTTTAAAAGTGCCACAAGACTGTTTGTTTTGCTGAATTAGACTGATACGGCTACCCCTTTGGAATGTGTATATAGTTTCCTTTTTCCATTGAGTCCGATTCAGATTAATGCTCATTAAACTGTGATATCTGTACACTGGACCAATCACAGATAATTTCACTTATGCTGCGGAACACATACATTATTAATTCTATGATTCCCTCCATAACATGTACAAAAAATGCAGGAAGCATGCCCGGGAACTGGAATGACCGCAACATGAAGAATCTCACAACGATGAGACAGACAACTGATTGTAAATTGATGACAATCTCCATGTCATTCCCTTATTTTACAGTTAATGCTACAAATGATTTATATAGCAATTAACCTGGGAAATATTAAAATGAGTACAACACTTATTTCTATTGGACAAGGACATATCCAATATTGTTGGAAAGTTGGAATGCCACAAGTGTCTCACCATGAGATTTTGTACATTAATCATAAAATTTCAACCAATAATAAAGATATCTTCTGAAAATTCACATAACTAAAGGCTAGGCATTTCTGGAGCAAAAATGATTATGGCAGCCCTCTCTGGCTTGGAAGGGATAGGGAACTGGCTAGCAAAAGGTATTCACATATATATACAGTTTCTGCAAGTCTCAAGATCCTAACAAACTTTTATACCCAAGAACCTCTTGTGCATAATCCCTAGAGGGGTTTAGTTCCATTAGAAAGATTGAAAGTCTATGACAAGTATAATCCCGTTCGCATGTACTTCCAACCATGTGAATGGAAAGTAGATCAGCTAGGCCAGATCAGCATTCTGCAATCTAACAATTACCAATCAACATGAATAAATTACTAAATACAACAGAATTACTTGGCAACATTTCTGGCTGCAGGGATGATCTGAATGAGAACAGTTTCCTCTATCTTTTTAATAGGACAATTGATGAAAGTACAGAACAGAAGAGCAGTGATTTCTCCAAACTATGAGAGGGGTTAGATGAGTAAGTTATTGAATTGAGAGGAAATTGTACAGTAGAAAATACTAAAGTACTAAAACATTTACTCACTCTGTCTTGCTTCTATAGTATGAACTATGTATAGTAACTCTAAGAACCAAAAGATTTTGTCTGGAAAGTTTATGAAGGCCGTAGGGGTTGTGAGGAGATAAAAAGCTGGGGCATGATAGAAAACAATGAGTGAGAATTAGCAGTGTTAGCTATGTAAACTGGTCCTGCACATGCTTTTACCTTATTCAAATAACTTCAATATAGATATAGAAAGATGACACCATCTTTGTCATGAACCTCAGATGAAGACATAGGTAAACTTGAATCTTAAAGATGATCCTAGAAGGAAACCCAGACACGAAAGCATGCAGTTCTACAATCCTGGCTGAGGTGATGACCACCAAAAATGCCACCTTCATTGATCAATGCAGCCGAGAGCGAAGAGTGAAAGGCTCAAATGAGAGACCCATAAGCTTGAACAAAACCAAGCTTAGATCCCATGGAGGATTGAGGTCTTGCTCATTCACAAGGTATTACTAAAGGAGAAGACGGACTAGGCCAGAGTCGTATACATAGCCCCAGTATGGGCCCACCAGCACTGGTTCTTCGCTCTCTGAGTGCTGTCAGTGAAACCTCCAATCGTACCTGCACTAGATGTGGACCTAATCTCCAAGGTGATGGGCACATCCTCCATCTGAGTTTACTCTCTCTTCACTTAACTTCAAGGGTGTGCCATGACTAGTTAATAAAGTGATCTTGCTTGTAATGAGGTTCAATAGACCCCACTGAATATCAGAAAGCCTTCTACAAAAGTTGCTTTTTTTTTTACTAAGTGGAGAGGAAGGTCTAAGATCAGTTGTACCCCATCTCCTTAGCTTTTGTGTAGGGAATTTATATTTTATAATATCAGGGCAGCTGGCCACCTGGATTTAGGAATCAAGGAGTTAAGAGGTCAAACCTGTTATTGAAGCTGTAGCACTGTAAATAGCTTTGTCTGGAAAGTACCATTATACACCTAACAAAAAGAAAATAGAATGCAAACCATTTATGGTTAAGTGGTAACCATCTCCTGTGATGGCCCTACTAGAAAGCTCAGCTCTGGTAAACAGGTGACATAAGCAAGGTACCAGAGAGGGCAAGAGAGTTTGGAGCATTTCATTGGTCAAAACTATTATTTGGTACCCAACTAAGATGTAAACATAAGAGGCAGACTGATTATATGCTGTATATTAAGTATAATCTAATCATGTAACTTGCATATTAAGTACAGTGAAACCATGTAGGTATTTAGGCATGATGTAACTTGTTGTATTATGCATGTACCTGTTGCACTGTGTATATTGTATTTAGCATGTTAGAAAGTATATGTGTCTTGTGAATTCTGTATTCAGGGTTTACTTGTATGGGTGTCCAAGGAGGCAGGTCATGGCTACTTCCTGCGAGGTTGGATGTACAAGGGGAACTAGCATTGTGATTAAAGGCACCATTTATCCTTCCTGCGCTTGGGTGGACCTGATCCTTTTCCTCCTCTTCTTTTCCTTCTAACATTTTGGGATTTTGAAAGAGCAGGAATAGAACTCCTTCCGTCTGAGAGAGCATGAAATCTTCTCTATGACCCCTGACGAGATAGATTATAATTCCTGGAGAACAAGCGCTGCATAATAGTGAACCCTGAAGAGACACGAAGGAAGGGTGGGAGGAAGGAACAGAAACAAACCAGAGTTTATATCCCACCTTCACAGTGCTCAAGACCCATTGGTCCAAAGTCGATCAGGATTAAGCACTGAGAAAGCAGGACGGATAGTTTGCAAAGGTGGGAGAATTTGGGTCTGGAGAGATGAAAGCTGATATGACGACTTTGATCGACCCACCAAAATGACAGTCCTGCTTGGGGTTTGAGACACATAAGATCCTACCTCCATGTCCAACAAAGAAAAGATTTGCTTTCCTTTAATCATGGAGCTGATTCAGTCAGAGCTGGGGACCAGTACAGAGAAGCTTGCGATGGGTGGGACATGTCCATCATTGCTGGCTTCCCCTTGGACTGTAGTGATGGGCTGAATGTCCAGGAAGTAAGCAACTGTGGTACCAGAGGTTCTACTGCAGGACAGAACAACTGTGTCATGGGAGCCAACCCTTGCAATGGAGATTTAGCACCAAGAAGCGGAGCAAATACCTTGCTTCTGGGAATGCCTATGGAATAGTGGGACTGGGATGATACCTTCTTATGGTGCCAGTGAAGTTAGTGGTACCCTTTCCTGTGCTGACTTAGGTACCTATTGGGAGGAGGAATGCTTAGATTTCAGCAGCACTCTACCTGACTCCTCCTCATCCCTGTTACCAGATTTGGAAGGTGGAAACATTCCCTGCTCAAAGCCGCTCTAGAAGTTTTAACTTTCTTCCCTGGCATGAGTGAGGAAGATTGGTGGAAAGACTTTGATAATGCCAGAGATACACTTCCCACTGAAGCTACAGCACTTGGTGCCAAATCATGGAAGGAGAGTTCTGATGGTGGCCTGAGTACCGCCTCCATCAGCAGGAATTTCAGCCTAGTCTCCCTCCTTCATTTTAAGCTCTTCTTCCCAGCAAATCTGGCACTGATCTTACATGTGTGCTTCATACAGTCAACTATTATACAGGTTGAGAACCAGCATAGACCTTGAGCAAGAAGCACATGGCTAGAAGCCCAGTGACTGGAGCATGTCTTAGTGCAAGCAAGAGAACCCTGAAAAGGAGAAAAACAACAAAATAAAAACACACTGTTTAAAAAGTGCTAAATCTTTTAAACTATGACTACTATCCTAGCTAACTACTGAACTAATGCTAGTACATACAAAGCTGAGAGAAAAACTGTTCTGGTATTGAACAAGGGTCCCAGCAACCACAATGGGCAGTGAGAAGGAACTGGGGGGTGGGGTATAGGAGTGACTCTACCCTTTATATCTTTATGCAGTGGTGTATGAAGGCAGAGGATACTTGAGTAACACTGAGGGGGAAAGTTTCCAGTAGCCATGCACTGGGCACACAGACACCAAGCGTGGTATGCACATATACAATCACTCAAAGAAAAATAGAAATCCTCTGGGAGAAGTAAACAAAGAGCTACTTTGATGTCTATCAACCTGCCTTGTAAATCCACGTATGGATCTGCCAAGTCAATAAGACACTATGTTGCAGAAGGATAGGAGGAGCACGTCCAAATCCTTTTCTGGATATTTTGTGAAACTGGCTGAAGAAAGGGCTTTTTTATTCAATCCTCTAACTCGAGGTCTGGATTCAACCAAAAGCCTGTCTTTAATCTAGCGACAGATGTATACATGTTAATACCTGGAGAACGTGGACAGCTTTACACAAATTCTCTTTAGGGCTTATTTATACATTGAGTCAGTGCAGCAGGTTAGAGTTTTGGTAATGTACATACCAGTTTGCCACACACTAAGTAACTATGTTGTTTGAGCTACCACACTCTAAAAGTTGCATAGTGCACACTGACAGCAGGAAGTCATGAGAATATCCCCCCCCCCCCCCCCCAAAAGTAAAAAATGGATAAAAATTGGTTAATTTATTTGGGCTTTTAAAAACCCTTGTTTAATGGAGGCACATTGAAAAAACTCACTAGTAATTGGGTGAAGAACAGAGTACTGTTATTAATAGGAAACTGGCTAAGACTCAAAACCAAGAGTAAGAACAAATAGGCAATTTAACACATGTTAAAAGGTTAAGAGTGGAATGTCATAAGGTTCTATCCAAACACTGGTATTATTTAGCATTTTTATTAATGATCTGAAAAAAATCACAGATGACCAAAGGTTAATCAAAACTGAAAAAGAAAGTGAAAAATTTCGGAGGGCTCTAACAAACTTATATAAAAACGGGCAGTGTAATGGCAGATAAAATGCATCACTGATAAAAGCAAGTTAATAATACACATTGGAAAGAATATTCGGAAACAGTAATACACTTTATTGGGTTCTAAATTAACTCTAAGCACTCATAAAAAAGACCTGAAGACTTTATTTTGGGCAGCTCAGTGAAGACCACTGCTCAATGTGCAGAGCAGGTCAGAGGTGACTGAAAAAGCAAACAAAATGTCCCACCATCCTATAGAAAACAAGAGAGAAAATACTGTCATTATTGGAATGCCATTATATAAATCAATGATTCACCTTAACCTGGGTGAGACTGTGTTGTACTTATTGGAGACACAGAATGCAGAGAGGTAGTCCAAGGAAGTGGGGGCACAGGTGGATTTAAGCTAACTTTGGTTTCTCCCAGTTCTAGGCTGGCTGTTGGCAGTATTAACCCAGTTACAAGTTAGGCAATCCTATAACTCTAAATTGTTCCAGAATCTTTGTAGCAATACATTTCCCCAAGCTTTGCCCCTATGTCAGAACATAGGACAGGTCCTGAGTAGGGCTGCCTACAGCTTTCTTCCCACGTTTGCTGAGGTCAGGTTGGGTTACCTTATCACAAAAGAAAGTATCAGAAAAATTAGGAATTCATAAAAGAATGTTGGAAACTGTTGGGGTATGTCTATGATACAGCTCGGAGTAAGCTTTCTAGCGCAGGTAGACAGACTGAGGGCAGGTCTACACTGCCTGCCCTGGAGATACATAAGTTACTTAAAATAACTTGCATATTTGCGTTCTGACTTCCCTACTGCCAGCCTGTCCACAGCACTGAGCTGAAGGGAGGGACCTTCCTTATACTCAGTGCTAACCCAGTTGCCGGGGTGGTGTTTAGAGATTGACTTCCTGATCAGCTGAGCACCTTCACAGACTTGATCCGGCAATCAGGAAGTTCGAACTGATAGCAGCTAATTTACTACCATCAGAGAAGACTCTCCCTTATGTTAGTGATGCTCAAATTAGTCTGCTAACAATAGGTGCTTCAGCAGACCATTAGTCAAGTTCCAAAGAGGTAGCCGTGTTAGTCTATTGCAGGAAAAAAAAAAAAAAGAAAACAGTCATGTGGCACTTTTAGGCTATGTCTACACTGGCAAGTTAGTTCAAATTAAGGAAGCTTAATTCGAACTAACTAAAGCCATGGCTACACTAGGCTTTAATTAGTTCCAATTAAGGGCTTCCTTAAGTCGAACTAATAAATTCGAATATGCTATTCAAACTAAGGGTTAATTCAAACTAGTTAGTTTGAATTAACCAATGTGGCCATGTTAGTTCAAACTAATTACTTAGTTTGAACTAACCAGCCCATTGAATTCAATGCAAATCGCTAATTCGAACTAAGCAAATGCCATGAATGGCACTTGCTTAGTTCGAACTAAATTTTGCTAGTTTGAATTAAGTAAATTTGAACTAACTAAAATTAGTTTGAATTAGTTAGTTTGAATTAACTAATTCGAACTAACTTTTGTAAGTGTAGACATAGCCTTAAAGACTAACGTATTTATTTATCGCATGAGCTTTTGTGAGAGAAAATCCCACTTCGTCAGATGCTTTGAAGATGGGAAAGCCATGATACATCCTATGCCCTTGGTTCAAACTCTGTGAATAGCCTGAACCCCCTGCTGGTACTGAAACATCTACATAGTTATTTGCAGCGTGCTAGATCAAGCCCTGATAGTACAAGTCTGTCTACCCATGATGGGAGGCTCACTCCCAGCCCTAGATACAATCTTAAAGGCATAGAGAGACACCTCCGGGAGAGTTCATCTTAAAAATGATTCCTGCAATTTATCTACTCCACATTTACCAGGTTCTCTCTTTTCTTTTCCAGGGTAAGGAAGCAGTGTTATTTTGGACCTAGAAGTTTAAATAGGAAGTTACTGTATCACAAATTATCAAAGTCTGGATTTATATCCCAGGAGTTATATTTTTAGCAGAAAATTTTCATCCAGCCTTCAGTGAGACTCCCCTTTTGTACCCACAATTAAATGAGCTAGAAAGCTAAACCCCTAACTGGGCCCGTAAATCAGAGATATAGAACCCAGCCCTTTGCTGCCACCATCTTGGCCTGACAGAAGGTTTACATATATGTAGAAACTTCTCTAAAGATTAGGTCTATAGGATCAGGAATTTTTGACAATGTGTACAGATTATGTAACCTCTGACTTCTAAATATGAGAAAGTTCCAGGAGGGTGGCCTCTGACAAAGCAGGTTGGAGCCCACAAAACCTTATGCCCAAAGAAATTTGTTAGTCTTTAAGGTCCCACAGGACTCTCGTTTTTAAATATGAAAAAGGTTTTGTGATATAAAAGATGCACATAAAATAAATAGTGTCAGTTTGTTTTACAACTAATGTCCTGCTTATTAGCCACATTATAAATTTTCTTGGAACTATTGCACAGAATTATCTGATTTTTCCAATAAACCAATAAATGTGGTATAGTTCCTTCCCACTCTACCCCAGCCTTACTTCTCTACAGCTCTAGCTAGCCAGATTTTTAAAAAAATAAAAAGCTGTTAAATGCCTAATTTGCACATGCAATTTCTGGAATTATATAGGCAAATAGAGATATTTCTAAGTGGTTATTTACTTGGACAATTATTCAATTTGCATATGCAAACTACTACAGACAATTAATGGCACTACAGGTTGGAACCAAGACCTAAATGAAGGATTGAGACATAACAAAACATGAGAAAACTTGCCAGACTTGTTTCTTTGAGCTTCACTAAAGCAATGAGGAAATGCAATTGATAAAGCCTGATTGATAAAGAAAACTAGAGAAATTGTGATACACGCTATCTTCACTTCAAAACACAGTTTATAAAAGACCACTGGACCAGATGTTACTTCCATAAAATAGCTGACAGAGATGAAAGCAATCACTACTCTATTAATTCAATAACAATTTCCTCACCTATGATACACAATCATGTGTCTTTCCTGCATGTCTCCATTTACTGCTCCAAAGACGAGTGTTCCGTCACAAATAACATGCCTGCTTTGAGGAATAAGCCCAATTTTGCACAGCTTGTTGATTAAAGCAGTAACGATTTTTGGTCATATTATGCTAAGAGAGAATGCTCCCAAGGGATACTACTATACATTCATTTTTGAGCAAACTATCTCTGCTACTTCCTCTTGAGAGACCACTGGACTCTAGCCTAGTCTTGGATATGTTGCAACTCCAGAGCTGTCTCTCTTCTACCCAGACCAGTTTCTTCCTTACGAGTCCTAGATTGAATTATGGACCACAAACCTTGTATTGGAACAAAAACAAGACATTACCAAATATCCTTGTACATTTCCAACTACACTGCGTCATTCACCTGAATGTCTCTAGTTACTTACTGAGTCTTTTGAGAGGCATTTTTGTTTCTATGTGCCATTATCAACACTGTTTGAACAATATGACCTCCTTCTGCCTGGTACCTACTGTTGTTTTATGCAGTCAAAATCTTCTCCCTTCTATAAGCTGCCAATAACACTGCTGTCAAAACATTAAATAAAAATACATTTGAAACCAAGTGTATTCTGTTTTCACACAAAGTTTTCTAACCAGTTTTCTCTTTTCTTCACAACTCAGTACTATACAGGTGTGGGGAAATACTCAAGGACATTTGTTACAGGCTGCTGCAATAGTTCTCCCAGACATCAGCCTGTTGGGGTATTAGAGGTATTGATCACTATAATGTAGACTGCTAAATGTGGCTGCTTCCTCATTGGTAACCTTATTTTTATGCTACATCATATATTGGAGAAATTAATAATTCACTGTGCTTACTTTACCTACTTTATAAACAAATTTGTTTATCCTCAGCTCTTTGACTCAATATTTTACAGTTCAGTGTTCTACAGCAGAAAACTGATTACCCTCAAATAAGGGGTAACAGTGGAAAGATTGTTTCAGATTAACACAACTTTGAGAAAAATTCAATAACACGATATAGAGAGGACTGTATCATTATTACCACTTATTCTGTATTCAAGTTACTTTATAAATGTAAGAGGGTTGATCCTTATCTGATTTATGGTTCAATTTGCCACTCTAGATTTACAGCTTCAGTTAACTCTGTGGGTAACTGATACTGACTAGGTGCTAAATATTTCCCAAAGACTCATTCTTAATTAATTCTTTAACATTCTGTCTCTGCAGCTGTACCCACCCCTTTAGAGTAAATACATAAAATTCACAGTAGAGGTATAATGCAATTTTCTACTTAATTGACTTCCTTTCTGAAAATGCAAACAATCATATTAAATTGCGAACAACAAATAGTTTATATCATCTGAATCTTTATTTCAGTTCAGCTAATCTCAGTGAATACCTCAGCATTAAGAACATCAGCACAATGACCCGTGAACTATATAGAGGACAGATCAGTGTTTTGCATACTTTTTTATGCATCCCAGGTACTTACATGGCTCCCATGTCCATAATATTTGAGTATCTCACTGTCTTTAATAAATTTATCCACGCAGCTCCTCTGTGATATAGGAAAGTCTACCATCCCCATTTTGGATATGGAGAACTGAGGTAGAGAGAAACTACATGACTTTCCTTGGGTCACAGGGCCTGATCTGACACATTTATGTTGAGCAAGGACTGAACCCAAATCTCCCAGAGTGCAGACTAGTGCTGTAGCTACTTGATTATGCTTCCTCTTTTCCTTTCAAAAGGGGGAAAAAAAACGTTAAACCCATCACACCTTTGTACTGCTCTTTCGTCTTAATTTATACATATTCTGCACTCCAAAATCCCATTTTATGATGCCTCCACCTTTCATACACACACTTGAGGAAATGCTGGTATAGATTTTCATAATTTATTTACCCTTTTACATAGCACAAACACTAGGGTTGTGCAATGAAATGAATAAGCAGCAGGTTTAGAACAAACAAAAAGTAGTACTTTTTCACACTGTCAACCCATGGGACTCACTGCCCGGGGATGTTGTGAAGGCCCAAAACATAACTGGGTTAAAAAAAAAATTAGATAAGTTTTGGAGAATAGGTCTATTGATGACTATTACGCAAGATGGTCAGGAATGCAATCCTAGGTATCCCTTAATCTCTGGCTCCCAGAAGCTGGGACTGGACTATAGGGGATGGATCACTTGATAATTGTCTTATTCTGTTCATTCCCACTGAAGCAGCTGGCACTAGCCGCTGTCAGAAGACAGAATACTGGGCCTGATAGATCATTGGTCTGACCCAGTGTGGCCATTCTTATGTTCATATAACATGATTTTAATGTCTCCAAACATAATAGCTAAGACTTCCTTTCCTTTCCCAAAATGAAAGCTGTGACTCTGAAGAACAATTGAAAGGAGAAGTCCATACACCCCCAACTAGTTCTTTACACAACACATGGTGGAAAAAATTGAGCAAGATATTGATACAAAACTTGAAGTTTTAAAAACAATTCTAAACAAAATGTGATAATTAGAGAATGCTAGTGTTTTCGAATAAGGAAAAGAGTTTTTCCCATCTTTTTTATTCACGTACCCCTCCCATGGAAACTTCTCATTTTTTCCTTCTTTGTCATTTTTTCTTTATCTGAAGTAAGTCATTTCAACTGGAAACATGTCTTTGTGATTCTGGATAAGCAAGAATGTAAGAAGCTAGATTTTAAACTTTTTGGATCCCAATCCCTAAAGCCAGTTTTGGTCCAGTTCAACCCCCAGTGAAACTTAGAGCAGCATTAGGATTGTATTAAACTGCACTCGAGTACAATGGCCAGAACTGGCAATGCTCACACTTCTTTTACTCAACCTCTACCATTATACTGGGATGGAAGTGGGGACAGCATACAACTAGGTACAATTGTTCCATGTCACTTGGGGCTTCCTTCATATCCGGGTAATCCCAGCTAGTTAGTTTCCTAGCTCTCCCATTGCTTTGAGTCATTGAAATGATGCAAAGCAACCAGAGACGGAAATAGAGAAGCTAGCTGAATTCCAGCTATTTTAAAACTTAATCAACCCCACTTTAGTTTTAACAAATCCAAAGGGTCAGTTTTCATTTATTGATACTGAAATGAGAAAAAAAAATAATTCTTTATTGTGTTTCTTTCCAATAAATTTTAGGTTTACTAGCCAACCATACAAGACTTTGGACATGGACCACTATCTGAAGTTGCCTCATAAGAGAGCCAAAAGTTGTAATAACACAATGTATTAGTAACTGACACTCAGTCATTTTACAGCCTTTTTAGGAAGACAGGTAAACAGTAACCACTCTAATGGGATTATTGTTTGTAAAGGTAAAAAAATCCACCATTTTTATTACACTGTCCATTTGGTGAGAGACTATTGTATAAACAGAGAGGCTTCTGGAAAAGATGATTAAAAAATTACATCCGACTAGCAAAGCAGTATTCTAACCAGATTGTTATTTAAATTGTAGCTTTGACAGCAAGTTAAATATTAGTTTAATTGTAAATTACACTCTATATCAATTTTCTAGCACAGAGAGTGAATGTTTTGCTATTGAGTGATGGTTTAATTTACTTTTAACAAGAACTTGAAAGATTTTTCTTGTGATTTGTAACTGAAAACAAAATGAATGGGGCTGATAGAAAAAAAGGCCCCTTTATGGAGAGACATTTAAAGAGAAATCCCAGCTATGAATGTCAGTTACTGGGGTAAATGCACCTTTAACTCTTCCTGGTCTCAGAGCAAACTGCTATCAAGGCCTCCAGATGTCACCTCTCTCTGGATAGAACCAGGCATTTCTCCCCCACTCAAAATGAGCCTGGCACTGCAGTCCCGTTTGTATCAACTGTGATTACCTCAGCAGCTCTGACGTCTCCACACACCTGCAAGTTTGCTCCCTCTGGAAGCAATGACAGTAATAAACAGTGACCAGAGAGCTTTCTTAGGCCAAAGTAATTATTCATTTAGAATTAAAGCATTCAAGAAAAAGCAGATCTTAAAAATAATAAAGCCAGTCTACATGCTTGCCCATTTTCCCTATAGCTTAACGTTACCTGGACCTGGGAAAACCCAATTCTTCTGCTGAGCCTCTCTCTGTGTCAACCTCCCCCCATCACTGAGCCCTTGACAACAGACAATCCTCACCCACTGCCTTGTGGGGGGGGGGGGCGGGGGGAGAGAGGTGGTTTAGCCTTCTCTAGTTCTCATCTCTGCCAGCATTTGCAGAACAGCAGTGTTGTCTCTTTGGAGACTACATATAGGATGCACAAAGCCAATAATTTGTGCCATTGTCTTCTAGCTCCTCCTTCTCCCATGTATTTGTTCAGAAGTTAGTTATCTGGATCCAGTGTGTTACTTCCTTTCTTGTTTTCTCACAAGCCCAATTAAGATAGAACAACATATTCACAAAGAAGATTCTAATGACCCATTATAGTTGTGCAGTGTATACCTCACTGATCAGATCACATGCAGTAGTCATAGAACTATACCTCAGTTATTCTTAGATTATTATATAGCAGGCCCATGTCCATCAGACCATACAAACTATTGGAAGTTTTTTAAAAAAATAACTTAAAAAAGTGTGTGTTTTACAAAACCTCTATAAATGACATAACCTAAAGAACAATTCTTTTAAAAACCGCGAGCACAAAAGCAAGCTCCTACATTCATATGTCAATACCTAAATTAGTGGCCTGAATTTTACAATACTGAGAGCTCTTGAAACTAATAACTGGTGTATATTCAATATCAATGGTTTTAGGAATGTTTAGTATTACTGAAAAACAGTATACTTATTGAGTTGTCTAAATATTAATTAAGGACCCTATCATTAGGCTTCCATTTTAAAAAAAATCTTTGCCTTAAAGTTCTAATTAAATAAACATTTCAACAGGTTCTGCTGTTAGAACTAGCAATCACCATGTAACATTCTTACACTCTGAAAACATTTTAGTCGGAATATCAGGCTTGCCGTTTCCTTTTTCTCTCTTAGTACAATCTTCTCATTGATATGAAAGTCTTCTTCTTTACACTTTTTGGGTTTGTTGCATCTCTCCCCATTATCCGTAGAGCCGTTTTAAAATTTCAAGTCCTCTGCCTATACCTCATTATTTATCTGACCCTATAATAATTTTCTTTTAACTTTCTCCCAAAATGCTTTATATATAAAGTCTGCATGAAATTTACCAATTGCAGCATTCAAGGAAGAATTTACATGACTGGGAATCAACCTTCTCTTGAACAGCTTGTATTAATGCCTTTCCTTATGCACTGTCAGCCACTGTCGTCATAATTCAGAGAGGCAAGGAAGGGACAATAGGAAGTAATTCTTCGAAAATGAGATTCTCACCTACCCATGAAGCTCATAGGTATAGAAAGATCATAAATAAAATAAAATGGAGAAAGCAATAATAGCAGCTTCTGGGTCCTCCTCTCCTTTTTTTGTTAGTCTGAATTAATTTCTGGCAAGCAATTATGGTAATTTTGGCTACATTTTACTCCTATTGGCAAAAAAAGGGCTTTACCCCTATACATGCCCTACTTTTTAGTAGAAGAAAATGCTAAGCTAGACTTACTTGGATGTAAAAAACCGTAATTGTTTCACAATTTTAGCTGAATTGGTATAGTGCTATCCTATACCAGTTTACAATCAGTAACAAATGTTATTTATGATAATAAATATATACTAATAGTTAACTCCTAAGATTATCATTTTCAAAAATGGTCTATTCACAAGAACTGAACTGATATAACTAAGTTTCCAAATCTATTTAAATTTGTATCACTCAAATTGGTTTTACAGTATAAGCCACTCAGACTTATTTAAGGAGTGCACATACAATGAGGTTGCTCTGATTTAACAAACTAGATTTAGAAACTAATGTAGTTTAAATCAAGGAAATTTCAGCATACAGCCCAGCACAACAGCCATGTTCCTGCACATGGCTCCATTACACTGTCATTGGGACTCTGGAAGTGATGCAATAGGCTGGTCTTATACAGCTGTCTCCAGGATTCAGGCCCAAGTGGAAACCATAAAATCAGGTCTTATCATTATGATTTAAGAAAATGATTGTGGAAAGTGGGAAAACACACAAGTTGCAACAAAATTTACCTCGCAACACATCAAATTCTGCTTGACTTCAGTAAATTAAGAATTGCCAATCAACCCAAAACTTCTTATAAAACTTAGGGAGTATACGTAAAATAGACCAAATGTGAAGCCTGTAGTTACTAAACAAAGAGCTAAACACTTAGTTTAGGACTCTAGTGTGCTATTGAGGCACAGTCTTAAAGGGCACTTGAGGAAGAATTCTTCAGCAAGACAGATTTCTTCCTGAAATTCCCCAGTGCCCTGGGAAGAGAAGAAACTACTGTTACATCCTTTCATGAAGGAAGCATACTCCTGAACTCTTCAGGCCAGTACAAAGGAAGTGGTGGGTTAGGGTGGATCCCATCTCAAGCGTTACTATTTCTTGCCATTTTACCCCAAGTTGCATAATAGCTTTTTCTTTCTTATAGCCCATCTCCAGGAGTCAAGTGATAAAAGAATCACCTCTTTCACTTAAAGTTGCTAGTCCGTATACTTATGGAGAAAAGCTTGAAAATGTGAGCTGTAAAGTCTCAGACACCAGAAGCCAAATACAAACACTCAAATTCATTTTAAAAATCTTAATATTTTTAAGCCAAGCTCCTGATTTTTTGGGGCCTGACTGATGATTTTGGAATGCCTGGTGTTGACAATACGGCTTCCTCTCTGACATCTGCGGGCACCGTGTCTCTACAGGTACATATGGACACAACAGCCCCTGTAATGTCCTCTGAATACAGGAATTACATTTCTGACATGTCCTTGAGTAAGCCACACAAAGGGACAGGGCTCCTTGCTCATTCTCCCCACCACTAAGTGAGCTTGTCACAAGCTGGCCCTTTCCCAATTTCCAATCAAGCCTTTCTTCTACATAAATGTCAACTGTTTCTATTTGTGCCACTTAAAATGTCATTATTTCGCTCTCCCTTTATTTAAGCAAAGAGAAAATTGTAATTCAAATTTTCATTTTCTTAATACAGCACTCTACCTTGATGTATACAACAGGAGCAACTCAGTGTTTCTCAGCATGGGAGATGATTTTGGCAAATTAAACTGTTCCCAAATATAAATTGCTGCTGCAAATATATTGACTATTTCTAGCTTACACAATCCCGTTGTGGGGGCCTTGGGGAAAATTGCACAGAACCTTGAATGTACAGTAGAGCTTTTTATATCAAGTTTCTCATTTTAGACACTTATTTAAATGCTAAAATCTAACCATTTAGTAGTCTGAACATACTTTTTAATGTTCCATGATCTCCACAGATACAAAAATGTCTCGCTATATAGTGATCAACATTAAAAAGTCAGCAAATGGAGAGATGCATGCAATATTTTTTCCTCAAACAAAGGAAAAGCAATGCTCACTATGAACCACAGCAAGCCACCAATATATTTTTTGAACTATTCTATGCTTCCCTTTCATGTTTGGTTTGTAATAAACAGAGAAGAATGTGCTGCTCCACATGCTACGCAATTTGTTTAATGTCTTAGGACTAACAGCTATCTTCAAATTGCCTTCTTAAATGGTGGAGTTAAGTATAGCATGAAGTATTGATGGCAGAACTGAAACATGTTCCTATCCTGAATGAATGCCTACTGTTAGGGTATGTCTACACTAGCAACGTAGGTTGACTCAATGATGCTTAAGTCGACCTAAAGAATGCCGCGTCCGCACCTGGCTTTCCTTAAGTCAATTTAACTCCCTCTCTTTAGGTTGACTTAAGGCTTAAACCGATTTGTTAAGTCAACTTAAAACCGGCATGGACACCCTAAGTCGACCTAATGCTTTAAGTTAACCTAAGACGATGGGCTGGGGAGAAGGGAGCTGCAGCTCCCTGGCAAAATGGAGCCATGGCTCACGGGGAGCCACGGCTCCCCTGGGACAAGGGAGCCACAGCTTCCCTCTCAGCAGGGAACTGCAGTTCCCTTTAGCCGGGGAGCCGCAGCTCCCTTCTCCTGTGGGAACTGTGGCTCCCTCATCCTGGGGGAGCTGCGGCTCCCCGTCGACCTAGCACCTGCATGTGTGGACGCATGCAGTTGACTTAAGATTCTAATGTAGACTCTCTAAGTTGACTTAAGATTCTAATGTAGACTCTCTAAGTTGACTTAACAAGGTCGACTAAGTCAATTTAGGTTGACCTTTTTAAGTCAA
The DNA here is from genome assembly GCA_007922175.1 of Pelusios castaneus. NCBI lineage: Eukaryota > Metazoa > Chordata > Testudines > Pelomedusidae > Pelusios > Pelusios castaneus. The sequence goes on from ML685780.1 coordinate 546,461, forward strand.
CTTAACAGAGTCGACTTAGCTTTTCTATTGTAGATATACCCTTAGAATTGACTATCCAGATTAAGAAAATGGAAATGGCTCCATCAGTTTTTCCTGCTGACCAGAAATTTGGATACAACTATTTCAATTTTTGTTTGTCTACCCCTGCTGGCAGGGAAGACTTATTCTACAGCTTACTAGTACAGGGAATCAAACAGAACAACTTTTCTATACTGAAGCATTTTCCTCATCTGATGGCAAAGTATTAGTTCGAGGAACTGAAAGGCCTCACTATATTCAATTGTGACAGCTATGAGGAAAGTGTTTTTAAAAAATGCTGACAGGCTTACTTAGACCATATATAAACACATCAAACAAGAATATAAAATCTGACAAAAATCAAATCTAGAAAATATCTTGACTTCCACAGCAAAACTGCATCCTGCTGAAGAGCAGAGATTTCGTATTTAAATGATGCTTACTGAAGTGGATATTGCCTTATTACTAAATTGGCTTGCTTCACCGCAACTGATACAAAGCAGACATGGTGTAAATAAATTTTAAAAAATCATCTTTAAGACAATGAAAAGATCTGGGTGACAGATTTTGCAGCTATTACTACTCTATCCTTTTGTTGTTATCAAAAAGCCATCAGAGGAAATATTGACAGGAGAAAGCACAATTTTCTGGATTCAGAAAATAGCCACTGAAATAAAAAAAGGAAAGGATTAAAAAGGTAAATCTGTTGAATGTAATTATTTGTCCAATAAAGAATTAACTACCAATAATCAAGTGTTGCAGACTCTTTTCATTAGCTGTCCCACATGTAAAGCAAGAAATATCACAAAACTAAAATCCTAGAACATTTCTGAGAGCAGAAGCCTGTGAACCACCTTCACAACTGGAGGCTGCCATGACTATAAAAGGCTCACTGTGTGAGCCAAAGTAGACACAGGTGAAGAAATAGTCCCCCCGTCCAAAGAGTTTCCACTCCAGACAGACAGAACAAGGGGTGGGAGAAAGTAATTATCCCTATTATGAACATACTATTAGGAAGCATGCTTCCACTTTACATAAGATACAATATTGTCCATATAATAAACCCTGAGACCATATTCACTTGTAGTTCTTAAGAGCCATGTAAAGCACTGCAATGGTTTATTTTCTTTAAGATACATACTTGTAGACTTTAAGGTCGGAAGGGACCAGTACGATCATCTAGTCTGACCTCCTGCAAAATGCAGACCTCAAGACCTCACCCACCCACTCCAGCTATAGGCCACCAACCTATGACTGAGTTATTTACCTCCTTAAATCATGATTTAAGGATTTTAAAATACAGAGAATTCACCAGTAGGTGAGCCATGCCCTGTGCTACAGAGGAAGGTGAAAAAGCCCCAGAGCCCAGGCCAATCTGCCCTGGGGGAAAATTCCTTCCAGACCCCAAATATGGTGATCAGTTAAACTCTGAGCATGTGGCTAAGTCTCAACAGCCAGTTACCCAAGAAAAAATTCTCTGTAATAATTCAGAACCCACCCCATGCACTCTCCCCTCCTAGGCCACTTGTATACCCATGATCCATAGCCAAAGATCAGTCAATTTTCAAAATAGGCTAATCATACCATCCCTTCCATAAATTTATCAAGCTCAGTTTTGAAAGCAGTTATGGTTTTTGCTCCCACAACTCCCCTTGGAAGGCTATTCCAGAACTTTACTCCTCTAATGGTTAGAAACCTGCATCTAATTTCAAGCCTAAATTTCTTGATGGACAGTTTATAACCATTTGTTCTGGTGTCCACATTGATGCTGTACTCAAATAATTCCTCTCCCTCCCTGATGTTAATCCCTCTGATGTATTTATAGAGAGAAATCATATCCCCCCCCTCAACCTTCTTTTGGTTAGGCTAAACAAGCCAAGGCTTCTCGAGTCTCCACTCACAGGACAGGTTTTCCATTCCACAGACCGTCCTTGTAGCCCTTCTCTGCACCTGTTCCAATTTGAATTCATCCTTTTTAAACGTTGGGGACCAGAACTGCACACAATATTCCAGATGGAGTCTCACCAGTGCCTTGTACAGCACTAACACCTCCTCGTCTCTACTTGAAATACCTCTCCTGATGCATCCTAGAAGAACATTAGCTTTTTTCACGGCTACATCACACTGGCGGCTCATAGTCATCCTATGATCTACCAGTACTCCCAGATCCTTCTCCTCAGTCTGTTCCAACTGATGCATCCCCAACTTATAGGAAAAATGCTTGTTATTTGTCCTGAAATGCATGACCTTGCACTTCCCGTTATTAAATTTCATCCTATTCCTGATATTCCAGTTTACAAGGTCATCCAGATCTTTCTGTATGGTATCCCGATCCTTCGCCATATTGGCAATACCTCCCAACTTGGTGTCATCTGCAAACTTTATTAGCACATTTCCGCTTTTTGTGCCAAGATCAGTAATAAAAAGGTTGAACAAGATTGGTCCCAAGACACATCCCTGAGGGACTCCACTGGTAACCTCTCTCCGGCTTGATAGTTCACCCTTCAGTATGACCCGTTGTAGTCTCCCTTTTAACCAGTTCCTTATCCACCTTACTATATTCATATTAATCCCCATCTTCTATAACTGAACTAATAACTCCCTATGTGGAACTGTATCAAATGCCTTGCTGAAATCTAAGTAAATTAGGTCCACCACATTCCCTTTATCTAAAAAATCTGTTATCCTTTCAAAAAAGGAGATCAAGTTTGTCTGGCACGATCTCCCTTTTGTAAAGCCATGTTGTATTTTATCACAGTTACCGTTGTCCTCTATAGCCTTAAGTACTTTCACCTTCAAAATTTTCTCCAAGACCTTGCATACTATCGAGGTCAATTTAACATGCCTGTAGTTACCTGGATCATTTTTGTTCCCTTTCTTGAAAATAGGAACTGCATTAGCGATTCTCCAGTCATACAGTACAACCCCCGAGTTTACCGATTCATTAAAAATCCTCATTAAAGGGCTGGCAATTTCATGAGACAGTTCCTTTAATATCCTTGGATGGGGATTGTCCGCTCCCCCCCCCCCATTTAGTCACATCCAGCAGCTCAAGTTTGGCTTCTACCTCACGAATGGTAATTTCCACTTTCAGGACCTCATTCCCATTAGCTTCCCTACCTCTATCCCCCAGCTCAACTTCACTCTCATTGAAAACAGATGCAAAGTACTTATTTAGACATTCAGCCATGCCTAGATTATCCTTGACCTCCACCCCATCCTCAGTTTTTAATGGTCCCACTTCTTTCTTTGTTTTCTTCCATTTATATGGCTAAAGAACCTTTTACTATTGGTTTTAATTCCCTTCGCAAGGTCCAGCTCAGCTTGACTTTTTGCCTTTCTCACTCTATCTCTACATGTTCTGACCTCCAAAAGGTAGCTTTTCTTTACTGATCTTTCCCCTTTTCCACTCCTTGTAGGCTCTGTGCTTCCTCCTAATCACCTTTCTGAGATGCTTACACATCCAGCTTGGTCTACTGCTCTTGCCTATGAATTTTTTCCCCTTCCTCGGAATGTAGGCTTCAGATAGTTCTTGCAACTTTGATTTGAAGCGATTCCAAGCCTCTTCTACCTTTACATTCCTGAGTTTTTCTGTCCAGTCCACTTCCCCAACTAATTCCCTTAATTTTCTAAAGTTAGCCTTTTTAGAGTCAAAGATCCTGGTCGCTGATTTATTTTTGTTTATCCTTCCAATTAGTTTGAACTGAATTAGCTCATGGTCACTTGAACCTAAGTTATCCCCTACAACCAGTCCGTCTATGAGGTCCTCGCTACTCACCAGTATTAAATCTAAAATGGCATCCCCTCTCGTTGGTTCGGTAAGCATTTGGAGAAGGAATTCATCAGCTATCACATCCAGGAAAAACTGGGCCCTCTTATTACTACTAGCACACGTCCTCCAGTCTATATCTGGGAAGTTAAAGTCTCCCATAATCACACAGTTCCCAGTAGTATTAACTTCCTTAAAGAGGTCCCCATCTATGTCTAAATCAGATCCCGGCGGTCTGTAACACACTCCAAACACTATTCCAGGAGAAACTCTAGTAGCTTTTTCCCCCCAACGTGATTTTTCCCAGATTGATTGTCTTGTTAATTCCATCACTTTGAATTTCCCTACAGTCTACCTCCTCTTTGATATACAATGCCACTCCCCCACCTTTGCCTTTATATCTGTCTTTCCTAAGGAGCGCATAGCCTTCAATACCAGTACACCAGTCATGACTACTATTCCACCGTGTTTCAATTATCCCTATAATATCTGGTCTCACTTCCTCCACCAGTAGCTCCAGTTCCTCCATTTTGTTACCCAGGCTTCTCGCATTAGTATATAAATATTTTAGTTTATGCTGCTTGGCCTCACTCACATTCTTTGCTTGTTCTGGCACAGTCATTCCACAGACAATATCAGTCGCTAGACTGGCATTTACACTACTCCTTCTTGTAACCCTCATGCTGCTCCCTATTTCTGTGTCCTTTCTTATTTCATTTTCCTCCTTAACACTAATATCAGGTGCGGAGATTATTCGGGCATCTCCCAACCATCTCCACTGACTCCCTAGTTTAAAGCTCTCTTGATCAGTTGTGTTAATCTCCCTCCCAGAAGTCTGTTTCCCTCCCTACTCAGGTGCAGTGCATCTCAGGAGAACCGTCTTCTGTCCATGAATGCCTTCCAGTGACCATACATGCCAAAGCTCTCCTTATAGCACCACAGCCTGAGCCATCTGTTTATCATCAGGGTCTTCTCACACCTTTGTTGTCCTCCTCTAGGGACAGGCAGAATCCCACTAAAGATCACCTGAGCTTCTATTTCCTTGAGAGTCCTCCCCAGCCTGGCATAGTCACCTTTGATACGTTCCAGTGAGAATCTACCTACATCATTTGTACCCACATGAAGACCAATCAGAGGATTCTTTCCAGCTCCCGTTAAGATCCTCTTTAGCCTCAGATCGACGTCCATATCTTCGTACCTGGCAAGCAGCATACCCTTCTGTTCTCGGGATCAGCTCTGGTTATAGGCCTGTCTGTTCTTCTCAATAGGGAGTCCCCAATCACATAGACTTGCCTTTTCCTGGTACCAATGCTATTCACTAGCCTATCCCCACTACATTCTGGTTGCAAGTCCTCAGTCCTCCTGCTTTTCTCTGCAATCATTTGCATCTGCTCCTGAGTCCTTCTATTGCTCTTACTGGAAGGAATCTCCATTGGCTCATCTCAGCCCCTCTTTGGGTAGGATTAGTTGCTCTTCTCTTTTTCCTTGCACTCCCAACATCAGTCACTACATGCTCTGCTCCTTCATTTGCTAACCCAGCAAACCTGTTTCTGAGCTCTATTTCTCCTTCGCTAGCCCATCTTTTCCTCTGCCAACTTCTCACAGTCCATGCTTCCACCAGCCACTTTCCTCTTCTGGTATTCTGCCCTCACAGTTTGATGGTCTTTCTTCCATCTGCAGGTCTGGCGTTTTTCTTAAAACCTCCTCACCTGTCTGCTCCATCAGTTGTTCAAAACCCCTTCTAAACTCAGTGAGAGTTTCCACCTGCATCTCTAACCCCCAAATTTTCTCCTCCATCAACTCTATGAGGCGGCACTTCATGCACATATAGGTCCCTGGAAGCAATCCCTTAAAGATCAAGTACATCCCGCAGCTTCCACATCCTGTCATCTTTGCTGTTGCTTCGCTGGCTTGAGTGTCTACTATGGTTGCCTCTGTATCTGCCATAGCACTTCTCCTATTCCCAGTCTGTTCATAGCCCTGTTGACTGCCCCTGTGTGCCACTGCAGCTGTGTACCACTGCCTGGTGGAGTGGCTGCCTTCAGCAGAGAAGCCCCACCCCTAACTGGAGTCAGCTGATCTCTCTCCACCACTCAGCCCCTGCAAATCAAACTCTTCTGTTCACAGCCCCTGTGTTCAGCATCATCTTACAACATATACAATTTCACTTTTCTTGTGCACTCAGTAAGAAGAGACTATACTACTATAACTTTAAAGTAGCCTCTTACAGGGGTATAGCCAGGCCGTTTTCTGGCTGGGCCCCTGAAACTCCTGGTTGGGCCTGGCTAGTCCTGCTTTCAGTCATGTGACCAGAAGCTTCCTGACAAGACTTCAGTTGCCTAGCAACTGGAACATCAGGAGGGGAGAGGCAGCCTGGCCCCTGCTGCACAAAGGCCGCAGCGACTGCCTGAGGCCAGAGAGCAGCCCATGCCCATGCATCTGCCTGCAGTGCTGCTACTTGTAGCAACCCACTGCTGGCCAGTCCACAATTGGGGGAGCCAAGCTTGAATTGCTGCTGGGCATGGTGGCAGGCAGGACTGGGCAGGCCTGCTAGCCAAGAGGGTGGGCCTGGGCCTACCCAGGCCCACCTGTAACTATGCCCCTGGCCTCTTACTGTATATGGTAAGGGGGCGGGGGATGAACAACTAACACACAAGCCCAGGCATGAAACCCCCACCCCCCCACTAAGGAATATCTGGAGACAACTGATCCCTGGTGCTGAATGTTCATGCATTTTGCCCTTCTCTGCCCTGCTATATAAAATACTATAAGCTTATAAAACTCAGCACAGAAATCAGATACCTTAAATTACCTGTCATGCTGTTTATGACTCATGGGGATAAATAGATTCAAAGATTTTAAAGGTCAGAAGGGACCATCATGAACGTCTAGTCTGACCTCCTGTACATTGCAGATCACGGAACCTCATCCACCCATTCCTGAAATAGACCCCTAAGCTCTGGCTGAGATACTAAGGTCCTCACATCCTAGTTTAAAAAGACTAAGGTCCACAGAACTTAGCACATATATTAATTTAAACCTGCAAGTAATCCATGTCCCCAAGCTGCAAAAGGCAGTGAAAAAATGCCAGGGTCTCTGCCAAGTTGACCTGGAGAAAAATTCCTTCCCAACCCCAAATATGGTGATCACTTAGGCACTGAGCAAGTAAGTTAGCAAGACCTACCAGGTGCATACCTGGGAAATAATTATTTGTAATAATTCAGCACCTTCCTTATCTAGCATCCTAATGAGCCACATGGATTGCCAAACTATCTCAAGATCTACCCACTGACATCCAAAGTCCACTTTTGAAGATCTGGCTGTGGACTGTGTTAACATTTCCAGATCACCACTACTCAAACATACTAGTAGACAAGGAGTAGTTTTAAGAACAGATAGTTCAAAACATTTTGGTTTGATACAAACCACAAAAAAAAAAGGGGGGGGGGGGGGCGGGGAGAAATCAATCAGTTATTCTCTGTCCTGAACGTAAAAAGAATATGGACTTACCTAAAACTAAGATTATTTGGAGCACATTTTTGTTTGCTTTAAAACACCAGTGCCACAATAAAATAATGTTTAAGATTGGTCCACAGTTACTTTTTGGGGATTCTGCCAACACTAATGCAAAGAGGTGTAAATTATAATTCTGCACTGCTTGAAATATAGCAAAAGGCAGCCAAATCAAATACTTCTCACAGAGGCTGCTGTCAATCCTTCAATCAATCATAGTCTTGTAATTTCCAGAGATATAAATGCAAGTCTCATAATTCAAACAATTTCTACAGGTGTAACTGTAATTGTTTTAATTATCTACTTTTTGTTTTTAATTTTAATCCTTCGGATATCAAATGCATTTATTTTGGGGAGCAGGTAGGGAGGATTGTTCATGAACTGATAAACAAGGTATTAATCATTTGATAAACCATTTTCTTAAGGTCTAATCTACCTGATGGAGGAACATAGGATGTGTATAGATGCACATTGCAGTGAAAGGCTCTGGTAGATGGGAGGCAGTGGAGAAAGGTTCTGTGCTGTATCTGTGGAGCTCGGGCTTCAGCCCTCTCTACCCTTGGCTCCAGCTGGGGAGCTCCGGCTCTGGGCTTCAGCAGGGCTGGACTTACCAGCGCCATGTTCAGAGACAAAGAATGGGATAAGCCTGGGGTACGAGACCATGGAAGGGAGCTCAGGGCAATGGCTGGAGGAGAGGAATGAGGCCCAGGATGTGGGAGTGCTGGGAGAGGCAGCAGGGTGCCAAGGGCACAAAAATATAACTTCCATTATTTTTATTATTGAGTCTGAAGAAAGGGGAGCAACCGTTGTTGCATCACGAAGAGGGTGATGGAGAGGAATTCTGGGGATTTCAATGACTCTCCAGTGAAATGATCCGAATCTCCAATGAAGTGATCAGACTGCAGAGTGGAGTGCAGGATGTTGTCATTAAAAGCAGGTACAATAAAATGCAATGGGCCAGGCACACAGCTAGCCTCACTGACAATTGATGCACTGCCACAGTTGCTGAGTGGTACTCATAGGAACTGAAAGAAACATTGAGGCAACCTTGAAGGAGGCGATTTTGTTGAGAAAAGGCATGGAGAAGGGAAGGCCAGGATAAGAGAAGAATAGAAAAATCATCATGATTGGTGCAATCTATACAAGGGCTGAAGGACCAACCAATCACGGTGATTAAGTCTGCAAAAAAATTCTAAATAAATTAGAAAGATTTGGACGTGTATATATACATTATTTGTTTTTCTTAAAGTTAAGTATTTTAAGAAAACTCACCAGGAGCAACCAGCAGCAAGAGTTGGCAAAAGATGGAGGTCTGTAAAACAATTCTGAACTAAGTATAAAAATTGTTTAACCTAAGAGAAGTCCAAATAATAGTGAAAAACGTATCTGCAAATATGTCAAATTCTCTTTCACAGTTGAAAAAAATCAATCTAATTCAGTAATAATGATGATGGTAACAAACACAGACTCAGACTCATAGACTTTAAGGTCAGAAGGGACCAGTATGATCATCTAGTCTGACCTCCTGCAAAATGCAGGCCTCAAGACCTCACCCATCCACTCCAGCAATAGGCCACAATATTGTACCCACCCATTGTATGGATCAAAACGACTTCCAAAAATTCAGGAAGTCTTTGAACGGATAGTCTGCAGGATCATGAGTCTCCTGTGAAATTAGAAGGGAAGCTTCCAGGTTAGTATCAGTGAGCCAGTTTCAGTACTTGTTCTTCAGAAAATGAAGTGCATTAAATGCCCACTCACACCATACTGTAACAGAAAACAAGGACAAGAAAGCAAAGCAACTTTAGCTAGGGGCTTGTAGGTGTCCTCAAATGGGTAGAATTCCTGCAGTGTAACACTGGGCTGACTGAAGTATGTTTTTATTCTTGCATTATTGAGCATTTGCAGCATAGGGCACTTGCGACTGATTAAATCCAAAGAGTCAAAAGGAAGCAAAACAGTTTTTTTTAGCCAAAAATCTTGATCCAAAATTGCTGAATGGGTCTATCATGAAGGTGAATACATGGAATAACTTTCCTTCATTAAAGCAATTCTCAAGATACTCTGTGAGGATACTTAGTCCTAGGCTACACTAGCCGCCATTTTTGGTGGCAGTTGACAGGAGATACGCAAGGTGCGTAAAATACCTTGAGTATCTCCCACCGACTTCTTAAACCCTCACTACACACTAACACTAACCTGACCTGACCGGAAATGGTGTCCAGTCACCGAAATGTTAGTGCAGTTATGGAGCTGGTGTTCCAGATCCGGTTCGGTTTTCATTTGAGAGCGTCTACACAGACGCCTCAATCGAAAACTGAAGATTGCGCTGACAGCAGCAACTTTGCCACCGTCAGTATAGACTCACTCTTATGTATTAAGTTACAGACAAACCAACTTTTTGCTGCACATTTTCATATTGACAGCTGAGAAACTGATAAAGTTAGTAAAAAACTGAGAAGTCTCATTCCTCTTGTAGGGGTTGGACAATGTCAGTGATTGCTATATTGAATTACTTCAATGCTGACATAGATTGTTAGATGGGATTTTTGAAGCTCCAGGTTTGATTGTCAAAGCTAATGAAGCACTCCTCTATTCTCCACTGAACACATTAAAAAATGTGTTGTTTGCCAGCTGGCCTAACACTTAGGCTCACCTAACATAAAACATCTTCAGAAAAAACAAAAAAACTTTTCAACTATTTTCTTTTGTTGAAAATTTGCTAGATCTCTTGTGCTCCTCTAACATGTTATTGCTAGAGCCCTGCAAATCCACGGATATCCTCAGACCATTTCTTGCAGATGCAGATCGGATATGGATCCACATATTTTTATCTGTACAGGGCTAGATCCCTGCAAATACGCAGATATCCACAGACTATTTCTTGCAGATGCAGATCAAATACGGATCCACATATTTGCATCCGTGCAGGGCTCTAGTTATTGCTCAGTAGTATCTCTCTGAAAAGTGTATTTTCAGGTTGAATGACCAAAACATTCCCCACCCCCCCCAAGTTCTCTGTTGCCCAATGGCTTCCTTGCTTTTCCAAAGAAGTAGCAGAACTTTAAAAGTAGCCAGCCGTATCTAATCCACTTTTTTTTAAAAAAATGAGCCATCACTATTGTCTTTCAAACTCTTTTTGCATCATTTAACAGCGCATATTTCTGAAACTCACCTTGGTAATTCTGTTCAACTTCCCCTTGCATAAACAATACCTCATTGACTACATTGCTATTTATACCTGTGTGGGAGGAGTATGCAATGTACGTACTCTACACAACACCATATATATAAATGTAGCTTAAAGCGGTCCATCCCTCAGTCAAATAAAGTCTTGAAATTTTCAGAAATCCAAAGTAGCAATCTCACAAGTTGATCAGTTCCTACATGTGTGTCATTGTTTTAATTATCCAGTTTTTGTTTTATTAATCCTTCAGATAGCAAAAACGTTTATTTTATTGTACAGGAGAAGTAGTGGTCATGAAAGGATAATCAAGATATCACTCAATAATTTTACTTTTCTTCAAATGACTGTCAGTGCTTAATTATCGTAAGTCCAATATTTAGGTTTTAAAAGAAGTTTACCATTGTTTTTATTGAAAAGGACTTTTATAACTATACTAAAAATTAAAACACTTTTAAAAAGTAAATATCACAAGTCACTCGGATAGCATATGAGAACTGGAAAGTGAAACCAAATAGAAAATAACTAAGAATTGATCTGTTTCATGTCACTGTTCAAGCTGGGTGACTGGTAAATGTCCATTCACTTTTAAGAATTAATTATTCTTAGTATTCTAAGACATTATTACTAGCACAGGAAAGGAACCCTTTTTGTAAAATACAGGATTTTAGTCTTGATAATGTGACACTGAAGGGTGAAGCTGTTCTACAGTGCCTCCTTCAGGGTCAGACATGGTGTTGCAAGTGCTCCCCTTAGTCTGCAAGGTGTGGCCACCTTTCTGGGGAAGAACAGCCTGTGTACAAGCTTGGTGTGGGTTGGTAAACTAAGATAGCAACTCAGGATTCGGCTGCCTAAGTCATTAAACAAAAGGGGGGAAGAAACCTTCAAAATGCAAGCGCTAAGTTATAGCAAGGCCTTGGCTTTCGTTAGTCTTCATAAGCTACTCCTCTGTCCCAGTCTCACCCAGCACTGACTCGAAGCAAAAACAGCTTCTGGTTCTTGGTTCTTCAGTATTTCTGCCAGGCCCCTCCAGATCTTTAGAGAACTCTGTTAGTTGTCCAGTCAGACTGGGTTTTCTTTGGGTGGGAAGTTTCAGGGCACTGATGCCTCCAGCAGGAAGGCAGAGAAGGCCTGAGAACCTGTCATAGTTCCCTAAACAAATTATCATTTTTCCTACATGCAGTTCTATGGTTTGCAACTATTTGCACCATGTGCCTAAACAACGACTACCTGTGCTCCATTGTTGGCTATAAAGACTGAAGTTAGTTGTACATGGTGCCGGATGTTATCCATACTTTCACACTTTTTTCATATCATTTCTCTATAACATTGCTATTAGCTGTTTACAAGGCTTTGCCAATACCGTGTTTGCTTATTTATTTATTTTAAATGCTTGTTTAACTGCACCAATGTAGTTGCACTAGTACAAACCTCTAGTGCAAATGTGCTGCACTGGTGTAAACCTTGAATTGCATAGGTACAACTTACCCCATTTCAAAAACAAAATGAACCAGTGCAGCATATGTACAAGAGGGGTTTTCATTAGTGCAGCTGAATTGGTGAAGCCACACAGTTCCAATCAATCAATCAATCCTGGACAGACAAGGCATAAGTTTTCAGTCTTTATACTGACCATTAATTTTTCAGCACTAGGATTCATAATTTATGCAGTGAGCATGTTAAAGTATCCCAAATGAAGAGAAGTTGAAACAAACTGTAGTAACTGAGTACACTTCTCATGGCTTCAAATAAAAGCAAAATGTCCTAAGTAAAGGACAGCAAGCTTTCAATCCACCAACACCAAAAATCCCATGACCATCTGTGAAACAAAGAGCACACTTGCTGCATTGTAGAGTTAAGCAGGGTTGATTTCGAGACTCTGAATTTGGTGTTATCTGAGAGGATAGGTGTCTTACCCTGCATAAATAAGCCTAAATTCTATTATTTTAATTATAATATTCTATTCTATTATTTCTATTATTTTTAATAGCCACCTCATGTGGGGATTCTGTTTCGTCTTACTTTCAATGGTCCTGGGTAGAGCTGAGTGAAAATTTTAAAAAATGGAACATTCCCCCCCAATCCCCCAGCAAAATAATCCAGAGTTAACACCACCAAAACAGTTTATGAAATCATGTCACTTTTATCATAATGTTTGTCAGAAAAAAAAATTGTTTTGACATTTTTGAAAAAAATAGATTGCTCAGTTTGAACAAATTTTTAAAATAAAAATTAATAATTTTTAAAGACAGAATAAAAAATGTTTCAAAATGGCCAAAAAGAAGGATACAAAAGCAAAACTTTTGTTTTGTTTAAAGGAAATATTCATTTTGATGCAAAATATTTTGGAAAAGGTGAATGTTAGCAAACAGAAAAATCTATTATTTACCTGCACTTGCTTCTATTGATTGCAGTGGGCAGGGTTGCGCACGTCTCTGAAAATAAGGCCATTTGTGGCTCAATGATTTTCAGATAAAGTTTGCTAAATGTATGAATCATAAGATTGTCCATGATCTCTGGCTACATCCTGGGATTGGAAAATTAAGTTTACTACTTCTCTGCTTGTACAGCATCACCAGTAAATGAGAGAGAGCACTTCAGACTCCACCCTTACAAACCTGTTTATATTCTTCAAAACAGGGTTGCAGTGATAAATAGGTGTCTTCAATGAGGGTTCAGAGGAGTAAGTGAAGGCAAAATGCAGCTACATTCAGAACTTAGTTAACAACGAAGAAGTCTGTGCATGAGAGGGCAGAATCCTGCTCACTGTCCCATAACTGTATTGTCTCTAACAGGAGCTAATCACAATAATTATAGAGTCAGACTCTAAAGTCAGAAGGGACCAATATGATTATCTAGTCTGGTCTCCTGCACAATGCAGGCCACAGATCCTCAGATCCTCGCCCATTCACTCCTGTAATAAACCTCTAACCAATGACTGAATTATTTAAGTCCTTACAGCATGGTTTGTGATAGTGTGTTTAATCTTCTATTCCGCACTGAAGACAGCACAGTATAATATAGCCCAATATCCATTTCACGATTCTTTGAGGGGATGCAGCCTGACACCTGACCCTTTCTGCTGTAGTAACAAATAATCTGAGGGAATCTCCCGATATCCTCTTACCTTCTGAGGACAAAATCAAACACTCACCAAACATCAAGAGAATGGAGTCTCCTTTCTTCCGAGGCTTTAGGAAGAACACAAGGAAGTGTAAAGGAAGTGTATAGACTGGTTCAAGCGAAACAGACTACTTTGTGGGTGTATTTATGTTGTAAATGTAATGAAACCTTGCCCTTAGGAATATAATGTGAGGAAGATCTACTGTCAATGCCCAACAATACCCTCATGGCTGAGGTGATATCTACCAGGACTGTGATAAAACAGGCAAGGAGACATATGGCACAAGAAGCCAATGGTTCAAAAAGACACTTAGTGAGTACTGGGAGAACACAGCTCAAGTCTAACTGAGTATGGCTTAAAAAAAAAAAAATAGGTGGAAAAGTTCTGATTAGGCCTTTCCAGAATCTTGTAGTCAGAAGGTATGCTAAAGATCAAGTAGCCCTGTGAAAGCAGATGGTAGATACCGATTGCTGTGAAGTGGATGCTTAAGGAGCTGATAGGCAAATCTGCTGTCTTCAAGGAAAAAAAATATAGTCCAGAATGCAAGGAATATCTGTGGCTTGGGAGAAATGTGTTTTTGCGGAGCCCAGATAGTGAAATGCATCTGCTTGGCTAGGTGACATTTCCTAAGGGAATCCTTCCTATTATTAGAAAGGATGTTCTGTGTCACTTCAGAATATGATCACACCAAAGACAGTACACATCCAAACCCCAGACTCTGAGATACAGTAGCCTTGGGCTGGGATGCCTGAACTTGCCATTCTCCTGAGCCAAGAGATTTGGAACGCAGCAATAATGATCTGTGCCCAAGAGAATATGCATAGGAGATTAAAGAACCAAACTCTCTATTGAGGCCAGTGAGAATAACTCATGCCCAATCCTGCCATACCTTGTGTAAAACTCAAGCCAGGAATGGTTGTGGAGAGAAGGCATAGCTCAGAAGATTTCATCACAGAAGGAGTACAGCCTTACTGTATGAGTGGTGATGCAAGGCTCCTCTGGAACACTGTGTCACACTTCCTGTTTGTTTGAGAGGCAAATAGGGCCCTGCTGCAGGTCTCATGGAGAAAAAATATTGTTTACTACAGAGTTGTGAAACTTCTACTTATGATTGTCCATGAAGTGTCTACTGAGAGAGTCAGAAACCACATTCTTCTTTCCTTGGTGATAGACTGTTGATGAGGTAGCCCAGTTGTATAGACTGCTTCTGCACATAGGTGGGCAGATCTTGCTCCTCCCTGTTTGCTGATGTAAAAGATGGCCATGATGTTGTCTGACATTATTAAGGGACAGTGACTTTGAATGAATGGCAGAAAGGTTTTGGAAGCCCTTCAAGCTACTCATAGTTCTTATAAATTTATGAGCATCGTGGACACTCAAGACGTCCAAGGACTCTATACTGAATAGTTGTCCATGAGAGCTTAGTAACAATCATCCTGTTGGGTATGGAGGCAAGGAAGAGAATGTTAATGCAAACCTGATCGCAAACATCTCAATGAAATCCAAAGTCTGTGTATGGGTGAGAATGGATTTTTTTGTGTGTGTTGATATTGCGCCCCCCTCCCAGAGAGGAGTTGTTGCATTTCTGAAGTTGATGCCTGGGCATCTTGATGTGACCTCAGGACAAGAGCCAGTCGACGTAGGGAAAGATAAGAAAACCAGACTGACTGACTGCTATCACAGTGAATACCTTGGAATAGATATAGGTGTGGCAGCAATGCGGAAAGGGACTACTCTGCACTGAAAGTAGTTGGAGCCAACTATGAATCTGAGAAAGTGTCAGTGAGCAGGCTGAATGTTTATGTGAAAATAGATATCCTTCACGTCAAGAGCTGTACACCACTTTTTTCCCCCCCAGAGATGGAATTACAGATGCCCATGTGACCATGAGTTGCAAATAAAGTGGTTGGGATGGCCCAGATTTATAATTTTTCTCCAACTGCCTTTCTTTTTAGGAATTAGCAAAGATGTTGAGTAAAAACCTCTCCCTTGGTGCTGAAAAGGAACTCATTCTTTCACTCTTTCCTGTAAGAAAGATTCCATTTCTTGTTTGAGAATGTTCTTGTGAAAACAGTCCCCAAGAAGTTCTGGAGAGGATAGGAATACATTCTATCATCTAGTCAGAATGGATGATGCTGAGCACTCATTTGTCCATTGTTATTGCACCCCAAGTGTTGAAAGAATGCCAAATGACTCTCAAAGTGGGCATGAGAGTCGGACCATATTGGACTCAATCGTTTGCAGCTCTTGAGCTCCCATCAAAAATAACTTTTAGCCTAAGGCTGGGATTGGAATGATGAACCCACTGCAGAAGGCATGTGGAAGTGGGGCTTTTGAGCTCTCTGCCTCTTATGGGATGTCTCAGAACATTTCTGATGGAAGAATTATTAAGCCATCAGTCTAGGCTTGTATACTTGCTGGTGGAGGCAGATATATATTTTCCCAGGAAGTGGAGGGTAGGCTCTGGAGTCCTTTAACATGCATAAGGACTCAATCTGATTATACAAATGTGTCTCATTAAACACAAGATCTGCAGCAGTGTTCTGGACCTCCCTGGGAAACTCTGAAACATGGAACCATGATTCTCTGTTCATCAGGTTGGCAGTAGCAATTGAGCTGGAAGATATCAATCACATCTATTGCTGATTGGAGAGGGTTCCATTTTGCCTTTATATATGAAAGCTTGGAAATGAACTCTGTCCTGCTGTGGGAGACTATTAAAGAAGTCTGCAAACTTCAAACAGTTCAGGAACTTTTACTTAACCAGTTGAACTTGGTAATTGGCTATCCTAAATTGGAGACTAGAAAAAGAAACCTTCCTTCCCAGTAAGCTGAGACACTTGCCCCCTATTAGTCAGAGTAGATCGCAGTTGTTGCTGCCTAGATCTCTCTGAGGTGGCCTGGATCACTAAAGAATTGCAAGCAGGGTGAGATAATAGAAATTCCATTCCCTTGGCTAGGACATAGTACCCTCTTGGGGTGGGCATCCAAATAGCTGAGTCCTGCCAGACCACTAACTGGCTTCAGGATGCGTTCATTAACTAGGAGCAGTATTCTTCTGGACCAGAGGACTGAAGGATGCCCAGGAGCTTGTGCTGAGAATCCTGAACCTCCTCAAGAGAAATCTGCAGCTCCCCCTGCAACTCTGGGAAAGAGTTTCTGGAATTGCTTGTAGTCACCAGGGGAGAATGGAGACATCAGAATCACTACGGCTATGTCTACACTTGTAATTTTAAGTCGACTTTAACTAAGTCAACTTTAAGTCGACTTAGTGTGTCTACACTTAAAATTAAAGTCGACTTAAGAGGGAACTTACAAAGTCGACCTAGAGCGTCCACACTGGACACCTAGGTCGACTTCTGGGGGCTAGGGAGACCTTGGGCAGGTCCATGGTGGCAGGGGGGGGAACCCCTTGTGTGTAATGGGGACAGGGACCCTGGCAGGGCATGTGGGCAGGGTGTGATGCTGTCTGGATTTAGGGAAACATTTATGATATTATTTTCTATCCATATGTCATAGTTCCTATGGATTATAGCATTTATGTCATGTTTGGTATCAATAGAAAGGTAGTAATTTGCTGGGAATGATTATATAGTTTATGTCTAGGATTTGTATTTGGATTAGAAGTTAGTTTAGTTAGGAATTTGGTGTTATATCTATACTTTAACTTATGTGATTTTATTGAAATACCTGAGACAGGCAGCTGTGTAAAACCATTGTGCCCTTAATGTTAAGGAATGTGCCAGCTACAATGGGCCAGGGGAGTAACCTGATGAGCCATTTAGGACGCAATGGTTGTCAACTTAGAGCTACCCTAGGGCTTCACTAGCTTAATTTGACTTTAAAAAGTTGAATTAAGCCTAAAAGTCGAATTAAGCCCTAAGTCTAATGAAAAGGTGGTTTAATAAAGTAGACTTAATTTTCATTAAGTTGACTTTATTTTCATTAAGTCGACTTAAGGAAGCTGCTTAAGTCGACTTAAGGAAACTGTAGTGTAGACGCAGGGTAAATTAATTCGACTTAAGCAAGCTTAAGTCAACTTAATTTACAAGTGTAGAGGCAGCCTACAAGAGTGATCATGGGGCGTAAGGTTTGTGTCACACACACAATCAATTCCCTGCCTCCAGCATTGATGTATCTTATTCTCTGTCACATGATTGTTTAGTCTCCTGGGGATTGTAATACTTTGGCCTAATTGTGTCTGTTGGGTTTAGTGAGAGTGGCTGGGTCGTACTGGTGGTCTGTGATATACAGAATTTATGATCTAAGGGTTCCTTTTGGCTTCAAACTCTGAATTTAGGTACATGTGTGTTCCTCATATTTTTGTTACTGTCTGTTGAAATATTAAGATCTGCTAAAACTAGTAACAGTAGTTTAGAAAGACAAAGCTTTCCCCTTTATCTACAATCAACTTCAGTTGGGATTTTTTTTAGCACTGGGAGAAACTAAACCAAGTGTAAAAAATAATCAATCTTGCATTTTAATTATTAAAACCTTCAATTCTTTGTCCTTGCTAGTTTTCCCTTTTCTTGTAGCACCTGGATGAAGATTGAGGAACAACATACTAAATATAAATGATCCAAATTAATAAGATCAAAAACTATATGATACCATTTTTCATTGATTAAAAGGCTGTTCTCCAATTCTAAACTTGTGAAACACTACCATGTACAATACACAATAAAAATACAGTAAGAAGTTAAAAACTAAGTGAACACATCAAATATTTTTCATAAATTGTCTACTGCAGCAAGTCAACCAACTGTCTGAATCCATAAGCCACAGTAATTTCATTCAATCTTTTAGAAAAAGCCTACATGAAAAGTATAAAATCCACAATTCTTTCCAAGTCGTAATTATTAGTTTTAAAGGATTTTTCTCCCTCATTCCCAGTGCAGGAAAACATGTTTTGCTCTATTTGGTACCATGCAATGAAACCAAGTTTCTAGATAGCTTTATGCTAGACAAACTCAAGTCAGAAATCTTGGTATAGATCTTTAGCATAATTACTGAAGCTTTGCTTCTCCCTGGAAGAAAGCCTTGCAGAATGAAATCTCTCTTTAGCAGGAGTAGGAAGCAGGCAAAGTTTCTGAGGAAACTCAATCACTCAGCAGGAATTCTAAAGAAAATGGTGCTTTTTTCTCCACCGCTTAAAAATGTTTATTTGCTTCCTATAGAGAAGGATGCAGTTGTTCAAGAATTTCTGTTTATCCAGCTGGGAAACGGCAGTTCTCTTTCCTCTACTGAGCATCAATGTCTTGAAATTTACACCATAAGGGTCCTGCATTCTGAGCCAAAAAACCAAAACTTACAAAGCATATAGCAAGACTACAGGCCTCCCACCCCTTCTATGCAGCATGAGCTTGTCCTTAATCCATCACCTTAAGATTTCAAGACTTCCAAGTAGTCCCTAGATTTAGATTTCATCCTAACTATTTACATTTTATATTATATAAGAAATATAAATATAAGAATTACCATGTCAAACTTGGAACTGTTTCAATTTCATTAATTATAGTTAATTCTCTTTACCTTGTTTGATAGTCCTTTGAAGTCTCACAAATTTCATATTTACTCATTCATTGTATACTCTTTACCACCCCTCATTGATGAGGGAAGGTTCTGATCATAACCTATTTTGGACATGTCATCCTAGTTTGCTGTCAGACATCCTGTGCATTAGTCTGAGCAAGGGAAGAAAAGAATAGAAAGATATGTGCCAGGTAAATAATTACACTGAGCAGTTACCTTAATTTCATTAAAATACACAAACAAACCTATTTAAATAAATACCTATATAATTACATGTATTAGAAAAACTAATCACTTTCTATATATGACTGAACGGATTTTTATTTAAGAGTATCTTCCTTCAGAGGAGGAACAGGTGTTAGTCTATTTCAGCAAAATAAATAAGGAGTCCTGTGGCTCTTAAAGGCTAACAAATTTAACAAGGCATAAGCTTTCGTAGACTATAACCCACTTCCTCAGATGCATGAAGCTAAAACTGCAGTATGTTAGGTATATACACACATGCAAAAAAGGGTCAATTCAAACAGTGTAAATGTCGCCCATTAATAACAATTGATGAGAATGTAAAGAGGAAAATTTACCTTTGTATACCTCTGAGGAAGTGGGTTATAGCCCAAGAAACCTTAATAAATTTGTGTTTATAAGTGCCATAGGACTACTTACCTCTCTCTCTCTCTCTCCTCCCCACACACACCCACACCCACACCCAAAATGCTGGAAGATGCTAATGGCTACCCTCAAGCCTTTCTCTGATCTACAGATTAGCCACAGACTTGGTTGGTGTGTACCAACCACCTTTCTTTCAGCCAAAATGGAAGGAGTGATTAAATGAACTTTTAGGTAATGACAGCTGAAACAAGTGGTTGAAATGATATGTACTGATGAAACAAGGCACTAGTTTCAAGGCACTAGCACATCCACGACCATAAAGCAGCTGATTGGTTCTGTGAGAGCTTCTGTGTTTGAGAGAGGTAGAAGGCTAGAAGAAAGCAAGAGAAACAGTGGTGAGTGTGCCTTGGGAGGAAGCCAAGAGACAGCTTCTTTTGGGCACAGAACTGGAAAGATAGACTGGGAATTCTGAGCAAGGAAACTGCCTACTGTTACTTGTTCTTACCATGGTCAGGGAAAAAAGACCTCGTGTCCATTCTTTGTAAATAAGACTGCTCCAAAGATACACCTAATTCATGTAGTCAAGTTCTCTCAACCAAAGTATCAAGCTGGAGGGAGGTTACTACTGGAGTTCCTCAGGGATCGGTCTTGGGACCGATCTTATTTAACTTTTCTGTTACTGACGTTGACACAAAAAGTGGGGCTTTGCTAATTAAGTTTGCAAATGACACCATGTTGGGAGGTATTGCCAATACAAAGAAGGATCGGGATATCATACAGAAAGATCTGGATGATCTTGTAAAATGGAGTATTAGGAATAGAATGAAATTTAATAATGGGAAGTTCAAGGTCATGCATTTAGGGAAGAAAAGAATTTTTCCTATAAGATGGGTGATGCATCAGTTGGAGGTGACAGAGGAGGAAAAGGACCTGGGAGTACTGGTTGATCACAGGATGACTATGAACCACCAATGCAATGTGCCGTGAAGAAAGCTAATGCAGTCCTAGGATGCATCAGAAGAGGTTTTACAAGTAGTGTAGTGTTAGTGGCATCATACAAGGCACTGGTGAGACTTCATCTGGAATATTGTGTGCAGTTCTGGCCCCCCATGTTTAAAAAAGATGAATTCAAACTGGAACAGGTGCAGAGACTGGCTACAACGATGATCCATGGATTGGAAAACCTGCCTTATGAGAGGAGACTGAAGAGCTTGGCTTGTTTAGCTTAACCAAAAAGAAGACTGAGGGGAGATAAGATTGCTTTCTATAAATACATCAGAGGGACATATACCAGGGAGGGAGAGAAATTATTTGAGTATAGCACCAATCTGGTCACAAGAACAAATGGTTACAAACTGTCCACCAGGAAATTTAGGCTTTAAATTAGATGCAGGTTTTTAACTACCACAGGAGTAAGTTCTGAAGTAGCCTTCCAAGGGGACCAGCAGGGGCAAAAAATATAGCTGTCTTCAAAACTGAGCTTGATAAATTTATGGAGGGGATTGTATGATGGGATGCCGTAGTTTGGCAATTGGCTGATCTTTGACTACTGGTGGTGGATATGCCAGTGCCCTCAGAAGGGAGGGTAGATGGGGTGGGTTCTGAGTTATTACAGAGAATTCTTTCTAGGGTGACTGGCTGGTGAGACTTGCCCAGATGCTCAGGGTTTAACTTGGGGTCAGGAAGGCATTTTCTTCCAGGGCACATTGGCGAGGGCTCAGCGAGTTTTTCTCCTTCCTCTGTAGCATGAGAAATGGCTCACTTTCTGATAGACTCTCTGTACTTTAAAGTTTTTAAATCATGATTTGAGGATTTAATAACTCGGTCATAGGTTATAGGCATATTGCAGGAGTGGGTGGGTGAGGTTTTGTGGCCTGCATTGTGCAGGTCAGACTAGATGATCATACTAGTCCCTTTTGACCTTAGAGTCTATGGGTATGTCTACACTGTCAATTTAGGTCGACTTAAATAGCCTTAAGTCGACCTAAATTACTCCCCATCCACACTGGGCTTTCATTAAGTCGACTTAAGAAATTCCTGAAGTTGACTTAATGAAAACTTAAGTCAACTTAGTAAGAACCGCCGATTAGGTCAACCTAACCCTTAAGTCGACTCCTTAGGTTGATTTAAGCACAGTGTGGACGTGGATTAACCCATAAGTCGACTTAAGGGCAGTTAGGTCGATTTACCAAATACATGTTCAGGGTAACAACTTTGTTAAGTTGACTTAACAAAGTCAACCTAACTTTTTCTAGTCTAGACATACCCTATGAGTCTATATAAATATAATTACAATGTTCTATGCTATTATATCTACTATACTTCAAAAATATGATTATAATCTATAACATCATATGACAGTCATCTTTTTATTTCTTATTAATGAATAAAAGCACCTTTAACTTTAAATAAACAAACTAACACCTAAACAGACAACTCACCTAATCCTAAGTGGTTTCACTTACAAACGTTGCTTTATAAAAGACATCTCAAAAATCAAAACAAAAATATGGTATTTCTACTCAATGGACACTGAGCAGATAAAATGATGCTTTGTACTCAAGTAAATTACATAGCAAGCTAGTCAATGTTTGTAAGATGGATTTTTTTTTTTTAAACTATAACAGTGATAGAGTACAGGAATTCTCACCCCCTGGCCCATGGGCCAGTTTTGTCTCGCAGGGCTTTTTCAAGTGGCCCTCACTCCTGCTGCTATTAGGGAGCTCGGCTGCCTGCCCCCTGCCAAGTACCAGCACACAGCTGGGAGCCAGGTCCTACAGGAAGCCTAGAGCAGCCACTGACTTCCTGGGAGGGCAGGGAGGACAGCAGTGCATGGCGACAGCCGGGAACCAAGCTGCAACTGCAAGGTGGGAGCTGCTTACTGTCTTGCACACAGCCCAGAGCTGTGGAGGCTGCTTACTGCCTGGTAGGAGAGCAGTGGGCAGCGGGAGAAGTGAAGTGGGCGAGTGGGCCACTCACTGCCTGGTCCCGGAGTTGGGAGCAGAAAGAGAATCCGGGGCTGTGGCTGCGAGCTTGTCCTAGCTCTCTCAGCAACCCTTCACAGGGAAGGGACAAGGACTCTGTAAATTAGAGCCTTTTGTAGATTTAATAGCCTGCAACTGTGAGCAATTTCCAGGTTTGTTTTGCCTGAACCCACCTTGACTGAAATCTGGGACTCTGTGCTTTTAGATATAGTTTTTGTATAAAGTTTTATGGTTTTAGATATAGGTATTAGATTTGGTATAAATCAGTCTATCAGCCTAAAAAGAATCAAAGAAAGGGAAGTTGGAAGACAGTGGAGCTGGAACTCAACAAGTTAGCTTCTGTTCTTCAGCCACAGAGATCACATTAGACTAGAGTTGTGTGAAATGAATTATTTTAAAGAGTGATCCTTTTTAAATTGTAAGATTTAAAATTTAGAGCTGTTTTTAATTTTAAATTTTCTTTCCACTAAATAAATGTTTTTAAAATTTAAATAACTGTTTTAAATTAACACTTAAATTTAAATTTAATTAACATATTTAAAATTAATTACTTGATCCTAATTGAAATTTAATACAAATTTAATTAATTCAATTTTAATTTAATTTTGAATAAATACACTGGTGGCCCTTCAGGGCTCTAAAAATTATATTTGTGGTCCTCGAGGCGAAAAGGTTGTGAACCATTGATATAGAAAGTAACTATCATCCACTCTGTTTTTATTTATTAAATCAGCATTTTTATTTATTAAACACGCAAATTCCATATCAAATTAGCATGTAAACTTATTAATCAAACTTAACAAAAACGAGACTCTTGTAAGTTTATGCTAAAGAATCAACCCTATTCACATTACAAAAGGTGATCTTGCCCTCTTTTATCCTTCCCACATTATTATCTATTATTCCACTGTTTGAACCCAAACAACTTGCTTGGTTTACTGTAATAATTCTGAACTGAACTTGTGCTTATTCTTCTCTGCATTTGTACATCCCCTTTCATATTGTAACCTCCATTTCATAAGTCTGCTGAAGTAGGATTCTACCCACCAATGCTCATGTGATAAATAAAATTGTTAGTCTTTAAAAGTGTCACAGGACTCCTTGTTTGTTTTGCTAACCCTATTTACAGTATCAGATAAGAGTACCTCTGAAGTCCTCTGCCAACAATAATGATCCAAACTGACAGTGAAGTGAACAGAAGATGGATGTAAGTATATAAATGGATGATGATTTAAAATTATATATAAATACCTATCTTGCAGAAGGAAAAACATGATCAGTGTGAGTGTCTTGCAGTTGCACTTCAATGAATAACTATAAACTAAATATTTAGGAGGCTGTTACTAGTAAATGTCTTCTACCTGGAATGAAGTAGGGGGTAAAAAGAATTTCATGCTCACTGATTTCTGTATAGCATATATGGCACTTACATGAAAATACACAGAAATTTCTATCAAGACTTTAAGACCATAAAATATATAGGTATATACACAGGTGTCAGGCAAAAGGTATTTAGGAATATTTATCGTTGTCTTATTTTTTCCACACTATCATGGGTTTGATTTTATTTCAGTGACAGGAGATGTTAGCTAGTTTTAACCAAGTTTAGTAATCCAAGAACACATTTTTTAAAAAAAAATTAACATGTTACCACTTATATGGGTGACAGTGTAAGTGGCCAATTGACTCAAAATCTGAACTGCATTCTGACTCCATGTATTCTAGGGTTGAGAGATTCATCTTTCATTAAGTATCTTTCTAACATGGTTTGAAGTCAACAGGATAAAGTTTGTAATCACTTTATTGCTGTTTTGAACACAGTGTATTCCAGAAGTCAGCAAAACCTAGGGTGATCAGATGTATCAATTTTATAAGGATAAATTTGGGGCCTATAGGCATCTATTATTCCCCACCCACTACCCTCTTCCCCCCAACACCAAATTTTTCACACTTACTATCTGGTCACCCTAGCAAAATCTTACACACATCCTTTACTCGTAGCTCAATGCAGGGGGCATGTTAGTGAAGCATCAACAAAAAGTGTTTATCTTGCTCTTGTTGTCTGCAGTGTGCTTACAACACTTCACATCTCCCCTTGCTTAAGCGGCTTAACATAACTAAGAAGCATTCTGGAAATAAAATTAGTTATACAAAAATATGATACTATATATAGGATTGTATATGATATTGGCTAAAAGGCCAATTCTTACAGACTCTCATCTGATTCCATGCATATTTGCATGATAGAGGGTCTGGAACAGCAAAGCACAGCAGAATATCTGAAAGCTAGTGGATTTAGTGCATTTCTTAAGCCTTGCTGTATTTTTCCGCTATACACAGAGCAAGAGTCATACAAGGATTACAGCATCTAATACAGTTTTAGTAATACCAATCAGCATAAATAGAAAGTATTCAAAACATAACATACTACACTTACTCCCTATTAGTTTCTTTCTTATTCTGGTTACAAAATATTTCATTTTTAATCACATATAGCTACAACAAATTCCATTATTTGATTAACACATTATTTGAGCTCAATGCATCTATTTTCTATTAAGTAGCAAAAAGCAATTTACCTTCCTGGTAAATAATTCTGTTTGTTAGAGCTGGTTTCCCCCCAATATATGCTTGTTTACAAAAATCAGTTTGGCATCTTGATAAAGTCTATTCTTTATCTGATACCTGTCCCTCCAACATTTAGCAAGGTACATGACAAATTTTACAAGCTGGTTTTCTCCATTTTACCTGTGACCATGCTGTAAGCATCATGGGCCTTGACTTAATTCAGTCCACCCTGACAACCGTTGAAAAAATGAAAGCACGTAACAATTTAAACTGAAGGACTGCATAGCTCATGAGACTGGTAAAGACATCTAGAAGGCCTGATTCAGATTTAAGTTATGCAAGCACAAATCAGGAGTAATTCCAGTTAAGTCATATTTCTGTCAAACCAGAGTGATATCAGAATCTGGCAGGCAGCTTGATGAAATCTAACATAGCTCATAACCTACCCTATACTTACTTGCTATACATACTGTGACAAAGTTCCTCCTCTGCCTTGGTGGGTCCCGCACTTCCCTCTACTGGCAAGTCTGTTTCACTCAACCCTCCAGGCCTGGGAAAGGACCTTTGCCTGCCCTGCCCTGAGCTGGGGTTTTTCTTTTCCCCAGTCTTTGTACCTGTGGGGCTCTTCCTGACCAGCATTCTGCTCCTTCTCCAGATCTATCTGCCTTTCAATTGCACCTTGCCTCCCCTCACACACTCCATTAACTCTCCTCACTCTCATACTCCAGCTACACCCTTTCTGTGGAGGGAAGGCTTTTTAACAAGTTCTGGGTGGGGCCTTGATTACCTCCAGGTGTACCAATTAGCCTGAAGTAAGCACTGCTCAGCCACAAGGGGAATAAGGATTTCTGAGCCTGGGGCTAATATATTGGTTTTCTAGAACTCCCCGGAAACCCTCGAGTCTGACCATGTCATTATATATATCTTTTCTGTATAGGTTTAAGGGATCATGTTAGTATAGACTGTAGACATATAGATTCATATGATAATATACACATTTTATATTAAAAGCTTTAAAGTACCTTGTGGGCTTGTATAGAGATCATAGTAGGCCTGTATGAGACAGCTAAAGGCATAGGAGTTTATAAGTTAGCATAAGATGGCATGAGATAGATACATCTGTGCATTGGGCAGTAATGTGGAAATTCAGGGGCTATATTTTGATTGTGAACTGTGTCTGAGGTAGGTCAGCAGACATCAAAACAAGAAGGACTTATCTAGTCTGAGCCCTAAAATATCTAAAAGTATATCGCAAAACCCACAGAAACATCTAGAAATAATGAAGGGAAAGACAGAAGAACATTCTGGAAGGATGGCATGCATCAATCATTTGCACAAATCTGCTAACCTATAGAATAAATGTACCCCTACAATTTTGGGGGTGAAGAACCCATCTCTGGGTATAGAAGGACCCTAACCAACCCATACTATACAGGGTATAAAGGGACCAACCCTGTTGCTGAGGGTAGCTTCTTAGTTCTTAGCCTCTTGAAGCTTTTAGCTCCATATCAAGCTTCAGTTTCTTTGACCAGCTGCAGTGCCAGCCCTCTCTCTTCCTACCAGCTAGCTAGTTATTTTAACAGTTTAAGTATACCTTAACTATAGCTGTTTAATTTTGTCAAGTCCTTCATCTCCCTCTCAAGTCAAGCAATTGAACCCCACAACGGATGTGAATATATTAATACAAGGTATATAACATAAATCTTAGTATAGTTTAAACCATACCACAGAGTATTTCCTGTCTACTTCAGAGTAGAAATTGCCTGATTTGATTACTCATTAGTTCATTTAATTCCCTTCCAATTTTCATTGTTTATCATTTATGCTTATTGCAATAGAAGGTTTTCATATATAAATACTTTTGAATATCTATGTAACAATTCCTGTCGGGCATCCCAGGGGTTCCTGTTAAAATTTTCTGTTGTTGGATTGAGGTAAAATCCCCAGTCCCTTATTAGGGTTCATTGGTAACCAAATCCTAACTTAAAATAATAATCAGACTACAAAGTAGGTTGGGGCTAATAGATAGTCACTAGCATCAAACAGCTGTTCTGTGGCTTACATCAACTAAGTTGGAGACCTCAGTCCAGTTCTAAATCCACATCTCAAAAATATCCACATCTGGCACTATTTAGTTACTGCATTGATGGACTCAGATTAGGTTTGTAAAAATGCTGGTCTCCTACAAACCCTTCTGTAGTGATCTTCCTAAGCCAGAGTTAAACTATCACTCATATGACCAATAACTGGTGGATCGCAAGCTAGCCAGGAAATTGGACCAAGCAATACATTCATTTTAAGTTTTTCTTCTTGGGACTACATTTAAAGATTATTTATCTACAGAAAAAAATAAAATAGATATTCCCATTAGTGGTAAATACATCAGGAACAGGAAAGGACAATGTTGGATGCAGACGATGTACCAAAAAGCGATCCAAGATATGAAAAACCCATGGGCAGGAATCCAACACCATAATACAGGAAAGTTTCTAGAATAATGTACAGGCAGTGTAAAAATGATAAGGTAATCAAAAATAGGGAATAAAATGAAAAATGCACATTAAGTGTTGGTAAAGACAGATGATGTGAAGTATCTTACACTGAATATTAAACAAGATATCATGGGAGTTCATAGGTTTTCTAGGATAGGGAGAAGACTTTACATTTTCAGAAGAGAGATATTGTAGGAAAAAAAAAACTGTTTGCTTCAGTGTTCATAGTAAAGGCATTTTATCTTTTTCTATATTATTTTTCCTCCAGTGGAAAAAGAATGGCATTTCTGACACCAATTTGTGTAACAGAATTTAATATATTTTTGAGGGTAAAAATAGAAAGAAAAAAGGGAAAAAAAAGAGAGAAGAATTATCAAGGGACCACAGTTTAAATCAAGAAAGAGCTCCAAATAAATCAGAGTTCATGAAGACTGGTACCCAAGCTAGCAGATCTTTCCAGTATTAGATAGAAGGATGGTGGGAGAGAAGTAGCAAGATGTAAGATAAGTGATCACTCAGTTTGCAGCTTCATTCTTCTCACAAAAAACAAGAGTCCTGTGGCACCTTATAGACTACCAGATTTTCTTCGGCATACGCTTTCATGGGCTATAACCCACTTCGTCAGATGCATGAAGTGGACATCCCAGAGGAGAGGTGTATATATACACGTCAGGATGGAGGAGGGCAAGTGTAGGCAAAGTCAGTTCAGAGAGCAGATGGGGCCTATTCACACCTGTTGATAAATGTGTGAACAGAACAATCACTTTTTGTAGTGTGATAACCATTCCAAGTCCCTATTCAGACCCAGTCTGATTGTGTCAAGCTTGCAAATCAGCTCCAGCTCTGCAGTTTCACGCTGAAGTCTGTTTTTGTAGTTTCTTTGTTGAAGTATGGCAACTTTCAGGTCAGCTACTGAGTGTCCATGGAGGTTGAAGTGTTCTCCTACAGGTTTATGGATGTTGCCATTTTGGATGTTGGATTTGTGTCCATTTATCCTTTTGTGTAAGGACAGTCCGGTTTGGCCGATGTACATGGCAGAGGGACATTGCTGGCTCATGATAGCATAAACCACATTAGTGGATGTGCAGGTGAATGAGCCCCTGATGGTGTGGCTGATGTAGGTGGGACCTGTGATGGTATCACTGGAGTCGATGTGCAGGCAGAGTTGGCACTGGGGTTTGTTGCAAGGCTACGTTCCTGGATTAGTGTTCTTGTTATATGGTGGTCGGTTGTTGGTGAGTATTTGCTTCAGGTTGGGGGGCTGTCGGTGAGCAAGTACATCGGACAAACCGGACTGTCTTTACGCAAAAGGATAAACAGACACAAATCCGACATAAAAGATGGCAACATCCATAAACCTGTAGGAGAACACTTCAACCTCCATGGACACTCAGTAGCTGACCGGAAAGTTGCCATACTTCAACAAAAAAACTACAAAAACAGACTTCAGCGTGAAACTGCAGAGCTGGAGCTGATTTGCAAGCTTGACACAATCAGACTGGGTCTGAATAGGGACTTGGAATGGTTATCACACTACAAAAAGTGATTGTTCTGTTCACACATTTATCAACAGGTGTGAAAAGGCCCCATCTGCTCTTTGAACTGACTTTGCCTACACTTGCCCTCCTCCATCCTGGTATGTGTATATATACTTCTCCTCTGTGATTTCCACTTCATGCATCTGACGAAGTGGGTTATAGTCCACGAAAGCTTATGCCGAAGAAAATCTGTTAGTCTATAAGGTGCCACCGGACTCTCATTGTTTTTTGCTGTACACAGACTAACACGGCTACCCCTCTGAAAATTCTTCTCACAGCATACTTAAAAAAAATCACCTAGGGTGAACTTCTCAATGGCTATGAGTGACTGCAAGAAATTATTCAGATTTAGAAAATGTATAAAAGGAACATTAGAGAAAAGATGGGTGAGGTAATATTTTTTATTGGGCCAGCTTCCAGTGATGACAGAGACAAGCTTTTGAGCTACATAGAACATTTTCTTCTGCTTAAGGAACTCTGTCTCCTACAAAAGACAAAGGCTTCACATTGAAGTCTTAAAAGGTCAACAAAGGAACTGCTTCAGCAGCAAATGCACCCACAGTCACAAGAATGACCCTTCAAAAAACACCTTGATTAAATATATGGACCTAATAAATTAACTGATCTCAGTACTGGATTCACTCATTAAAACTGAGCTTCAAGACTACAGAATGTGGCAATGAAAGCCACATGACTTGGAAAAACGTGTGCTCTGAATATGAATATTTTTAAACAGAGTAAAGTTTGCAAAGTAAAATTGACTAAATGGATATTTTTGTTTGAACAAGGCACCTGGGCAATCTTACAAAGTGGATTTGGAACATATTCCACCATATTGATTTAAAGAAATTTGGTTTTGTAAAAATGAATTGCCTGTATCTATGAAGATCTATTATGATTTAAAACAGTGAGCCATTTCAGAGTATGTCAATAGTGAGAGTTAAAGTGTCGGGGGGTAATAAGCAACCAAACAGAAGGCACAAAATTTAGTGTCTGAAAATACCAGTACAGAGCCCTACACTTGGATGTTAAGAAAAGACTACACAAAACTAGCCATTAAAAGACAGTTACATTATATGGGTGTGTTTTAGTCAAAGTTATGGTACTGTTTGCCAGCAAAACACATCCTTTGTATCCTGGGGAAGCAGAGTGTTCTGGAAATATAAGAACCAAGTTCTGTGTAACATAGGAAATAGTAAGTATTGGCACGCCTAACAGAAACAGATTCATGTCTAGTCTTCCTTTACAATGTCTTTCCAATATAACTTTAAATTAGGACTATACTAAAATTTAGTTTCTAGTAGACATTCAACCTAATTTTAAGTTGAAGCTCTTTGATTTTGCTTTGACTAAATTATTTTTAACTATTTAGCCAAGGATTGTATTTAGCAGAGGCAGTTGAAACATTACTTCCTCTCCTTATGGGCAGTTTTGCTGGAGATCTAGTATAGCTCTGGCGAGGTATTCTGCTCCCAGGGTACCTGCCTGCAGTACAAGACCTCTCTGCAAGCCTCTACCTTAATTCATTTCAGAAATGTTCCCCTTAACATCACTATTACCCTTTCATAGTTATGTAACTACTTCCTTTTACTCACCACCATTGCTCTTCACCTCTTTGGTATCAGAAGTGATATGTAAGGTATCCATATGGAGATTACTTCTCTCATTCTCTACTCTTGCAAACTGTCATTTTAAAACATTTACCAGAGCACAAAGACAGATTGCTCCAAGAGAGGGGCTACACTATGTAGGAAAGTCTTAATATAAAGCAACACTGAGGAACGGGTCAGGTCTACGTCACAGGATATATCATGTGACTGCATTGGGTAAGCAGTATGGATTCCTAACCTTCAGCCTTGGTAAGTTTTGTTCAGGATAGGGTTTTGCTCCTTGCCTGCTCATACAGGGTAGGCAGCACGTATTAGTCTTGTGTAATAGACTATAAGTTGCTTAGTATAGAATTTCCTTGGTAGCTTGGGTGTCTGGGCATTGTCTGTATTTTAACTTTCTCTTCCCCTTTTTTGCTCATTAATCCAGGTCCTTGCTCCCTTTGGTAACCCCCTGCCCCTAGGATGTGTTAATTCAGCAATTTAGTACAAGATCAGAGGATAGAACGCCTGCGCAAAATGGATAAAGTCAGTAAAAAGAAAACTGAGGTGTGGATAATTATATACATTACGTAGGTACTGATGTAACCAAATAAGGGTCTTCAGGACACTGTCAATCATATATGCATTATCATACTGTTCTGTATAAGAGTTGTGAAACAACCCTGCTGTGCTCACTCGAGACATCAAGGAAACGAGTGGTTAATAAAGGGTGCCGTTCGACCCAATCCTCCTCCAGGACAACCTATGTTTTTCATTCCAACACACAAAGCCAGCCCAATTTAGTCCTTAATGCTGGAATTCTGTATTGCAAGGTATATACCAAAGCATTTATTGATTCCTCTCTCCCTTAAGACCCCATAATAAGAAATTCTTCAAAAAATTCTCCCCCCTCCCTTAACCTCCACTTCCACAAAAATGCACAATTTCATCAAAGAAATCTTTAATTTTTAGACATATTATGAAGGCACAAGTTCAGTTCTCAAATCTTCAGATACAATAATATTTCAGTTAACCCTGCAAGTGAGGGTTATATGTGTTGCATTTATTAGAAAGCGCTTATGGTGTGTGAAATGTAATGAGTGTTTCCTGTTTCAGTGTATTAATATCTAAAAATCAATACACTGCTTGAAAAAAGATGATGGAAAGAGGAAGAAGAATCTCTAGCTGGCATGTTTTAAAAATATATTGGAAACAGGGGAGTTATGTAATGAAGGAATGGAAGATAATGGTATACTATACAGAGAGATGATAAGAGAACTTGGAAAGGTATTTATTGATTAAATACAATTAGAATGGATCTGGAGAGAAGCCACTAAACCTTTAAAAGGAATAATAGCTGTGATACGAGAGAAGAGGCAAACTATGGATTTATCATAATTTAATCTCTTTAGAGAAACATGATTTTCTAAGGGCAATAGCATCAGATTTTTTTTTTTTTGGGGGGGAGGCAAAAAACAAGACTAATAATTATTCTTGGCTTCTATTCTAAGGTTTCTACCATGACTCATGTCATATACTATATATGTCTTCAGATTAAGACGGGGAATCTTCCTAGAAAATAGGTTTTGGCCAACAAATTATTTGTTCAGTATAAGAATAATCGAGTGAAATGCTATGGCCTGTGTTATACAAGAGTTCAGATATTTATTTAACAGTCCATCTGGCTTTAAAATACATGAGTGTGTAAGAATGTGGATTGGTAAATGTATCACTTTGATTCTGAAATCTTAAAATGTTCCACAATGGAGGGTAAATATTTTACTCGTTTCAAACCTGGAGAGACTTAGGCACTGATGCACCTGCCCAAATTCACTCAGTAGGTCAGTGGAAGAGCCAAGACCACAAACCAGATTTTCCCACTCCCAGTGCAGTGTCATATCACATTTTCATAATCATGTTCTCATTATATGTTAACAAGGTCTAACTTACATTCAGTCCCATTCACTTTTTAAATTATTCATTTAAAGGGGATTTTTATTACAACTTCTTTCTTAAGGCTTTGTTATTAGCGTAAACATGACCTGCTATTATATCAAAGGGATAGAATTTTTTTCTCCTAAATACCTGACTTCCTTTCAAATACTTTAGTAATTCTGTAAAGGGAAAATACAATCAAAATGTTGATAAAATTAATTTTATATGGAAAATACTTCAATTCTATTTAAACATACAGCAAGAAGGGCATCAGAAAAGCCTCACCAAAGGTACACAACTTGACATTTGCAAAAGTTTTCCTCCACATTCTCTCTTCAAGTGAGCATGACTTCTGGCTTTGCAAAGAAGTCAGGCTGAGCCACCTGAAAATGTTAAATAGCCACTTGTATGTAGAGACTCTTATGCTAGAAGTCAAATTCTCCTGATTGCCTTTCCCTCCTAGCATCACTGTGGCCTCAGTAGCCATTCTCCCATTGTTCACACTTACCCCTTAAGAACATACACACACATTAACCCCCTTTCAAGGAATGGCGAAAGCACAGAATATGTGCTAATGCTGCATACAGTGGTGGGAATTCCAGACCAGACATCTGCCATGTCTTCTATTTACATACACCACCTGATCACTCCTGAAAGCAGAGAGTACTGACGTCTGAGGTTTGCCTATGGGAGAACTTTAATATATTTTGGGAAATTTATGATTAAGGGAAGCAAATGCAGGAATCACGGCTGCCTTTGCCATTTTATTTATTTTGCAATTCCTACAAAACATCTTGCTGCTAACCCTCCCCTAAACCCCACCTGTCTCCTACTTTCCTCCCAACAAAAACTGAATTTTATCTACCATTTTATCGAGTGATGACAAACATGATTTCTTTACAAGTCTCATATTGTGTTATTTCTTAAAGTAGCAACTCAATCTTGTGATTCCATGACAATCTCAGTTTTCACTTAAAAAAGGACTAGCACGCATGTTTTCTGAGAAAACCTTGAAAACATGAACCCAGAAAACAAAGAAAAAACACTTATTGTTTAACCTCTTGTGACTTTTGAATAGTTGAATCTATGACTAGTAGATTTACCATGTATTCCAAATTGTCCATGAAATAGTTTTTTTTTATTAATGGGGGTCTCTGCTATATAACAGCTGTAGAACCGCCGATATCCGCTTTGTTTTCTTTTGAAGAAGTGAAATGTGACTTGAAATTAAGAATTGACAACGCCAAGACAACATTCAACACAAGATAAAAGTCATGTGAGCACACAAGAAATTGAAGAGCCATTAACTGGTGATTTATTTTTTTTAAATCTATATTAAAGCTAAAGATGTCTGGAAGAAGTTAATTATTTTCTCAAGCAATGAAAAGGCACCTTAGATTGCGTGAAACTATATTGCATAACGTGAACATACCGCTGAAAGGGACACTGAGAAGTCATCCAGTCCAGTCTCCTCCACTGGGGCAGGAACTAGTAACTCTAGAATAAGCCTGAAAGGTGTCCATCAAACCTGGTCTTAAAATCCTACAATGATGGGGATTTCACAGTCTTTCTCCAGTCTTCTGGGACCTCACCAGACCTCTAGGAGTTTCCATACATCACTGTTAATAGATCTGAGATTGTATCTAGGTCTTTATCCCTTCTGACTTGAAAACACCAAACTTTATCTAAATATTCTAACTATTTTCCCTCTTTTGGTTTTCATTCCTTCCTTCTTGTTGTTATTATTATTAAATTGTGTTGACTATCAGATCACCGTTAGCCTTTTTAGTGAGAACTGAAATAAAATATGTATTTAACACCCCAGTTTTCTTGATATCATCAGTTATAAGTGTAGGCACCCTGTACTTGAGGGGCCTCTGAATTTAATAAGGAGTACAACTCCCATCATGCCTTGAGGGAAAAGGGAGGAGGCCCTGTGACTCACTACCAGGGAACACAGGACAGCATGGTGGACTCCATTTTGGGGAGTTAGTGCATGGCTCATGCTGGTGACTGCTCCTGGGGGTTCTGAGATGCTGCTGAGAGCCTGCAAGAGGTTGTTCGAGCAAGAAGCTTCAGAGGCAGGTGGCAATGCTCAACCCAGAGCAAGGACAGAGCCTGGAGCTGGCTGAGCTGGGCCTGCAGTGAGTGGTGCGAGTGCCCCTGCCCTTCTTTGGAGCAGGGTTTGCAAAGGAAGGACACAGCAAAGAAACTGTGACTGCGCTTGAGAGGAGGCAGAGAGCCTCTTCAAGCCAGGCCATGGTCACTGACATTTGGTTTGGCCACCTCCTAATATTCAGCATGATACATTGGCTAAGCTGAAACACCAACCCACCAGAGTGCTGTCTCCATCACACCTTCAAGCATGCCTATGCAAGCAAGAGGACAGGGGTCTGAGCCCTGGGGCAGTATGCGCTCCCGAGGTGGGGAAATAGTGGCAGTACAAATGCCACTTAGATAAGTTTCACTTATTACTGTATTCTGTGTTTGTTAATTGATTTATTCAACTGCCCATATGATATTTAGTTTCAGCCTGAAATATCAAGTTTCCTTAATTTATGTAAAGGTTTGTTAACACTAATTTAATAATTGGATGTATTGTATGCATAATTGAATTAGACCTATGCCACAGATTATTCTTATTAGCAAGGGTTTAGTCCTGGAGGCTCGCAAGGCATGCCACTGAGCATGTACAAGATCCAGCCAAGGGGAGGCACCGCCAGTTTTAAATCCCTGTGAGCAAAGGGAGTGCAGCAGAGGGGTGGACAGAGGGTTCCCACTTAATCCCAAATCACCACTGGTATATTCAGGATCTCCTTTTTATCATTAAAATTAAGCCCCTGTGCAAACTTGAGTGTTGCCTGCTCCCAAGTAACCCAGGGAGGAAAAGGAGGAGGTTACCCAAGATCATCTCTGATAAGATGATCTGTACTTTCCTTTGTATTTCTCTTCTTCCTAATTACAAGTTCCAGATGGGAAGCCATGTACATCTATTTCAGCAAAATAAACAAGGAGTCCTGTGGCACTTTTGAAGACTAACATTAATTTATTGCATGAGTTTCGTGGGCACAATCCCACTTCATCAGATGAATGAAATAGAAAATTTATCACGTTAACTGTAAATATATACATACAGAGAAGGATGGGTCACAAGGTCAATTCAAACCGTTTCAGAGGGATAGACTGCTAGCTATGTCTGCGAAGTAAACAAGCTGTTTTGATTCAAACAGCATCGAAGAGGGAAAACAAGAAGTTAGCCTCTGAATGTTTAAGTCATTACAAAAGTGATTTCCCCTCTACTACCCTTCTCAGCTCTTGCTCTCCCTCTTCAACACTTTGAATCAAAACAGCTTCTCTACTTTGCAGAGATAGTTCCAGAAGGGAAGACTGGTAGCCTGTTTGAACTGACCTTGTGACCCACCCTTCTCTGTATGTATATATTTACAGTTAACGTGCTACAATTTCTATTTCGTTCACCTGATGAAGTGGGATTGTGCCCACGAAACTCATGCACTCAATTAATGTTAGTCTTCAAAAATGCCACAGGAGTCAGGAGTCCTTGCTTGTTTTGCTGAAATAGAGTTACATGGCTACCCATCTGGAACTTGTCCTTAGGAAGAAGAGAAATACAAAGAAAAGTACAGATTCTCTTAGCAGAGAAGATCTTATGTAACCCCTCCTTCTCCTCCCTTGGTTACTTGCTTGCTCCAAAATGTATTTAAGGACCTTTGTCTTATTACCTTTTATGTCCCTTACCATACGTGACTCATTTTTGGCCTTTGCCTTACTGATTTTGTTCCTACATTCTTGTCCTGTTCTTTTGTACTCCTCTGTAGCAATTTGTTCTTGTTTCCACCTTCTGTAGGATTCCCTTTTGATTTTCAGGTCATTAAAGAGCTCCAGCCCATCATGATCTTTTAATATACCTTCTATCTTTCCTCTTCATCACTGTAATTTCCAGTTGTGCCTTTAATATTGTCTCGTTGAAAAACTCCCAGCTCCCCTGAGCTCCTTTGTCCCCTAGACTTTCTTGCCATGGAACCTCTCTTACCATTTACCTTTTCTGTATTTTAATATTGAAAAGAACTGGGGGAACATTTACTGCACAGTGTTATAATAATGAAGTATTTAGCTGGATTTCCATTTACCACGTACCATCAATGTGGCAAAATCAAGCCCTTTGCCATTTAGTGCTGACATGGGAAAAGATTCATGTTGAAATGTACTGTAAGGATGTAAGCAAGGTTAGGAATCTGAGAGCCTCTCTTGCTTAGCAGCTAAGTAGGGCGGGGGGTCACTGATTTACCTGTGCTTGGTATTTGCATGACACTCAGCATAATTTCACCCAGAGGCTGGGCATGATGGGAGTTGGTATGTGTGACTGGTTCAAATCCTCTAAATCTGGTGTTTTATCAGAAGGGGGAAAGGAAATATTGTTCTTTCATGATATGCTACTCTTTGATTGTATATCTGTTATTGACCAAGCAGCTGATGGAAACGTCACCATCAGCAATAGAGAACTTGGAAAAGTGAGCAACCCTAGTTTTCAGAATTGTAAAACCAGGTGGGGAGGGGTGTGAGCACTAGCTCTGCTGGAGCTGTGCCTTAAGTCAACACCTATTTCCCCACCCATTGTTAAAGAATAGACCTAAAGATTCCTTGTAGAGGCTCTATTGTTACTTTGATTGAGCTGGAATCACCAGGGAAACAGACACTTCCCAGCGAGCTGAAATCACTAGGGAAGCAGACACTTCCCAGCGAGCTGAAATCACTAGGGAAGCAGACACTTTCCAGCAAGCTGAAATCACCAAGAGCTGACAGCAGGCGGAACCAGCGGACAGCAGGTGTGAGCAGCGGGTGGAGCCAGCAGACAGCAGGCAGAGCCAGCGGACATGAGGTGTGACCAGCGGGCGGTGTGGCGGAGCCAGCAAACAGCAGGTGTGACCAGCGGGTGGTGTAGTGGAGCCAGCGGACAGCAGGTGTGACCAGAGGCCAGCGGCAGAGCCGGCGGACCCAGACAGCGTCTGCGGACAGCGGGTGTGAGTGGCCAGTGGGTGGTGTGAGCAGACCTTGAGGTGGCAGAGGACAATTGGAGGGGAGGACTGAGGGCTGACTCCCCCTCCTCCCCTTACTGGTGGAATGAGTTCTGTCTATTAGGTTTTGTGGGAATCTTTGCACTGTATCCCAACCAGTGCTGCATTTTGATGTTGCCTTTATATAGTCTTTATTAAACCTTTTATGTGCTACACTCAGACTGGTGCTTGCGAGCGGGGAAGTATTGCCCTTCTAGGGCGCCCAGGGGGTGATGTGTAATTTCCCAGAAGACTGGGTGGGGGCTCGAGCCAATTGTTGGTGTAACATTATTTGGGAACCCCTAGAAACAGAACCCGGTCCTTTGCTGCTGCCGTCATGGCTCGGCAAACGGGTTACAGTACCATAGGATCATATTAAATTTATGTCCAGCACAAAGATTATCCCTGTCAGGGAATAGACTAATTTGTGCAAGACATGAAAAAGTTTCATAAGAGAACATTTGCAAACATACAGACTATGGTAACTATCCCCCTCCTTTGTACCCTAAATCCCTTCTTAGCTATTCATTTTCAGTTATTTAGGTACAGTCAAATGCCCAATGTTTAGTCAGGCAAAACATCCTTGGAAAGATCCTCAATGCAACAATTTACGTGAAATAGCCAGTAATAAAAATAATGAAATTACTATAAAACTTAACATTCAAGGTTTTGTTCTGTGTTTATACTCTATGATAAAGATACAACATGAGAAGTATGCAGATATAGATTTTGAGCTCATTGTTTCTGAGGTAAATATGAGCCTTTATGTTTGGAACATTAAACAACCTGTTGTTACTAGACAAGATACCTTCATTCAAGTAAAGTACAGTTTATTAATCTGTCCAAGGGCAATCTGATTTTAAAAGTGGCCACCCCCCCTTTTTTTTTTTAAATTCTTCTACACAATTAGCTATGTTCAAGCTTCCAAATCTTCAAGTAAGGACAGACCTCTGAGCAGAGTCAGGATGAATTAACCAAAAGAGTTGGCTAGACAGACAAATCATATGCTTTTTCTACTAAGAGTTTTTTCTACCACTCACATGCTTCTTTCTATTTTTTCCACTTATCTTAAATGTCAGGTTCAATGAGCTCATAAAGCAGGAATATTAGAGATGGAGAACACTTATCACTTCACCTAGTCTATCTCCCTGCCAATGCATGACCACACAAAACACCTGCAGAACTTTTAAATGCAATTTCAACAGTTTAATTAGACCATGTTTTAGTCGTCTGGACTATTAGTCAATATGACTTTTCCTGTTTTGTCACGAGATCATGCCAAGTGCTGTAATGTGTGCCTGGTAGAACCAATGTGTTGCGTGGAAAGGAAAGAAGGTACAGAGAGTTTGTTTTTCTTCCAAATATGGGTCATTCCCAAATCACAAGCCCTTACCAATAGAATACAGAGTGCTTTTACATCACATGGCACACATTTATTGTGAACCACCCTCCCTTTCAGATAAACTTTTAAGCCCAATACCCCAAATCACAATATACTTTGAAAAGCCAGTGTGTGTAAGAAGTTATTCATTTCATATATCTTAGACAATGAGCACATCCAGTAACACTTAAGCCCCATGAAAAACTTCATACATATCAAACACATAGGTTAAGCATAATACAACAGCTTACCATGAATCTCTTTAAAAACTAATGTAGCATACCAGAGAACATTTTTAATCTTTAAGATGTCTAAGATACCAACTGTAGAAAGTATTGTACAAATAGAGAACAACAGACTATTTCAATTAAAAATTCAGTACAACTATAAAGAATCATTAAAGAAGCTCTCATCATTTCTAAAACATAATTTCTATTTTTATTGCACATGCAGCCCGTAGCGCAGCACAACAGATGCACACAGAGTTAGAATCCAAACTTAACCCCATCCTAAGATTGTCTTTAACTTAGGCAAAAATAAAATGTAAATTTCAGTTTAACTTCTTCCTAGATTGGATGTGATTTTTTTCAGTCCTACTTGACGGTTACTGCTATTTCCCTGTGACTCATGGAAAGGTTCAAATTCTTCATATGCTCCTGGGACAAAGCTAGTCTGATGAGCCAGCAGAAACAAGTCTCTCTATTTCCAGGATGCTAGAACCAGATTTCCCTCGGAGTCCCCTTGTCTGTGAAGCTATATGTCAGGTTAAAATCTGTCAAAGTCCAAAGTACCAAAACTAGATCTTAAAATGTTTACTACTTGTTGAGTGCACCATTCTCATCTCTCCATAGAGGAAAGAGGTGTGAGCAACAGCGCCACCTCTTTACTCAGTTCCTTTCTAGGCAGCTGCCACTACTAATGATCAAAACCACAAATACTTTTTAAAGCTTGACTGTCTTCAGAAACCACAGTTATGGCCATCCCCAATGTTGGAGGCAAAGGGGTTGAAAAGTTAAAGAGCAATGGTGCGGCAGTCTTATATAAATGATTTTTTTCTGACAAAACTTCCTTTCACCATACAGACAAACTGAATAATTCTCAGTGAACTACACTGGCATAAGGAGATCTATTTAAAAAACAAAACAAACAAACAAAAAAAACCCACTACATTTTCATTAGCTATGGAGGAACTTCAAAATATCCAGAAAACTGAATTGCTTATATAAACACATCTGAACCTGTGTCTCATCAGATCAGACTGGAATCTCAGAGCTTCTTTTTTCAAGATTAAGTATTTTTTTTTGTTTTAGCCAAGTAGGCACCACCAAAAGAAAAACCTCTTACTATACTTAGGAAATTCTGCTTCCGATTTTGGTCTAAACTAGTTTTTGTCATGTTGGACGCAAATTAATATAAAAAAGTTAACGGACTATTTTCAAACAAACAAGATAGATTTTCCTGAAATCCTTACACAATGTTTTGGAATGAAGGTTACTTCCTTGACAGTGGTTCCACACTTCTAGCTCTTACACGCAGTACTGAAGAACCTGCCACACTCAACAAAAGGAAAGAATGAAGTACTTGTAGCAGTCTCATTTAAGATCACTAAGGAGAACAACAAATAAAGCAAACATCGCTCCAAACCAATGACCACAAAATACTGTTAGGAAATTAAGGGAGAAAAAATTCTGCTTCTTCTTGACATCAGTAATAAGCCTCACAAGCATGCAGGACATAAAATGTAACCAAAAGCCACTATGCTTGTATACCTGTTCCTTGACTGAAGCTAGAATAGCAGAGGTTGTCTCTGTTTCAGAACCATCCCCATTGGATGTAGTCAGCACAGGGCTAAGGGAACTTGTCTTATCAGAAGATGAAGGCTGGTCTGGCACAGGCATAGCTCCTATGATTAAAATAAAGAAAAAATATTTTGATATTACAAACTTCATGTGTGTGAAGAATCAGATATATACAGTAATAACCACCCTCATTTAAGGAAAAAAATAGTGTCCAGCAAAGCTAATTTGTTTGTTAGATAATATGAAAGTTTTTTGTTTTGTTTTTTTAAACACAAAGATTTAAAATTCATTTAAAAATAGCATTAAATTCTTATCATCCACTTTATCTCCAGATATTTAACCACATTGCATCTGGAGATAATTCGAGTCACATACATCTGTAATGTTCATATAGTATTCTAGGGGCCATGTCTCCATTACAAAATTACAGTATAATGGAGATACTGAATAATAAATTTCTATACAAGCAGAGACCCAAGAGATGACAGAGAGAATTCCACAACTTGTTGAATCATGTGTGCATTTACCACGCGCCTATTAGTCTAGTCTAGTATTTTGCCCAACTTCAGCAATCTAGAAGTGTTTTTGGCTGCAGTTTTATCAGCAATAATATTGTAAAACAGCAACAACGAATTATTCCTTGCCCCCCTCCTCGCCCCGTGTTTGTGCTTTTTTGAATGAGGGAAGTGAGAAAGCAAATGATTAAAAGTGAAGCCTTTTTTTTCTAATTTTTTTGTTCTATAAAGCTTGGTATAAGATGCAAGAGAGAAGTTATGATTTTGGCAGCTGAATCATAGTACAAAGGGATGTGAAGTGTACAGTC
This sequence comes from Pelusios castaneus, assembly GCA_007922175.1. Taxonomy (NCBI): domain Eukaryota; kingdom Metazoa; phylum Chordata; order Testudines; family Pelomedusidae; genus Pelusios; species Pelusios castaneus. The sequence goes on from ML685780.1 coordinate 588,391, forward strand.
TCCAAGTGCGTCATATACATTGTAGTTGCCATAAAAGTCAGCAGGGCTCTAGAGAAAATGCACCTGCTCCTACATCATTTTTTCCTGTCACTCGCTAAGAACTTAGACTCCACATTTTTTAAAAAAAGCAATCTTTAGTTTACAGTTCTTGTTCCTCTAACTTCATTCACCACTTAAACCGGCCCTTGTGATACGAGTCTTCTTACATGGGGCTAAAAGATCTGAAGAGCTCGTGTCCAGAAGAAAAGTAATTAGATAGTTGGTGTTGCACAAATGCAGACTTAAGTACAATACACTTCAATAGCAGTGAAGTTTGGGATTAAAATACCCAAAACTGTTCTCGGCACAGAGGAAATGTGCCTGCACATACAGCTAACCATATAAAGTAAAGCCCTGCAGTGACCCTTTAGGACATTGGCCCTGAATACTCATTACCACATGAAGGTACTCATTTGGCCTGGTTTGATGCAGCTGTCCAAAAGGTTCTGTAAGCTCATTTGACATTAGCAGGATGAAGAGAAAAATACACCCTTAGAAAAGGATACAGAGAGGCCACCTCAAAATATTGAAAAGTGTTGTTGCATGATAAATTTCTTCCTAATCCCTTACAGTCAGTGATTGGTTGAGATGGCTTATACATTTTTTGAACTTAATGTAATTATAGCTGTTCTTATTCATATGAATAATGAATCCTTTTCATTGTAATTCTTAAGAAAATTACTGAAGATGGAAATGGGTGGGCCTCAGGCCCTGACAGCATCCTCACTCCATATCTTTTGAATGAAGTCATAACATGGCCAAGTAATAACTGACTTTCTTAGCATTATATCATTGCAAAGATGAGGAAGCAGGCAGAATTTGATTTTTGGTAACTGACAGATAACAATGATGATTTTAGGACTTTTATTAATTTAAAATTTTCAGAGTTACATGAAATTACGAGGGAGGTCAAATAATTAATGACAGTAGATACTGAGATTCAAAATTATAACCATTAAAACAAATTGTTAACATCACATCAAAATAAACAAAGTTACTATCCTTAAATCAAACTCTAATAAGCTCTCAAAGAACATTTCTTACTTTGCCTACCTATAATTTTGTTTACCAATGATGGAAATCTATTTTGTGCAGTTGGTGTATGTACAGTGAAATTGATGCTTCTTAACGTTTATTCCTTCCAAGCCTGTGGTTAGGCTGCACAAATCACAAAAAATAGAAAGCAAGGCCATTTCCTTTTCTGATGTTGCAGTTAATTACATCTGTGAAATTTAGGTGGGTTAGTGGCTCACACTGTGGAATTCTATTCCTCGCTAAGAAAAGAGTATTTGGATGTAATTTCAAGACTTTAGAGCACAAAATTCACTACCGCCACTTCCTTCTTTCTCTCTTTTCCCCTTATTTTGTCTTTTCCTCTTCCTTGCCACTACTAACTCATTCTCACTTGCATCTCTCTCACCCAATCCCGAATAATACATTTAATAAAATACATTTTTTTTAAATTAAGTAATAAATTTCCACTATACTTGTGTGCTATATTCCTTTTGTAGTAACCCACATGAAACCTAGAAGGAGTAAAACAGGTTGCAGAAGGGAAGAGTACGGAGAAGGCATCAATAAACCAATTTGTGTGGACACGGCTGTTATACTAGTTGCAGGTGCAGCACCTCTGTAAACACATTTTTTAATGGTCCAGTTTTGTTTTTGAAATAGTGGAGTTATTATCCAGCATGTGATACATGGCACACCTTTATTTTTAATTTAGATTGCAACTTGCTAGGGACAAGGATTATAAAGTAAAATGCACACGAGGCTGTCTGGTATCTCTTGATTATTGAAGAGCTTTTTCTGCAAATATTTCAAATGTCTTTGATAAGGCTTTTCACAAGCGATATTAAAAGTCTCTCAGCAATTAACCAACTTGCCCAATTTGCTTTTAAAAACCTAGTAAAGTATGAAGAATTTAAATGACAAAATACAATCAGAGATGGTCATTGGCTATTACAAACTTGTTTTTGCTTTTCATGTGCAGACATCCATTTACAGTACTTTGAAAATCACATCTCTGATTTTTGTTTAGATTGAATTGAATTTTTTACTTGTGAAAGACAGGAAGTATATTTAGCAGCTTAACACAAAGTCATTTTGTGTTAGACAAAAAGAGATGAGGTAAAATCCTGACTGCGCTGAAATCAGTGCCAAAACTTCCATCAACTTCAGTGGGGCCAGGATTTCAGCTGGTGTGGAAAAAAATATTTGAACATTGTCGTCACAGTCTACACAAGGCTGCACTAATATGTTTCCATTTTTTTCTTATGAAGAGCTCTGTCAAAATTAAATGACATTAAATTTTCCCCTCTAAAAAGCTTCAACTCAAAAGACAGTTTTAATTTCACTATTCTAAATTTGTCAAATTTAATAAAAATAGAAGTAGATTAAAAAAATCTGGTTTATTTACTTATTTTATTTTGTGTTTAAAATTGAGGGCAATTTGTAATAAGATTATACTATTTAACATATTCTTTAACATTAAGAAAGATATAGTCACAGTTTTAAAATAGGTAGAGAAAGCTAAATCAGTTTTGCAGAGTAAGCCCTTGATCCTGCAAAGTTTATACTTGTAAATCCATCTGGACTACTCATTTGTGCATAAATTTAAGCATATGTGTATGTCTTGGCAGGCTTAGGGCCTAAAATTATCCTGTATATTCTATCAATATGCAAATTATAAGAAGGGCTTTTAAGAACATTTACTAAGGTAGACAACAGAGTCCTGTGGCACTTTTAAAGACTAACAGATTTATTAATCGCATGAGCTTTCGTGGGAGAAAATCCCACTTCGTCAGACGCTTTGAAGATAGGAAAGTTACAGAGTGGGAGGAAATTAAATGCACGGGAGTGTATGACATAGCATCAGGTCAGGCTGTAACAGCAAATCAAAATAGGTGTTAGGATTCAAAACACTGGAGAACAGCACATAGAGGAGGGGGAGGTCAAATCACTTGTTGTAATGCGAGAAAAATCCATAGTCCCTGTTTAACCCCAAGACAACTGAGTCAAATTTGCATATAAGTTCGAGTTCTGCACTGTTGAACTTTGCCTGGGATTTTTTTTTTTAAAAACATGCTCCAAAATCCAATAAGCACATATGATCATTGCCTCAAACAACAAAGGGAGCTTTATAATAAAGTGCATGTGCCAAAATAAATAAATAAATAAAATAAAGTAGTGTGTATGTACCAACTGAGTTTTCAAATCCCACTGAACTGGTCAAATAGAAACTAGTTACCATCAAGGACACAAAGTCACTTCTAAGATTTCTCTCTGACACATTTCAGCCTTATAACCATAATTAAGCATAAAAAGTTGCAAAATATTGTATTTACATTTCACTTAAATACTATCGAATCCACAATAATTGGTAATGTATGTTTAACTAAGCTTTAAACTGTTAGGGCACTTAAATTCTCACATAATAATACTCTTGATGGAAACACTTATCCCATAGCAATGTGATAGGGGAAATGTGAATTTTACTTATCACAAGCACCATACAAATACATAAGTAGCAAACACATTTCAGGCCTATTGTCTACTAGGATAGATATATACAGGAAACAAAAATTACACATGGATATAGTTAACAGAAATCTCTCACCAGTGAACAGGAGACTAAGTAGAGATTCAGTGCTAGCCTGTCATCAGATCTATAGTTCAAACTCAATGTACAGAAACCATGTCATTGGTTGGATCTCACCCTTAGGTGTTAGAATTCAATCAGTTCCAGTTCTTGCCCAAACAGACTGATGGTGGCATCATCATATTAATTTATATACAAGTAAGTAGTAAATGAAACAGAGCAAGTCAGTATCACACATAGGAAATAAGTGTACCCTGATGAGAAAGGCAAGTCCACTGCAGAAAAAGCCGAATACAGACAAACGGTATTTCACTTAGAGGATCACCAAGGTAACAATATTCCTGATGTATTTGAAAATGAGATGAAAACACCCAAATCAGGACACTCTTATGACAGCCAGTTTGAAATCTTTGCAGGACCAGTGATCAGATAAAAATAATTTCCATACAGTTGGGAGCATATCAAGTAGCTAGACGCACAAACAAAACATTTATGCTCACAATTAATGTCAACTAAAGATTTCATTTCCAATATTAGAGGCTGAATTTAGGCCTTTTGAAAATGTAGCCCAAAACATGCATTTTGTTCAGTTCCTTTACCGGTAAAACCCCAAGCTAAATTTTATACAAAAATGGAAAAAGCTTAGGAAATGTAAATAAATTATTACTCTGAAACAGTGGGGATTCATTGTAAGCTTTGTTCAATTGTTTTTATGTAAGCTTTCTGAGACAACTCTAAAATATCTTAGGCTAAGGAGTATCTGTTGTAGTCAAACCACTGTTGACTGGTTGTGGTTTATTTATTTATTTATTTATTTATTTTTAAAGAAAATGTGAACTGAGCTGTATAACACTGCATAAAGAATTTGGAGGCTGTACAATTACAGACAGATGGTTTGATGGGTGGTTAAAATAAAATCTATCTTAAATAAAAGCAATTCAATTACATATGCCAAGTACTGCAGATTGCAATACAGAACTCAAGATACAAAAAAAAAGATCCATTTCAAATTAGACATGATTACAGAACAGGAATATACTTCTCAACACCTGAAGGTGAGCTGTACAATTGTGACTCCCTTTAAGAGGAGATGGTCCAGGCCCATCTGTAAAACCTCTCTCCAGGTTGTTGGGTGGGGATGAGGGGTGGGGTGGGGAAGTCACATGACAGTCAGGTTATATGGGTAAGCCAGGCCTTCTGGTGTTGGGAGAGAAAAGACAGAAAGCCTGTGAAGAAACAAAAGGGAGACAGAGGAAAGGCAAAATTGAGAGCTAAGGCCATAGGGTAGGCTAGAGAGCACCTGAAGCTCAACAGACCCTCAGGAAGAAAGGGCTGTACCCAGCTTGACAGTGGGAAGGAAAAATCCTGTGTTTGTTTTGGATTTGGATACTCTCGGAGAGGCAAACTTTTCTTCTGTTTTGATGGAGAGGCAAGTCACTGCAGTAGCCACACCAGGCTGAGAGGTTGGGAGATCGAACCTGAATGAGATTAAACAAGCAGTGGCTAACCCAAAGTCAGACTGGGTAGGTGACACTTCTTTCCAATGTCAATTAGGACTGTAGCAGCAGAAGTATATATGTTTATGGTCCTTCCCTTCCACAACCTCTCTTTAATGAAAGGGATGCTGCCAATGAACATTTGACACACAAGTTAGGTCATGTGTAAGCTTTTAGAGAGACCAAAGCCAAAGGAATGTTGCCATGTACATGTTCTGTAAATTGCAGTCGAGTTGTTCTTGAACAAAAATATTTAATTCAGTGTTTGGAACAGAATCACACCACCAAAACTGACCATCCGCAAAAATGAGGCTGCCTTATGATTAGATTTCCTAAGCTGAGAAATGCAGCAAAAACAAAAAAAAAAAGATGTCTTTTCAACGTTTCTCCAAACAGCCAGAACAGACGTAAACACTATGGCATACTCAAAACTAAGATTATTTCATCTAGAACAAACTGGTCTCAAATTTGGCACACTGCTTTTACTCCACTGCAGGACACAGAATGGGAGCACTTCCCTAGGCCCTTTTTTGAGCTCTGTATACCACCTAGCTTTAATACCATGGTGACAGGTGCTTTATTAACAAAAACAGAAAACAATACTTTAGCCTGATAGAGGTACTAGGTATAGACCAAATTATTTCATGTTTGTTATGTGAGCCCTGCTGATTCTCCACTACCTTGTCTGTGCTTTTCATGCAAGAGCAAAGTGGGTACAACACTTACCAGTGCAAACAAGTTGAGAATTCAAATTGGTTAGCGTTCTGCATCTATTCTGTATGAGTGTACATGACTGCACAAGATGCTAGGCGGCAAAGAATCATCCCCATAGTTTTTAAGGTCACAATGTGCCTTTAAATTGCGGTAAAGGGAAACCCTCATCCATTCTGTTCTTTCTGGCTTTCCAGTGAAGTGCTATTTCTGTTGTAAGCACCTTTAACTTTAACCGTGAGTGTATGACGGTATGCCATAGGCAGTAACTGGACTGGCCAGTCATCACTACAGGAACAACATTTTCAATAGCTAACCTTTCTTACTAGTAACTCATTCTTTAAGATTAACCACGTAGAACCATAGTGGGAGCTTTGCGTTTCTTGATGTTTTCTATAAATATATTTAGGAGAACAGTAAGAACCAATGAATGTAAATTTATAGTATCAGAGGAATGAGTACAGATAACTAACTTTACAGTAAATATGCACAATACAAGTACTTATCTATGTATACACAATTTCTTTGGATGGATGGAGGCCAGTACAGCTTATCCGCTCTGCGTAACGTATCTTGCTGTTTTCAACCCCGTAGCCTTTTCAGGACTGTGTAAATCTTTTTTCAGTGCTTTCAGAGTAGCAGCAGCTTCTGTTAACTATAAGCAGTCTGTTTCGCTCCTGGGAGCCGTGTTTTAGTTTATGGGACACAGTGAAACCCTTTTGAAAGGTGTAAGAGTCACGGCATCCAAAGTGTGCACTCAGACTCTCACCTTGCTCCTTTCACTGAGATGTGTCAAAGTCTCTAGACAAAATTAAACACAACAGGAGCCAGGTTTGTTTTTTTCCCCCCTTTCCAAACTGGGATATTTAAAGTTACAGTGTTGTCAGCTTATGATTTTATCCTGAGCCTCTCAGTATTTGGTTTCTTTTTCAAGTCCACGTGCTCTTGCAGGCATGCAACTACAGCAGAAGCTAAGCTTTCAGTTTTTAAAAAAAGAAGACGTTTCAAGTCCTGATGGTTGCAGAGAACAGTATGAAAATGAGACTCAAAAACTCAACCCCCATCCCCAATTCTTTTCCTTTTTAAGTCAACATTTGTGTCCAACTCATGAGTTTGAGTGCTTGAGGCTGGTAATATTGAAGTTACACTAAAAAAAGCGCCTGACTTCAAGAGGAACTGTGTCCATCCCAGATTTTACACTTCGCCCAGTTCATCCGAGGCTGTATGTGGTGAGTTTACTCAGTATCACCATGGATGTCTAAAACCAGTAAAGTCCATAGTTAGCTACGTCCTCTGAATCTCAGAGCCATGACTTAAACTCTCCAAATCTTCCCCCTGTAGGGACTGGGTTTTGTACAAAACCTGGGTGGATTTTCACAGGGCAGGATCATCTTTAATTATTTCACTGACCTGATAAGTAATATGGTGGACTTTTTGTTTATAAATAAATGAGTTTCAGAATGAGGTATGCCTTTGTGCACACACACAATAGATTGCCATACCATGTGTGGCATCAGAAGTGCATGTGGGTCGTCTGGATGCCTAAGAATCAAAGGAGAATGGCAGCCCCACCGTTCTCTTCCATCCTCTGTTCCAGTGACTAGTCATTGCAATTCATAATGACAGTGAGTACTTATTGTCCCAGCAAGCATGAATAACTAATGGTTAGTGCACGCATGATGCAGGACACTCAAATTCAAGTTCCTGCTCCAATACCTATTTATAGAAAGCAGAACAGATTCAAGAGGAGAAATTGAAAGTGCCTCATATCAGAAGATTTCAGGGCCTACCAGGAACCATGTGCTACTGGGAAAACTTGCCAAGAATAGACTACAGGGCTGCAGAAACCAGCAAGGGCTGTGGGTACTGGAGATACACAGGTGAGCTCATGCCTGTTTTTGTGTCTGTGCACATTTTGCATGCATTTAAGCTTGATTTTTTAAACTTTAATTGTCACATTCATTTAGGTGGACTTTCACACACGTGTGCACGCACGTATATATGTTTTAATAAAAATCTTACTTTTTAACTCAATGACTTTTTGGGTCCTGCCTCACATCTAGGAAAGAGGCTCTCAGCATCACAGCAAAATGCAAGTTGGAATAGAGTGTTTAGCGTACGGAGTTGGCGCATATTATAAAGGAACAACTGAAGGTGGAGTGGCTCAGTAACATCTTTGTAGTCATAGGAAAACAAGGAGAGTTTAGAAGATTACAGATTGTTGTAATAAGTCAAACCCAGTGTCTATTCAGTCCATGGTTGCTCATGTCTAGCAGAGTTATGAATTTAAGCTCGCAGGGTCATCTTTGAAGAACTCTGTGTGGCTCTAACGCTTCTCTCTCTCACCAACAGAAGTTGAACTAGTAAGAGATATTACTTCACCCATTTGTTTCTCAACTATCCGGGGACTGACACAGCTACAAGTACACTGCATATGTAACCCATATGCCTGAAAAGGCTATCTCTGAGAGACCTGCTGAGGGTGGGTTACTGTTGTTGGGCAGATTAGCAACCCACAACTGGAAACTTCCAGAAGCAGGGAGTGGTAGCAATTTGAGCATGCTTCACAGTGTACCCTGCTGGTGTGATGTGATGTTGTCAGTCAGATGACTGGAGAGCAGCAGCCTGAGCAGACAGCAGCTGCCTTGAGGGGAGACCATGTGCTCAGTGTTCTGGAGAGGAGCTGAGCCAGGAGTGAACAAGATGTTTTCTCCATGTAAAGGAGTCATTTGCGACAGACCTTGCAGACATGCATATGGGACTGAGGGCTGGTTGCAGAGGAGAAGAGAAAGCCTGCATGGAATGCTACAGAGGATCCAGCAAAGAAAGAAGAGGACAGCGATTTCTTGCCACTCAAGCTTCCACACTGGAACAGAGACTGTAGCTGAGAGTTGGGTGAACTCCACACAGACTTTGGGACTCTTGGGGATCTTTCATGCAAGGGATTGTTCTTGGTTAATTGTAGTTTGTTTTCTTAGGATAAGGTTCATTTAGTTAGTAGTTAATAAAGTTCATTATTATGTTTGTTTTTAGTAGTATTTTAATGTGTGAGTGTAGCTCTGAGCAAGCTTTGCCGTGAGTCCTGAGCAGACTGGATCCTGGGTCTCCAGCTGCTTTCCCCATAGGGGTTGGGATTGATTTCTGTGGGGCACTGGAGAAGGGCAACTGAATGAATTTTGGCCCACCCAAAGGTTACACATACATGGGCTTCAGAGGACAGTTTCATACCGTATTATAAGTAACATGATTAAAGTTTGCAAACAAAGGGTAAATATCAGCCATTTGCTCAGAAGTGAATTGTTTAGAGAAGCCATTAATAGAAAAAGAATTCTTCACAGAAGCTACTGAACACAGCCAGGATCAGTACTTCCCTGGCTCTAGCTTCCACAAACAGATAGAAACAACTGCAATGGCAGGATACCACTGCAGTGTGAACTAACACAGCTTTCGCATAGCTAGCTCTATTTCCAAAGAAGGAAACCCACAGCAGTGCAAGCTAGTCCCTCAAGTTATTACACAGATTTCTAGGTAGGTTTGTACAGCTCATGTTGAAGATTGTGCTGTCACAGCTTCTCTGCTTCAGGATTGACCTAGCTAGGTTTGCAGCCAAAGGAACAGCAGTAACTCACATGCTGTAATAAGGAAGACAGATACCCTGGTCAAGTTCCCTCAGTCACCTTCGGGATGTAGCACATGCTTCCAATGGCCCACGCCTGCTCTGGGATAACAGACTTCTACTGCTAGCAGCTAGTGTAGTTAGTTCTCTAGGTCAAGTGGCAGAAACCTGTATCACAGTAGTGTAATTTCAGAGTTCAAAACCGGAGATGATACATGATGTGAGTTTGAGTACATAAAATTCATTTTCACACTTTCCCTTCTTTTAAAAAAAATCCTAACAAAGGCTTGTTGAAAAATATTTTTTGAAGAAATGCCAGATATAAGATTACTTGCACAGTCTCTTAATTCAGTCTCCTTGTGAATATGCATTATGATGCAGTCTAACTACATAATCACATTCAATTTTTTTCTATAGGACTCCTGCCTGATTCAGTGCATCGACTGAACATAAAATGGGATGGCCATAACATTGCATGAACAATAGTAAATCTGATATTTACAAAAATGTGGAGGGTTGGATTTAGCAATCTATAGTTATTTTAACAATATTTTTATGTAGTCTGTGAAAAATGAAAATACATTCATTTAAAGTGGCAGTTGATCAATGGGTTTTTACTGAGAGAACATTGCTGATAATTATTTCAGCTTTGGTCAGATTCAAATTTAAAGTGATAGTGCTAGATTGTTAGTAAACAGAGCTAACATATTTTCAGACATGACAGCTTAAGAACATATTTCTATTACCATAATACATGGTAAACACACAATCATCCACCACATTGGTAATCACATCAAATTATTAATTAAAATCAGAAAATCCAAATATGGATCTTTAATTCTACATTGTTGAGCTACAATAAAGACAATCAATTCTTGTGCAGGGAAAATTTGCAAATGAACTCTTATGCAATAGGAATATAGAATATTTACATTCAAGAGGAATATAAGATACTCTTTATAAAAAGTGTAACTGCTACAGTCGTACCTCACAGAAATCTCATAGTTTATTACTAAACTAATCTGGAGAACTCGAACTGTAAAACACCACTAAAGTTGCCTAGGATAAGGTTCCAATTAGTTAAGAGAAGTGCACTTTTGTATCTAGCAGTACATTTTCTTTTCTCCATGAAGTCCTGTAGCCAGATTACATGGTGATTACCGTTTAATCACATGCATTAAAACAGTTCTTGTTGCTGTAACTTTTTTTTTTTTTTTAAAAGAATTGTTCCAAGGAACGATGAGTTGTTAAAAAATGAAAATTCTTAAATATATTTTTATTTTACTTTAAATTGCAGTTTTGCTGATACATTTGAATAAACTCTTTATAATCAACACTCCATACTAAGATTTCTGGAGCAATGATTAATATGTATCCTGTTAATAGTTAACTGCTTTTGATCTTCAGCAAATAGATTACATCATTAAACAATACTAGTTTATTACTGGGATGTCAATGAGGAACATGTACTTTCTCCGTCCATGTTAAAGAGTCAATATTTGCCAACAGCTATAAAACTAAGTCATCTGGCACACCACAGTATTTTCCTATTTTAAATAAAGGAAAACTCTGTTGCACCTCATACCACTGTCTTGTATATTGAAAAATGTTGATTTTTTACATGACAGACACCGTACCATTCCAATACCACAAGCGTGCTGACAAATGAATACAAGTTAGAGAGTAAGAACAAAATGGGATACAGTAGCTCTAGTTATTCTTGCAGAACATTCACTCTGTGCTGGCTAGTACCCAACAATATGAAGCAGCCTCCACAATCTTCGATGTTCATGCAGCTGTTGAGGGGGAATTATCCCAAAGAAGTATTCTCTGTAGACTGCAGTTGCATGAAACTAGTTTAGTCATTCCATAGCCACCCACTCTGCTTAGTGGCACAATCACTCTTCCTGACTGTCATAACAGACACTTAGATTAATCAAAATACCAGAAGACTTCTGGAATAGCCTCCCAAGGGAAGTGAGGGAGATCCCATCCTCAAGAAATTGTAAGGAACTTCCTGGCACTGGAAGAAAAATGACTCGTTTGAACATCCAGTTCCTTTACATCTCTAACTTTATGAAAAAAACATGCCAAGCATCATCATTGCATTCTCAAATATTTTAATATGGTGGCTGGTGAAGAATTTTAAGAGTGTGAAGTGGTTCTAAAAAAATTACAAGCTGAATAAACCTAAAGATTTTTCCATTCCTCCTACTCTCTGGGCTGAGAACGGGACAGGGTGGTGGTGGGGACCCAAAGACCTCACGCAGGCAGCCCCAGTGAGGTGTTGGGGGTGGAGGACCTTTCAGAGGGGAGCAGAAGCGGAGCAGGATACGCCTTTGTTATCACAGCCCTCCACCACTGCCAGGCATGCCCCTTATGTGGGTGCCAGGCATGCTCTCTGCTCCCTATGCTGGTATTGCCCTGATCTTAGCAGCTGTCCCTTCCCACCACCACCAACCACTGCTGGCAGCAGCCGTTGCCTTGGTCTGCCTCCCACACAAGCCCCGCTCCCCCCCACTGCTACTGGGCACGTTCCCCAACAACCTGCTGCCACAGCTCCCAGGAGCCACCCACCACTGCTACCAGGCACACACCACGCACTGCTGCCAGCAGGCACTGCCACAGCCCACCTCCTGCAACAGCCCCCAGGCCACTGCCAGGCATGCTCCCCACACAGCTGCTGCCCCTGCTCCCATCTCTTCGGCCATTGCTCCCCACGCGGCTACCTGGTGCCATTCCATCTGCCGCTGCTCAGAAGGCGGGAGGGAGCACAAGTGTTACTCAAAAGTCCATAGGGGAGTTGCATTTAAAAAGTTTGAGAACCTCTGATCTAGACCATGGGTGATTGTCTCTCCTGCTCTTAAAAATCTCCAATTATGGAGACTCCACAAATTTACTAGGCATTTTATTCCAGAGTTAATTACTCTGACAGTTAGGAAGTTCTTCCTAATGTCCACTCTAAATCCTCCTAGCTGCAATTTAAAGACAATTGCTTCTTGTCCTAGTCTCAGAGGTTAATGAGATCAATTTACCTTCCCCCTCCTTGTAACAACTTGTTATGTATTTGAAAACATTTATCCTGCCCCTCCCTCTTCTTCTCCAGACAACACAAAACCAATTTTCTTCAATCTTCCCTCATATGTCATGTTTTCTAGACTTTTAAATCACTTTTGTTGCTCTTCACTAGACTTTTTACAATTTGTCCACATTATTTCTGAAATGAGGTACCAAGAAATGAAGATGACCCTCTATTCAAGACCTCATCAGAATGCAGTAGAGTGGAAAAATTATTTCTTGCATCTTGCTTACAACACTTGTGCTAATACATCCCAGAATGATGCTTGCTTCTTCTTGGTAACAGTGTGACATTGACTCATGTTTAGCTTCCGAGGATGGCCTCACTCATGATTCTTTTAATATTTCAGGTTGGCAATGCCCCTTTAAGCAAAGGGATAACTATCAAGTTTGGAATGGCCTTAAAAAACCATGTTAGTTTGGTGTTTTCATCTCTGTAGCAAGCCATCTTCTCTTTGAATAACCTGGCCTGTTCTGGAGTTTTGTCTGTGGTCTTCAAGGTTGTGGGAGCCCCAGGTGGCTCAGCTATTTTTCTGTTCACTGATCAAGTCTTGCGAGTCTGAGTGAAATAATGGGAGAGTAAGTGAACAGCAGACTGTAGGGAATTTATATTTTATAATATCGGGGCAGCTGGCCACCTGGATTTAGGAATCAAGGAGTCAAGAGGTCAAACCTGTTATTGAAGCTGTGACACTGTAAACAGCTTTGGCTGGAAAGCACCAATATACAGCTAACAAAAGGAAACTGGAATGGAAACCATTTATGGTTAAGTGGTAACCATCTACTGTGATGGCCCTACCAGAAAGCCATTAACAACTCTGGTAAACAGGTGACGTAAGCAAGGTACAAGAGAGGACAAGAGAGTTTGTAACATTTCATTGATCAGAATTATTATTTGGTACCCAAATAAGTTGTAAACATCAACAGAGGCAGGCTGATTATATGCTGTCTATTACGTATAATCTAAGCAAGTAACCTGCATATTAAGTATAGTGAAACCGTGTAGTGATTTAGGCATGATGTAACCTGTTATATTATGCATGAATCTATTGCATTATGTATATTGTATTTAGCATGTATGTCTTGTGAATTCTGTATTCAGGGCTTACTTGTACAGGTGTCCAAGGAGGCAGGTCATAGCTACTTTCTGTGAGGTTTGATGTACCAGGGGAACAAGCATTGTGATTAAAGGAACCATTTATCCTTCCTGGTCATGGGTGGACCTGATCCTTTTCCTCCTCTTTTTTTCCTTCTAACACAGACTAATTAAATTCCAAAGGGGTAGCCGTGTTAGTCTATTGTAGAAAGACAACAGAGTCCTGTGGCTCTTTTAAAGACTAACAGATTTATTTATCGCATGAGCTTTCGTAGGAGAAAATCCCACTTCGTCAGACGCTTTGAAGATAGGAAAGTTACAGAGTGGGAGGAAATTACTCTAACTTTCCTATCTTCAAAGCATCTGACGAAGTGGGATTTTCTCCCACGAAAGCTCATGCGATAAATAAATCTGTTAGTCTTTAAAAGAGCCACAGGACTCTGTAGACTAATTAAAAGAAGGGATATTTACTGATTGGAAATTTACATAGATTCTTGTGAATTGATCAGATTGTGGTAAATTCAACACGACTATAATCCAAACATGGGGAAACTGTCAACAGAAAACCACCCTCCTTTGTGGTCTCATCCTGCAAAACATTACTCATGTGAGTAAGAACTAATCACACAATTTCTAATGCAGTAATCAAACCTATAATAGGTAGCCCTTGTGGTAAGCTGGGGCAAGACGTGTTCTTATCTCTGTGGTGTTCTGCATCCGGCAGGGATATCTGTGAGTGTGTGAGTCTCTGTATGCATTCTCCTTCAGGATTACCCCTAGCTCAGATCTTTAAGTGGGGACTCAGTTAGCCCAATGATCTGGAGCCTGGCTTGGATTTTAAATAGGAACTGAATTAGCCTGGTGATCCTAAGCCGAGATGTTCCTTTGGTTAACAGTTTGGCTCAAATCTCTACTGAGAATTTAGCTCAGTGATTTGTGTGCAAGAGGTAAACTGAGGTAACACTCACAAGCAAAGAAACCAACACTACCACAGATCTTTGTAGAAAAGAAGGTGCCAGGGAGGCTTTATTGCAATGTAGCACAATAGCAAGAGACCTATGTCAACAGATCTGCTGGCAGCATTTGTGCTCTCAATGCAAAAAGCTCAACTGTCAGCAGGACTCTCCATCAGTCCTTCAGCTGCATGAAACCTGGGCTCTCAGGCTCCTGCTTTTATACATCTCTTCAAAGCGTCTGACAAACTGGGATTTTCTCCCATGAATGCTCATTCAATAAATAAATCTGTTAGTCTTTAAAAGTGCCACTGGACTCTGTTTCTCTGCAATAGACTAACACGGCTACCCCTTTGGAACTTCACAGGAAAATGAACTACTTGCCTGGGTAAGAGCTGCACGTCAGGGTCTAGAGACCTTTAGTTGATACAATAGAGTTAAAAGAAAAAGCTAAATATAGTTAAATCCTGTCTTTCTTGCTTTTAATGCTTTTTCAAAATTCAATCACGGGAATAGGACTTTTGGTGCACAAGGAATACAGGATCAGACTCAACACAACCAAGGAAATACATTAAGAGGTAATTATATAGCTAACTGTCACTATATCAAAGAACATAGTCAAAACAGACAACCACATATTGGCTTGCAACATAATCCTTCTTCATGATATTTGAAACTGTCCGTTTAATTTATGAGGATTTACCCTTAGCAGTGATTTCTAGCATGCACCATTTGAGAATAACAAGCTCCTGAGGTCCTTATGAATGTAATTCACAACTGGAGGCAGCAGCACAATCACAAAATTTAAGCAACTGAAAATCTGCACTTTTGCCAATGTTTTTACAATCCCAGCATGAGAATTCCCAGTTGATTTAATTTCTATTTATATGTCTAATAAAAAGCCAAGCAAAACTATCAAATCATTAAGTATATATTGTTCTTAAAAACACCGACAAACAAAGATTTGCTTGTTTGAAATAATTTCAGTAATTTCATGCCAACATTCTAAAGCAAATGAAGAGTACCTTTACAAAACCTCCTCTTCAAAATCTACCAGTCATGAAGTGTCATAAAAACAGCAGATGACAACAAAATTTGGGATTTTCCTTTCATTCTTCTGTTGTCTTTAGAGATCAGTTTATTAAATATCAGTTACTTGTGAATCTACAACCAAGATTTTTCTGGAAAATCCTCAGAGGACAATTAGACAAAACCATGTTTTATATGAAAGGTAAGGGCACCGTTTAGTGAGTTTAACTTCTTAGCGTCTGAGTATACTGTCGTGCTAGGTCTGAAAAGGCCAAGCCATCTTGTGAAATACATGACCCAAATCTAACCTTCAAAAGTATATTGTAGTGTTACAGGTAGGTTAGGGCTTTGATATGCATGTGTGTTTTAGTAGTTACGTGATGATGTTTACATCTATATTGTTAAAGGTTAGCAAGATAAATAAACTGCTTCCCTATCTGCTACTATTGTTCTATTAGAAGAGGTCAAAAGGGAACATCAGTGGCTAGATGGAGCTTGGATGTACCAATGTAAACTGTCTATTAATGGTGCTAATGCAGCTAATTACCTGTGGTGCCCAAGAAGTGAAGGTTTTACTTCAAAGGATAATATCCATTATTATTCTCCACTTAAGGAAGACTCTGTGAATTGTCATCAAATCCCACATGAAGAAATGATCTGCAAATGCCCACCTTGCTAAAACTATAAAAGGAAGTTGGGAACATAATCCCTTTGTCTCACATCTGTCCAAGCTTCTCAGGGAAAGTTTGCGCAGCAGAATTGAGATCCCAGCCAGCACTGGCTTGGAATCACCCTGATAATTCTCATGGGAGAATTAGAGCAAACTCTACACTTGGACTATTTGGTCTATATTCCTTTGAACTGGATTTCTAACAATTGAAGCTGTCCCGTCCTGGTATTGAATGTGCACCTAAGATCTGCAAACTTCAAATTCTACTGGAAACCTGATATATTGGACTTTCAATCATTGTATGTATGTGATTACTTTAACCCTTTAACAGTACTCTCATAGTTTGTTTCTTCCCTTGAACAATAAACCTTTCGTTTTAGTTACTAAAGGATTGGCTGGCAGCGTGGTATTTTGGGTAAGATCCAAACCTATACTGTTCTGTGTAATGTGGCTGACCCTTTGGGGGTCAGGAGAAACCTTTTTGGGTAAAGAGCTTAGAGTTTTAGGCAATTCCTCTCTTTACCAGACCCAGTGGCTGTATTGGGGACCAGTGGCTGAAATGCAGTAAAGGGGGCTGAGTATATTTTATGGTGGCTTCTTGATATCCAGTGTGGGGGATCAGAAGCATTGTTTGTGACTAGTTGGGGAGTTTAGCTCCAGGTAACCCACTAGTGCTGGGAGAATCTGCTCTCCTTTTTGCAGCTTGCCCTGATCTGTGCATATTCCGGTGGTTATCCCAGGAAGCCCAGGTTACATGTACTACAAAAAACAGAGAAACAGGCAACAGCACAGCCCAATTTAAGTCATGAGTAAGTAAATCACAGATATTCTGATCCTAGATACATTATTATTTTTACTGCCGGTTAAGTGACATGGATTATTCTGGCCATTCCTAAATTTTTCCATGCATCTGATATCTGCATTGGGATGCATGGTATGGGTACTGGCATAGTCTCAGGAGCAAGAAGATTTTAAGAATGGTTAGGAGGAACATGATCTTATTCCATGCCTGCTTAGCCATTATAAAGCAGCTATGTTACAGTGAAAAGTCTTGTACGCAGTGTCATAGCTGTGTTGGCCTCAGTATATTAGAGTGACAAGGTGAGTGAGGCAATATCTTCTAGTGGAGTAACTTCTGAGAGAGAAATAAGCTTTCAAATGAAGAAGAGATGTGTGAACTCAAAAGCTGGTGTGTCTGATCAACAGAAGTTGGCCCAATGAAAGGCATTACCTCACGCACCTTGTGTCTTTCTAATGGTCCCAATCTGGCAGTTAGACAACCAACTGGGGATCTAACAGTCAGCACTGGTTTAAGGCAATCTGGTGCCCCAATCACTTCATAACAAGGGCCTCTGTGGCTCCATCCCTGGCACCACAATTCTGCACTGCGACTCTGCATTGCTCCCTACCTCCACAGTGGAGGTAGCAAGGGGCATCAGCACAGGGCCCCTTTTTATTCTCTCCCCAAGAGTGGTAGGGAGGGCTCCCTCCCTTTGGGAGCTCCAGGGCCACCACTCTCATCCTTTGACATGACAGTCAAAGCATTGCTGTTCTTCAGTATTTTAACCTCAACTTCTAGGGTATCTGCTAGGGTTGGTGTAGAGGGCCCTCTACACTTTCCTCCTGCAAGACAGAAAGTTACCTGGTAGGACCGCCCAGAGTAATGGATCTTGGCATTAACAGCTCAATGGCTACATGGGATTGTTTACACTTTTCAAAGCTACTGTTATAGGCTGTCTACAGACTCAGCCAGATATTGCTGCTTTGGTTACAACTCTGTTCACATTTTTGAAATTTTCTTCTTAAATTATACAGACTAGAAATAAAGTTTTAATTTTTTAAAAGTAAGATTGATGTAATCACAAGGTACCATACGCAGAGGACCTAGATATGGTCCTAGAGTGCCTTAATCAGGACCTGACAGCAGTTAGTACTCTTCGAGAGGACTATTAACTTCACATATAGTCACTCCTGTAAAAGCACAAGCTCCCAGAGCTAACTTTTTGTGGATTTGTTAATATCACACCAAGAGCAGAAAACGACATTGTCAACATAGGACATTGTTCAACAGCAAACAAAACAACAACAAAAAATTGAGTCTTAGAACTTTATAATACCTTTTAGGGGTTTACCTGAATTTAATGACTTGGCAATGATTGCACATTACCCATGAAATTAATAAATAGAAAACAATTTGATAAATTTATGAGGATAAATTTAAGCCTTTGAAAAACAATTTTGGGCAAACAGTTCTGACAGGTTTTATTTTGTAATTATGTGGCTAATCTAGCTATATTCCACTTCTATCTAAAGGTTACAATAAGGAATTGAAAGCTGAACACTTGTGTCTATGTGCCTGTTAAATCAATTAGTCATAGAAGTTTCACATCGTTATTGGCATACTAACATAACATATATTAGAAGAACACCTGCCAAAGTACGCTTGCTGTCAGAAAGAAGCTCGATTCCAACAGAAACCCACAATGCTTCCAATCCTCTGCACATACTAACATGTCCATGAAATTAAAGACATGCTGCATGTTCAAAATGCTGTAACTCCTTTTCATGTTTTCTGCATGGATTTTCCTGTGTGGTTTGTTTTCTGCAATGATTTTCCTGTGTGCTTTGTTCTCATATATAAGTTTCCAAAATGGTCAAATGAAAAGTATTGGATTTAAGCAATCATGTCTCCCAAATCAGATATTTCTTGGCAATTACAGATGAGCTGGGGAACTTGAGGTACTGTGGAAACCTGAAAGCGTCTCTTCATGCTTTCTCACTATGGACATATTACTGAATCACACAGGTCTTTTTTGCTTTCAGAATAATTTCTGAATTTTGGAGATAAGCTATATAACAGTTTATAGTATGAATGATGTCACATTGTGAAAGGAGAGGAAATGATGGAACTATGAATTGCATTCAGTTTTTGTGTCTATAGTACTAAAAGGGAGGTAGATGATTTACAGACAAATATGATGAGAAGATCCTTGCCACAATAATCTTTACATAGGCCACAAAGACAAAGAGAAGGATATGACTGAGAATTAACAAAAAGCAGGTAACTGGCCAGTGACAAACCCTGTTTTTGGTAGTCTAGTCTATTTGGTTGTGATTTTTTAATAGTTTGTAATTATCTCTTTTAATAATTTAATTTTTGTAGGTAAGTATCAGCTTTATGGGCTCTTTGAAGGAAATGTTTGTTAAGGAGGGATATCAAGGAAGAAAAAGTGACCTAGTTTGCCATGCATACAGAAAGGACGTTCCAGGAAAATACAGGAGACCTAGGATAAAAACCTGAGGAGAACTTTCAAAAGGTGGTGGCACTTTTAAAGACTAACAGATTTATTTATCGCATGAGCTTTCGTGGGAATTTCAAAAGGTGGAATAACTTATGCACCTTCCGTGGCACTAAAGACAGACAATGCAGGTATAAAATCAAATGAGAACAGGGACCTAGACTGGGCAAGGTTTTGAAGTTAAGGCAGTGTCTGAAGGATCTTAATTATTGATTTGTTAATCAATCATTGGGTCAGAAAGGAAATGGTACTGATAAGAGAAGCCCTTCTGTATGCAGAGCTCTGAATGATTTCAGTGGTAAAACTGGAAGGATTGCAGAAGTGAGCCCTATGGGCTAGATATATAGATTTCTAAAATTAACCTTGCTGCATGAGCGGTAGAGATGATGTTCTGAAAAATCACTGCAAAACTTGTATTATAAATGACTTACACATTAGCATTAACAATTTGAAAAGATATGTTGCACTATATTTTTAGGGTAGGAAAAGTAAAGCTTAGTTACAATTATTTTTGCCCATTTATTATTCAAAGAAAAATACCCAGGAGACCAATAACTTGCCTATGGAAGGAACCAGGAAAAGAAAGAGGCACTGCATTTAATGTGTATATTTAAATTGTGCAGACACTAACCATTTTAATGGTTTTAACCATCCCTCACTTTGTCAGGCCGAGAAGAAGCCCATTTAGAGTTCTACCTTAAACTACTCTGTCTTGAGCACATTCTTAATATTATATTCCATAGTTAATTATACAGCTTGTTAGTGATGTAGTCTCAGGTACTTTGTATCCTTGTAGTTTATAATTTGAATATAATTTGAATGCAAAAACCATCTGGGACAAAAGAACAAGCCTGAAATTTCACACAGTCCCCTCAAAGCCAATCTCCTTAGAAGTTCATTTAAGGACCTCCCTCTTCTCTCTGCTGCACTTGAAACTTGCTAGTTTTCAGTTTCACCCACCCATGTAAATTTTGAGAGAACAATGCCAGGACTCAGACCAATTTGTGCTGGGCTCCACATACTTAGTTTGAATTTTGGTACTCTAATTTATCTTAGGTGAACAAGACCTAAGAGTGTCCATGAGATTTTCTTTTCCACACATGCTAAAGAGAGCTATGTTATCAGGTATGCATGAGATAACACTATGTGCCAGAATACACATTAACGCAAAAGTAGAGATGTATATTCTCAGGCAGTTTTTCTATAGGAGAATCAGGAAGGGCCAAGGAAATGGAGGCTAGGGAGAGGATCAAAGATCTACAGCCTGTTTTACAAGATGATTCCTCACTCTCTCAAACCTTGGGAGACAGACCTCTCCTTGCTTACAGACAGCCCCCCAACCTTAAATGGATACTTACCAGCAACTACAGACCAAACAACAGAAACATTAAAGCAGGAACATATCCCTGCAACAGACCACACTGCCAACTTTGCCCTCATATCTACACTGAAGACACCATCACAGGACCTAATCACGCCACCTACTCCATCAAGGGCTCGTTCATCTGCTCATCCACCAATGTGATTTATGCCATTATGTGCCGGAAATGGCCCTCTGCCTTATATATTGGACAAACAGGACAGTCTCTGTGCCAAAGAATAAATGCACACAAATCTGACATCAGAAATTGCAACACTCAAAAACCAATAGGGGAACACTTCAATCTCTCTGCTCACTCCATTGACGACTTCCTAATAGCTATGTTGAAACAGATGAATAACAAATCACAGCTTCAAAGAGAAACTGCAGAACTCGAATTTATATGCAAATTCGACTCAGTTGCCTTGGGGTTAAACAGGGATTACGGATTTTTCTCTCATTACAACAGGTGATTTGACCTCACCTTCCTCTATGTGCTGTCCCCCAGTGGTTGAATCCTGACACCTATTTTAATTTTCTGTTACAGCCTGACCTGATCCTATGTCATACACTTCCCTGCATTTAATTTCCTCCCATTCTGTAAGTTTCCCATCTTCAAAGCGTCTGACGAAGTGGGATTTTCTCCCATGAAAACTCATGCAATAAATAAATGTTAGTCTTTAAAAGTGCCACAGGACTCTCTTGTTTTTCTACAATAGACTAACACGGCTACCCCTTTGAAACTTAAGTTGTCACTGACTTTCACAACAACAGCAATCCTTTAAAATGAAGCATCCTAAAAAATACATTCTATATTATATGCATGGGGCAGGAGGGGTTGTCTATGGTAAAATTGCTGAACTGTCTAATTGCCTGTTCCTGAGGTTTCTGTATTGGACTCTAAAATTTAAAGACCCTTGATCCTGTTTTAAAATACTGCATTAATGTTTGCTTTCTCCGTTCCTAAGTTGGGCATTCATTATGATGCACGTTGTATGGATGATTTAGTTGGGCATGGTCCTACTTTGAGCAGGGGGGTGGACTAGATGACCTCCTGAGGTCCCTTCCATCCCTAATCTTCTATGATTATGACAGTAAGATGCTGGTATAAAATGTTTATCCTATTTTTAAATCTAAAATATCACCTATCTACTTGTAGAACTTATTGTATCGAGCAACATATCACCTGGTAGATGACGTAGCTATGAATTTGTTGTGGAATTTATTTTATGGAACAATTATATCAAACTAATAATTATCTACAACTAAGAATTATATAATCCTTTTGCTATTTTAGCTTCCCATTTTTCCTTTATCAGGTGAACATGAAGGATGATGTGTTCTGTCAGATCCCGGTTATGTACAAACTCACATTGTTCAATACTTGCAAAGACATTGGACCAGATTTCAGTTTTGGGGTTCCCCCCCCCCAACTGTTTTATAGTCCTCACAAACATGGTAGGCAATTCAGGCATACAAGAAGTCACCATCACTGCCAGAAAGAGCCTAAAACTAAGGCCTCAGTCCTGCAACTATATCAGATAGCATGCACCCTGCAGAGTTCTGCTGGGCTTTGATGGGACTCTATATTGGCAGCAGCAGTGCAGAGGTCTGCATTTGCAGAACCCAGCACAGCCTCAGTATCTTACAAAAAGAAGCATTTTAACACTGAGAAAGTTAATGTGAAATCCTTGAGGAGACAAGTTACACATAGTTTTTACCTTTCTGTATTTAGTCAAGGTCAACCCCTACCCCTTCCTTATTACCTCAACTAGCTGCAGAGAGGTTAAAACTACAGTGTGCTTCTCTACACTAAAAACAAACAAGGAATCTAGTGGCACTTTTAAAGACTAAAGACTTTTAAAGATTTGTGTCCATTCAGGATCTCTGTCAAGCATTCTTAAAACTACAATACCCACCTGTGGAAGTGAAGAAACAGATTGACAGAGCCAGACAGGTACCCAGAAATCAACTATTTTAGGAGAAGCCCAACAAAGAGAACAATAAAATGCCACTGGTCATCACCTACAACCCCCAAGTCAAACCTCTAAAGCACATCAAAGATCTACAGTCTATTCTACAAAATCATCCCTCACTCTCTCAGACTTTGGGAGGCAGACCTCTCCTCATTTAGACAGCCCCCCAACCGCACGCAGATACTCACTGGCAACTACAGACCTAACAGAAACATCTTTGCCCACATACCTGCACAAAAGAAACCATCATGGGACCTAATCAAGCCAGTTACTCCATCAAGGGCTCATTCACCAATGTGGCTTATGCCATCATGTGCCAAGGAAATGCGTCTTCGCCTTATACATTGGACAAACAGGACAGTCTCTGAGCAAAAGAATAAATGGACACAAATCAGACATCAGAAATAACATTCAAAAACCAATAGGGAAACACTTCAGTCTTCCTGATCACTCCATTAATCATCTGTTAATAGCTGCATTTAGACAAATGGATAAAAAATCAAAGCTGCAAAGATAAACTGCGGAATTGGAATTCATATGCAGATTTGACACAATCAATTTAGGGTTAAATAGGTTACATTTCCTCTTGCACCTAAGTCTTTCATTTTATCCTGACAAGTACAGCTTTCACTATTTGGGGGGATGGGAGGGAGGCAGTGGGGGGTTAATACTTGACTATTGTTTTAACCTTTTCATCTTTTCCGTTTGCTACTTCAAATCTTGGCTATTTTTATCCCCAATCTTCAATGGAATTACTTCAGAATTTATCACAGTGCAACTGATAAAAATTCACCCTGCTGTGTGCAGCATATACTTAATTGCAAATGCAGGCATTTTGAGCCAAATTTACCTTTAATTGAACCAGTTCAGGGCTCGATTAATCCTTTTGCTGCTGGCAGAAGTCTTCAGCCTTTTAATATGCAAATAATCTAATATTCTGTTTATTCAAATAATTAAGTCATCTGCTCTTTTTCTTAAAAAAGGTGAAAGTTATGTTTACTGTACCTATATCTCCACTAATATTAGTGGGGATACACCAGCATGAGAGAGGAGTTTGAACAATTCTTACATATACTTTGACATTTAATAACGATAGGATTTGTACACTTATGTGTAGCATTTCATTTGTTCTCAATATCTTGTTAATTGATAATCAAGTCCAGAACACAGCACCACTCAACTTTTTATAAAATAAAGGATAAAGAAAATGAAGATAAAAGAGGTAAAGGTTGAAAGCTAAATAAACTAACACTTTTTCAGGCTACTCTTTCTCCCAGAAGGTGTTGGCTATAATCACTTATGACTACTTCTGCTGAGAAACAAAGCACATACAGAAATAATGGTAAAAAAGAGTTAACTCTTTTTTAAACTGAGTGTTTTTATATACACATATAGTAGGTATGTTTGTGTGATAAGATGTTAAGCAAGTTTATAATAGTGATTACTGTCTGAGCATTGTAGAATGCACAGATAACTTGGAAACGCAAACTGACTGAACATTTTTAATTTTTTTTTTTAAATTTCTGTGTGTCTTAATGTGATGTGCACAACTCAGAGAGGAACACTTCAATAAAACTGTGCTGCATTCATTTATTTCACAAATGAAAAGCTATTTTACCCATGTAACAGCTTTCTTCCTCACTCTCTTTTTAAATTATAGGTGGAGATAGTAATGCTGTCTATGCTTAAGAGTGACTATTACTTCCTATTATAAGGCCCTGTTTTAGCTTCCTAGAAGCTTTCCAAACTTTAGCTGTTTGGACTGAAGTATTCCATGCCAGGTGTCTGCCTCAGGCTTTTTTTTTTTTTTTTTTTTTTTAAATTCCGCTAAAAGTTAAGATATTTCCAAGAATGAGATTAGGGAAAAACACATTGTTTTGCTTATATTAAGACAATTCTTACTACAAATTAGAAGCTCTAGTATCTCCACACTCTGGCACAATGACCTACTATTTGGAACTGGGGTCAGGGATGTGCCTTTTGCTATTCCTATGAGTAAATGAACAAATAACAAGCATTTGAAACATCTTAATTCCCAGACGCTCAGAAAAGACTTGCTAGAGAATTTACCTGCCAAACTCTAAAGCTTCTGTCTGCTCTCCGCATGCTCTTCCCTCATAACTTGTCAGAGACCAGACTGCACATGTGGTATCATCACCAAGCATGCGCCAACTCAGAAAGGTGTATAGAGTGGGTTAGGTTAATGGGAATTTATATTATTAGGGGAAACTAGTTTTAAGAGTAGTAGTTAGCAAGTATAGGCCCAAGCCTGAACCAGTTTTCAAAGGCCTTAGCATAAGAGCTCACATGAACCTATGCCAGAACTCAGACGTCACCTAATGAGCAGCTGCAGCCCTAACAAGCACCCTAACAAGAAGAGAACTCCCTGATAGCTCCCTGATAAGCTTACAGTTAACTAAAAATGATCAATGGCTGACAGCTAACTAAAATGATCGATGGCAATGTGGCAAAGACTGTGAGAACCTCTGTAAAAACAGGAGGGGCACAGGGGGCTAAAGCTCTATAAATGTCAGCCCCACAGATACCCCCTTCGGACAGGGTTGGACTGACTCAAGACGCCCAGTGGCTCTGGTCACTATAGCAAGTGGGGTCAGTCCTGAGAAGAAAGAGAAAGGTCAGGTTCTAGTCATGAAGCTGACTGGACTGGCACGTTGGCCCGAGCTCATCAAAGAAAGGTCAGCACCTGATCCCCGACGGTGGCGAAACTGACACGTTGGTAAGGAGTTCGGTGAGTATTAAGAAACCACAAGAGGCCTAGGTGAACACTGGTTCGAGAGTAGCTACAGGTATATAAGTAACAGGTATATGTGTAACAGGTATATAAGTAACTGAAATAGAAATTGAAGCTTAGTACCCCGAGTCCTGGTGTAAGGACAGAAGTAGGTTATCACCCTGGTCCCCGAGGGTACGGGGGGATAGGTATAAGGTCAGGGATGTGTAGGGCTCAGTCCCCTTAAAGGGATTGCAGCAGGAAGGTTGTTCTTTTAACAACTGGATAAACTAGAAGTTAGTTTTAGTTCCCCAAACCTAAGTTGTAAAAGGTATTGGGCTAAGGTTAGGGATCAAGCAGTTTAGCACCCCAGCCTGGGAGTACAGGTAGATAGCCTGCTGTCCCCTTTGAAGTTAGGGGCACCCCTTTGTTGCTAGGGGCAAGTGCAGAGTAATAAGAATAGTTTTAGTTATTAAATAACAAGTAATTCTGAAGCATGCTGCAGCACAAGAATATCATAGTATAACAGCAAAGATAAACCTTGGAAGTGTGTAACAGTTAAAAAGAGTGCACGAACAAAAGAGATAAGCAAAGATATAAGTCTTCTTGTACCCAAGATGATCTGTAATAAACACTTTGTACTTATAATTTTCTTGATTCTATTCTATTGTTATTTGCCATGGTACTGTTAATTCCTGACACTCCCCTCCCTCTTTTTCTGTTTCCCCTATGGGAACAGTACTTGATTCCTTTGGTAATTACCTGGGTTATCGGCTGGCTCGATTTAACCCTTTATTATTCAGTTCTAGTTCCCCTGACTACTGATGTATCTGTCAGCGCCTCCCTTCCATCAGATCAAGGCCAGGCTATAATCCCGGTGGAAAAGAACCCGGCGTCTGCCTGGTCCCCTCGATGAATAACACCCCCGAGGGGTGACGCCAAACAGTATAAACAGTATACAAGCTCATAGAAAATGCAGAAGCTGAGCAGCACTTTCCTATAGTTACTGCTCCCAGCTGCAGCAGGTCACTGTGATGTCAGGCAGAAGGACTGTGAGCAGAGGACTTTTTCCCACAGTAATCAAAGCTGCCTGACTCCAATACAGAAGGGACAAGAACCAGACTTGGAAGCATGCCTACAAAGGGGCCAAATTAAGGTTGCACGGGCAACTTTAACTGGCATTTCCTAACTTCCGAGTGTTTCATTTTGCAACCTTAGTGTTATTTTTGTGCATTGCTATTAAATACTGGGGTTTCTCAGTATCCAACACCTTAATGAGCCATCTATGCCGCTTGACAGACTGCCCTGCCTGAGGAAGCCAGCAGGCCATTCTAAAGTTCAACAGCAGCTCACTGGCTGCTCCACACCCACAGACTCTCTGCTTCCCTTTGCTTGTCTCTCAATAAGCCCTGCTCCTGCTTTACAGCTCCAGCCCAGATCTTGTCCTGCACCCAGCCTTGTTCCCATCCAGTCCCAGACTTGCTCCTGCCTCATAACTGGCCCTACTTGTGCCTTACCTGACTTCTGGTAATCCATTTCTAACACTTGGCTCTGATTCTTGACTCAGACTCTGTCTTGATTCTTGGCTCTGTCACTGGGGACTCTGACTCCAGTTCTGACTTGGCACTTTTTCCTGGTTCCATCTCTGTTTTGACCCTGGCTTTGGCAATTCAGATGCGAATGACTAAGGCTGACTCCTGCTCTGACTACTAGGCTTGACTGTCTACTGATATAATGAGAACATTCTTTTTGAACCTTGTAAATAAATATAACACACCAAATCATGTGTCCATCACAACAGTTTTGTATAGTGTCCTTTTAGAAAATAATTTCAATCTTCATTTACAAATTTGATATTTCTATGTTAATTCACTGGAAATTAGGTGACAAGTTCTTGTTTGATTTAAATGTTATAGTAAATAAATATAATATGAGTAAAAATAAATTGATCCTTGTCTTGTGCCTGAGTTACTATGATGCACAAAACTTTGTACTTTGTGAGTCCTCTTTTTTACAACAGGAAGCTGTTAGCTCAGGCACTTCAGTTGCTCACCAATGTCACAGAATAACACAGTACAACAGGCAACCCCTAAGAAAACTAGGAAGGAACCAAATCCTTCTGGCATTATACAGCAAAACAAACACTTCACAGAAAACTTATAAGGACCTAGTGCAAACTATGGAGAACAGAAGCAGTATTATATGCATTACGGTAGCACCTAGAGGCCTCAATTAAGATTGTGGACCCATTGTCCTAGGAACTGTACAAACTCATAAGAGTCAGTCCCTGTCCTAAGGAATTTATAACCTAGATAGAAAAGACAAAGGATAAAAGGGAAAACAGAAGTACAGAAGGATGATGCGACTTGCCCAAGGTACAGACAAGGACACAGCAGGTTAGTGACAGAGCTTGGGATAGAATCTAGATCTCATGACTTCTAGTACTGTGCTCTATCCATTAAGACAATGCTGCCTCCTCCAATGCTTCCAGTAAAAAGCTTCCTCAAATCATTAGTCTACACTATCTGAAGCTCAAAGGCAATCTTCAAGTGCAGCCCCCCGAGCAACACTGCGGTAATCCAATCTTTGATCTTTGTTAGTAAAGTGCATTAAAATGATTGCATGTCTTGCGGAAATGTTTCAAAGTTTCCCATTCATATTCATCATTCCTCAGTGGTGGAATAATGACATTTAATGTAAATGTGGTTCTCAAGTCTTTGAGATGCCTGAAAAAATAGGATGATGCAAATCTTGGGGAAAGGAAGAGTTGCATGGCTATATTTTTCACGAACTAAAACAGAAATTCATACTAGCTCACTTGCGTCATAGGCTGCAAACCTCCTTAGGCCTATGAAGTTTAGGAATAATTTGCCCATGTACTCATCCAGTTCATATTAGTGTAAACCTTCTGCCTATCTAACCCTTTCTCTGTCACATAATTAACTAGTAATCTTTTTCTAGCCTGAATTGTTACATGCAGGACAGCTTCACAGCAACCGTTAAATAGGTGCTGCATATCACCCAGAGATGGCTGCCCATCAGTGGCAGGTGAAGGGATTACTTTAGATATAAAAACAAACAAGAAGTCTTGTGGCACTTTTAAAGACAGACATTTATTTATTGCATGAGCTTTTGTGGGAGAGATCATTTGAATGGGATTTCTCCCACAAACATTCATGCGATAAATAAATTTGTTAGTCTGTAAAAGTGCCAGAAAACTCCCTTTTTTTTTTTTGCTGAACTAGACTAATTTGGCCACCCCTTTGGAACTTCTTTAGATATTTACATCTTCCACGGTGACCAATATGACATAAATGTGATGTGATGATGATGAGAGTTAAGTTAGGATCTGAACTTGGGCTTTCAGACACTAACACAGATAAGGTAGAAAGGATGACATTAACGAGATATCAGCCTGCTTGTGAAAATAACAAATGGTTAATGTTCTATTCAAAAGCATTTTTAGAACTTAATTGGCAGTGACATTAGAGCTTTGGAGGAGACTGTTAGCTCTCTTGACAGAAGGTCATGATGTGTAATGAATTTACAGAATATGAACAAGGAAAAGGAATTTAAAAAAACAAAATACCAGTCAAGAATCAATGCTCTTTTGAAAGACCACTAAACCATGATCCTGAAGTCTTTTCCTACATTTGCATACCAAACACAAAATTCCACAATTTAATATCTGGTCCAATGCATTCACACATACACAAAAAAGAGCTAAAAATACTTCAATATTAACAGGGATTAATTAATTCTTTTGCTGCTGGCAGAAATCTGTAGGCTTTTAATAAATCGTAGATTGTTGATCATTCAAATAATCAAGGCAGTTGCTATTCTCCTTAAAAAATAGGGGTGAAAGTTGTTTTGTATCTACCAGTTAAAATACCCATGAGACTCCCAGAGTGAGACTGGTGGGATCATGTTGATTTTCTAGAATACTTTTTCGAGCAGGAGCAGGAGCAAAGTAGTTCACTTTAAATGAATTAGTTGAATGACCTTTTCTGAAGCAGCGTTTATATGTACAGCACACCTGCCTAGTCCTAGAAATGATCAGTAAGTGAAATTGGGAGAAAGGAAGAGGGCCAGACCCAACCTTCGGAAACCTAACAACCCTGAAGAGAGGACCATATAGTTGTGCCTAATGGAAAAATAGGAAACAGAAGAGGCAAGCCATGTAGGATCTTCCAGAGATAAGCTGAGAACGAAATGTTCCCCAGTGAGAGTCAGATGGAGCTCTTGGACTGCTAACCTGAGGTCAAAAAGAAAAGTTATTTCTCAGGCAGAATGAACAGGAATATGTTACAACTTACATATGCCTTTGTATAAGAGGGATCATTCTTCATTTTATTTTGGAGAAATGCTTTCAGAGCTTTGTTATTTGCTTCTCCCCCCCCCCCCCCAGAGGGCACAGGACTATGTTGTTTTTGCTCTGTTAGGTAAGGCGTTAGGGGCTGGGCCTGCTCCCATTTAAGTAAATGGAAAATTTCCAATTTATAGAAATAAGAGCAAGATTAGGAACTCAAGTTTGGATTTTTATTTCCACTTGTTACCAGATACTATACTGAACTCTTCCATGAGAAAAAGGTGTGACCCAGCATATTTGCTAATGTCACAGTATAGAAAAGACTATGTCTATTCCTGTATTAAGAGACATATTAGACTTTGGCAATGCCTGAAGGCAGAAACACCATTCATTTTCATTTATCTTTCTTGGAGAAGTATGAACAAGTATAGACCCTTTTTCACTCTTTATGTAGTTGGGAGGTGTGAGCAGCCAACCAAGACTCTAGGTGGTGCATCTGTTCTACATCCTCCCAGTATTACAAAAACACTGGTAATTAAAAAAAATCAATATAAAATAGAAAACAAAAATTATAACTCTCAAGGGAACACCACACATTTCTGTGGAAAAAATGATATAGATTTCTATTATCCAGAATCGTAACCCATTTCTGCTGGTTGACCTATGTCTACAGTGCTTCTGAATTCATGTCCTGGGAAGACAGTGTTAAGCTTTAATGTTTTTTCTGTCTCTGTAGACTTTTCTCTTTCAGGTCTTGTCTGTTACAGCTTGGATACTGTTCCTGCCAGTAAGTTGTGGCATGAAACTCAGGTTAACAGTCATACCAGACCCACCCAAGGACAAGGATGCTGTGAACAATCAGTAAGGCAGTGGCCAGCTGCCTATTGAGAAATTCTGGCCTAGATGGGAACAATACATTTCTGACTAACTGTAAGGACCCTCCTCTCCATCCCATCCCACCCTAAATATAGCCATAGGGCCTTTAATGGAATTAAAGTGTCTCTGCATCGGTCATTATCACCTCTGTCCTCTCTGGGTGGAACAAGTCTGTACTTGTAAGTAAACAGGTAAAGAATTCCAAGTGGATTACATAACTGACAAAGCAGCATATATATTTGACCACTGTAACATCACCAATCTGAAGCTGTCCTGTCAGTCTTCCCGGTATCATGAATAAACCTCTTCAGTATTATCTATGCTGCCTGATTCTTGGGGAAAGAATCTTTCTGGCTTAACAATAGCAGTTGCCCAGGTTAAATACAACAACCCATAAAACACAAACATTGCACATAGATGAATGGACGTGTCTCATTGATTAAAAGACTGGATCAATTAACTTGTCTTATTGTTACTTGCCTCCTGTCTGAATTGAACTCTTAGTAACCCAGCAAATCCTGTTGTCCGAGATGAGCAGTCAATACATTACATTTTGGTGAAAACTCTTGGTGGCTGCCACTAGACCAGAGTATTAAACTCTGGAAGCAGAAGGGAGATGCTGTAATTCCTGTGGTTTATCACATAGCCATGAGAAACTATGTGCCTTTTGGGATAGAAGCAGAAGTAGGAGAGAACTTCTGACAATTACTTACCCTCAAGCAGTTAAGGTTATATATGCACTCTTGGGGCATGCTAGACCCAATTTCTGTTTTCCAACCAGCTCTACATCCCCAGCTGCTGTTAAGGTGTGTTCCAAACATCCAAACCAAGGAGAGAATCTGGACCAGCCACTAACAGTTCCAAAGAGGTAACCCAGGATTTGCAAGGGTGTACAAGAACCGTAGCTACATGCCTGCATCCATGACCTAGAAGGGGATGCCACAAGAGCCATGTAAAGTTTTAGTTTTTCTTTTTTTTGGACAGGGAAACACCTTTATGGCTGCATTAGTTGTTTTTAGGGATACTTTGCAAAGCCAGAATGGTACAAAGCCAGCCCAGATAAGGGCCATAACACAGCACTATATTATCCATTTCAGCTTTAGGAAACTAGAAAAGCAATGAAGGGAATGGTTGAAGGGAATAAAGGGGCTCCGTCGCATACTATACCAAACAATTGTAACACTTACTTTGTCACCCCCACATATTTTGTTTTCTTATATGATTAGACTGCTAACTGCTAGAAGTGCAGATTATTTTTTGCTATGTGGGTGTACAGTGTGCAACAGTGGGATACTGGCCACTAACTAGGGCATTGTGACACTAATGCAGTACAAGAGTAGTGTAAAACAGCTCCTGCAATTAATTTATCACTGGTCAAAAGCCTGTATTCTAACACTGCTATTTAATGATGACAAGTATTCTGCACTCATGGTATTTCTATTATGATTGTTAGCAGCATGAACCCCAACACCAAATGTAAAAAAAAACCTGTCATATTTGGATTTATGATATATTGTTTAACCATTTTCTAATGGGAGATAGGAGAGTTGGGTTCTATCCCTAAGCACCATTCTTACTCTAAGTCTCAGATGTCATTTCTCCTCTCTGGAGCTCATTTTAGGGTTCAGGACACTAAGCATGACGACTTGCCCTCCTTGAAAAGGACTTTCAGTCTATGGAGAGAAAATGCTTACCACAACAGGTTAAAATTACATCCATTATTTTATTTTGCTTTTTTCAGTTTTAATAATCCACTATTTTATTTGTAGCATGGGTTGGCAATTTTAAAACATATTTCAAATGGTAAGATGGATCAAAGTAAAACCCCAGAGTTGACTGTCTGAAATCCAGATTGAGTTCTCTGCAGCATGAACACATCTCTACTCCTCAAAAGCAATTTTACCATCTAGGAGGCTGGGGTACATTGGGGAGGAGAAGGGAAATGCCACCTGACTAGCAAAACCTGGAACATTAAATGTTTGAAAGCAGAAATCCACCTGGGCAATGGGTGAAGTATAGGGAAAGGTTCACCCTTTCTACATCCTATTTAACAACTGTAGCAACCCACTAGCAATTGCACTGCCATTCCAATACATTGTGATCCAGAGCAATGTTCCTGACCCCACCACTAAGCAGATGCAGTTTCTCTCTGTTCCTTATGTTCTGAATTACCAACAACAATATTATTGCTGGATCTTGTGCAGAGGTGCTGGAGAAGGGCTCTTCTCACCCTCACCTTCCCCACACAAGTCCTCATGGATCATTTTTAGCATTTCTTTCCAGGGGTTAATTGGTATTACAACCTTGCTGCCCTTAAAAAAATGTCAACTCATCTATATCAGTAAGTTCATCCCTACCAGTTCCAATAGCTTCTTATTCTCAGAGACCAACTGCTTATTTCTTGAAGCCACCCTATCACTTTAAGAATCATCTATGATTCATCTTTCTCTGTTCCCCTCTTACTTGATGTAGGTCTTTGTTAGATATCAGACTTTACAATCAATCCACAGAGCTCACAATTCTAGCTCTGAAGTCTTCTCTAGTATCATAGTGGGAAACATCACTCTGAAAAAGGCATCTGCTGTAAACATGAAATTACCATGTATGTGGGTTACAACCAAATCATATATTTGCACCGTTACTATCATTTCTTGAATCCTTATTGCAGAGGCAGTTTGCTTCTCATCTATGGGCTTCTCGTCCATTTCAACATCTATTACCTGGCTATAAGTATATTGTTTGAATTGCTTAGGGGCAAACAATATTCTTAAAAGTTCCTTCTCAGTTTGTGGGTATCTGGTTTCTCTATCAATGATCTCAAGGAGTACACCAGTAGCTGCCAACAATCAACACATTTCTGTAAAACAGAGTCCTGTGGCACTTTTAAAGACCAACAGATTTATTTACTGCATGAGCTTTCGTGGGAGAGGAAAAAAAAAAATCACACTCCTCAGACTCTTTGAAGACGGGAAATTTACAGAATGGGAGGAAATTAAGTTTCCCATCTTCAAAGCATCTGACAAAGTGGGATTTTCTCCCACGAAAGCTCATGCAGTAAATAAATCTGTTGGTCTTTTAAAAGTGCCACAGGACTCTGTTTTTCTGCAATAGACTAACACGGCTACCCCTTTGGAACTTGACTACATGTTTCTGTAAAAATCACTGCACCTAAATACAAATTGTGAAACATTTATTGAAATTTTAAGAGGCTTGCCTGGTGCATATAATTCAGCACTGACTCTTGCATCAATTGTTGTTTCAAATCTTTCCACAAGTCCTCCTGTTCTGGATCCCATTTCATTCATTTTTATTTTCTAGGGGTTTCCACAAAGCCTTTTCTTTTGTAGCTAGAGAAGGTATACATTATCCAAGGTAATTAACCATTTCCAAGAACCATTGGTCATCATTCTTTGAACGGGGATGTGGCATTAGTTCAGTGACAGAAACCTTCCCCTTACCAGATTTTACATTTTTGATGGAAATATTATTACTAACAAAAGTAAGTTCTGCAATCATCTAAAACACATTTAGTTTCAGGTTTGCAGCTCAAGTGACATGCAAGACTTCCTGAAATCTACAGACATGCTCCTCTTTAGGTGAGCCACAGATGAGGATGTAATCGAGTGAGGTATCAACATCAATAATATGTTGATAGATCATAGATACCATTTTATAGTACACTTCTGGTGCTGAAGCTATGCAGAAGGGTAGGCATAAGAATCTGTATTTTCCAAATATGGTATTAAATGTGCATAATTTTGAGCTTTCTTCAGTTAAGTAGTTGCCAAAATCCCAAGGAAGCATCTAATTTACTGAAATATTGCCTATCTCATTTTGCAAACGCTCAATCTCTTCTCTGATTGGCAGTTTGAAATGTTCTCTTTTTATAGCATTGAGGTCTCTTACATCTAAGCATATGCATAGCTATCTGTTATTTTTCTCCACAATCATTAGGGAACTCACCTATTCCATTGGCTGCTCAATTATTTGTTTTACTTGCATTGCTTCCATCCTTGTTAGCTCAGCCTTGAGTTTATCATGGAGGGCAGATGGCACCTTTTGACATAGATGGATAACTGGAGTTACCCGCTTATTTAAGGATTATATATCAAACCTGCAAGCACCCCAACCCTTGAAACAGATCATGGTGTTCCCAAATGAGCACCTCATCAGGTTCAGTCTGCTCTTAAAGGGAGAGCCCCCATTTTAACGGACTGAGTTTTTCCACAGGCAATCAGACTTAAAATTGGTGTCACCTCTTTTGGTATTAAAATGAAGAGGAGCAAATACATGGTGTTTTCATATTTGATGCTAGCAGCACACTTCCCATTCACTGGTATATTTGTTCTAGAATAGAGAGTTATTTTCAGTTTAGTCCCAGTTTCGGTCTTATCTTCAGTTTCTCGTAACCTTGTTCAGACAGAATATGAACCTGAGCTCTGGTATCAGGTTTGAGTGGAATTGATTCATTTATTATCATCAGCAGTGTCCAGTCCCTGTCATCAGCTTTCCTTGATCCCAATACATCTAAGTAAAACTCCTCAACAGTTTGTCTTTATTGTATTCCCTCGACTTCCCTGGCATTTCCTGGGATCTGCAGCATTTTGCAAATTTTTTTTTTCCCACATTTATGACAGAGCTTCCCAAGGGCACACCACTTGTTTAGGGTTTTGCCGAGATCATCATTTTACAAACTTCCTTATCCAGTCCACTCCCCAAGTAATAGTGGCTTTCATAGTGGCTGGTTCCACTTGTTTTATTTAAGAATTTCTGACTATATTCTTTTTTACTCAGTACCCCATTCTGGTGAATTCAGCTCTTTGGCTCATGCTTTCACCGGTCCTGCTGCCTTGCAT
Organism: Pelusios castaneus; assembly: GCA_007922175.1. NCBI lineage: Eukaryota > Metazoa > Chordata > Testudines > Pelomedusidae > Pelusios > Pelusios castaneus. The sequence goes on from ML685780.1 coordinate 624,087, forward strand.
ATCTGGAGAGCCTTTCTCAAGTAAAATCTCCTTCACAAAACACTTTCTTTCAACACATTGTCTTTAATGCCACAAATGATTCTCTCTCTGACCAGAGACTATCAATTCACCAAAGTCATAGGTCTTATTGAATCTTTTAAATTTTGTAACATATTGCTCGATGGTATCTTCAGGTTTTTGAATGCATGTAAAAAATGGTGTCTCTGAAAGGTCTCAATCTCTTTTAGCATGAAATGTTCCTCAGATTTGGTCAGTATTTAATTTAAGTTTATTCTATTCTCTTCTTCAAAGTTAAAGTTGTTATAAATATCTAGTGCTTAGTCCTCCAAATCGTATATGAAGATTGAGGATAACACTATCATTTTTCTTCTTTGCCCCATGGCCACTAAATACAATTAAAATCCGTATGAATTTTTTCTAGTCCTGTGCAACGTTGTCTGACAATTAAGACTGGATGGAGGTTGTGACATATCCATATTAAGCTTTCTTCTCTTCTTAAGCTTGTGAAACTACTATTGTGCTCATTAAATAGGTAACAAAAGCTTTGTTCTTCCTTTGTTCCACATGCTCCTTTTCCCTACATTTTTAGTGTCAAACAGGAGATAACCCCAGAATTACTGCAAACTCTCTCTCATTCAGCACTTCTGACATCATATAATGATCTTGAGGTTCATTGAACAACAAATGAGAGAATGGGAAAGGAATAAAACATTTATTAAAAACCAAGTGAGCCTCCGTGGTGAAGTGCTGTAAACAGATAAACATTGTTTGCAAACCCTCTGCTTCCAGGGCATGTCTCAAAATTCCTATATTAATCAGATTATCCTTTAAAAGGAAGACTCTCTAAATTATAATCTTCCACAAACCTCTAACACTGCATAGTTTTCCAGCCAGGAAATGCCATTAGTACGACAGTCTGTTTGCCACAAAGCACATCTGTCACAATCTTTATAAGTATACAAATAAAACTATTAAAAATAACCTTTAAGAGGAGATTTTTCAAACTCATTTTAGGGCATGAGAACACAAGTCTCTAATCTTTCACAGTTTCATTCATACATTACAAGGTCAGAAGAAACAATAGTAATCATCAAGTCTGCACTCCTGTATAAACACAGGCCACAAACTTCTGAAAAATAATTGCTAGAGCATGTCCTTTTAGAAAGGCATCTGATCTTGATTTAAAAAAAAAAAAAAAAGTCAGCAATGGAGAACCTACCATAGTCTTTGGTAAATTGTTTCAGTGGTTAATTATTATCACTATTAACAATTTATGCCTTCATTCCAGTTTTAATTAGTCTAGTGTCCACTTCCTCCCATTGGATCATGTTATACCTTTGTCTGCTAGACTGAAGAGCTCAATATCAAATATGCAGGTACTTAGAGAATGTAATCAAGTCATCCCTTAACCTTCTCTGTAGTAAGCTCAATCGAGTAAGCTCCTTATCAATATCCTTCTTGAATTGTAGTCACCAGAAGGAGACACAGTATTCCAGCAGCATTTGTACCAGTGCTAAATATAGAGGTAAAATAACCACTGTCCTCCTACTTAAGGTTCTCCTCTTTATACATCCCAGAATTTCATTAGAAGTCTGATCACATCATCACATTGGGAACTCACATTCAGCTGATTATCCACCATGAATCACATATCTTTTTCAGAGTCACTGGTTCCCAGGATTGAATTTCCTATTATGCAAGTATGGCCTATGTTCTTTACTCTTATAAGTATAGATTTACCGTTAGTCATATTAAATGCACTCGCACCATGTGATTGCACTCAGTTTATTAGGCAATCCCAATCACTCAGTCTGGCTATGTCCACACTTACTAAAGTTGGTTCGAATTAGTTAATTCGAACTAACTAATTCAAACTAATTTTAGTTAGTTCGAATTAACTTAATTCAAACTAGAAAAATTTAGTTCGAATTAGCGAATTGCATTGAGTTCAATGGGCCGGTTAGTTCGAACTAAGCAATTAGTTCGAACTAACATGGCCACATTGGTTAATTCGAACTAACTAGTTTGAATTAACCCTTAGTTCGAATAGCATATTCGAATTTATTAGTTCGAATTAAGGAAGCCCTTAATTTGAACTAATTAAAGCCTAGTGTAGCCATGGCTTAAGTTAGTTCAAATTAAGGAAGCTTAATTCGAACTAACTTGCCAGTGTAAACATAGCCTCAGTGACTCACCATCTTGCTCATTTACCATTCTCCATTTTTGTGTCAACCGTAGACTTTAGCATTGATGCTTTTATATTTTCTCCAACTCATGGATAATTACATTAAATAGCACAGGGGCAGCCACCAATCACAGTGGGACCCCAGTTCAATGATGATTTCTCATTTACAATTACATTTTGAAACTTATCAGTTAGACACTTAAATCCATTTACTGTGTGCCATATTTTTATACCATATCAGAGTTGTTTTTGTTTTTTGTTTTTTAAATCAAAATCTTGTGTGTACCAAGTCAAGTGCCTTACAGAGATTTAAGTATTTTATATCCATGCTATTTACTTTATCAATCAAATTAGTAATCTTATAAAATAAATATACCAAGTTAGTTTGACAAGTTCTATTTTCTATAAACATGTTGATTTGAATTAATTACATTGCCCTCCCTTACTTTACTAACTGAATACTGTGCATCAGCTGCTTCATTTCTCTTGGCTGGGATGTCAAGCTGACAGACCTATAATGACCTTTGTCATGCCATTTTCCTTTTTTAAAAAAATTGGCACAACATTAGCTTTCTTCCAGTCTACCAAAACTTCCTTAGTTACTCTAAACCTTACTTAAAATCAATACTGATAATTCTTAGAGCTCCTCAGCCAAACTTTTTACAACTCCTGGATCCATGTTATATGAGCCTGATTTAAAAATGCCTCATTTTAATAGCTTCTCTTTAACAGCCTTCAGAGATACTAGTGGAATTGAAAGTATTATCACAACATGATGAGATTGTATCATCTGTTTCTCTCCCCCAAAAAGAATAGAAATATTTATTGAATATTACTGGCTTTCTGCATTATTATTAATAATAATTCTATCATGTCTGTCTAGCAACAAAGCATTATCACTGTCAGGATCCTTTTTGTTCCTAGTATAGTTTCGAAAATTCTTATTGTTCTTAACTGCTTGGGATTTGTTCTTCTAAAGCCATTACACACAAAATTCCCACAATTCTATTCTTGAATTGTTCCCAGGATTTTTCAGTTCTTTGCATAGATTAAAGTAGTGTTTGAGTAAGAAAGGAAAGAAGCAGAACACACACCCTGGACTTCAGAAAAGCAGATTTTGGCTCCCTTAGGGAGCTGATGGGCAGGATCCCTTGGGAGGCTGATCTGAAGGGGAAAGGTGTCCAAGACAGCTGGCTGTATTTTAAAGAAACCCCGTTAAAGGCACAGGAAGATACCATTCCAATGTGCAGAAAGAACAACAAATGTGGAAGGCGCCCAGCGTGGCTTAGCAGAGAACTCTGCGGGGAGCTGAAACATAAAAGGGAAGCTTACAAGAAGTGGAAGTTTGGACAGGTGACAAGGGAGGCGTAAAAAGATATTGCCCGGGACTGCAGGGATAAAATCAGAAAGGCCAAAGGGCAATTGGAGTTGCAGCTAGAAAGGGATGTGAAGGATAACAGAAAGGGGTTCTACAAGTATGTCAGTAACAAGAAGAGGATCAGGGATGGTGTAGATCCCTTACTGAATGGGGCAGATATCCTCGTGGTGGATGATGAGGAAAAGGCTGAAGTACTCGATGCTTTTTTTACTTCAGTCTTCACAGGGAGGGCCAGCTCCCAGGCTACTACACGGGGTAACGCAGAATGGAGAGAAGAGCGGCCCTCAGTGATGAAAGTCAGGTTAGAGACTACTTAAAGAAATTGGATGTGCACAAGTCCATGGGGCCAGATGAACTGCATCCGAGGGTGCTGAGGGAGTTGGCTGCAGTGATTGCAGAGCCACTGGCCATTATTTTTGAGAACTCATGGCGAACGGGGGAGGTCCCGGAAGACTGGAAAAAGGCAAATATAGTACCTATCTTTAAGAAAGGGAAAAAGGAGGATCCGGGGAACTGCAGACCGGTCAGCCTCACCTCAATCCCGGGGAGAATCATGGAGGAGGTCCTCAAAGCATCCATCCTGAAACACTTGGAGGAAAATAGAGTGATCAGGAACAGTCAACATGGATTCACCAAGGGCAAATCGTGCCTGACCAACCTGATTTCCTTCTATGATGAGATGAATGAATTTGTGGATGTGGGAAGAGCTATTGATATGGTATACCTCGACTTTAGCAAGGCTTTTGATATGGTTTCCCATAGCATTCTCGTCGGCAAGTTAAGGAAGTATGGGTTGGATGAGTGGACCGTAAGATGGATAGAAAACCAGGGATTAAAGTAAGGTGGAATGCACCGGGACGCGGTTCCAGGGCCCCCAAATTTGAGGGGCCAGAGTTCCGGGGCCCCTAAAAATAGAAAAATCCGGCAGAACACATGTTCCGCCCTGCCCTGGCTAGTGGCGGGTCCTATGACCCACTTTTGTTAATCACAATACTTATTGTGTTATGCAGTGTTTGCTAGTTTGTGACAATAATTGCTATAGACAAACACCATATAAAATTATAAATATTTTTATGGAGCAATAACCAATGCATGTGGTACTGAGAAGTGGTTGCAAATGCCTACCTGGGCTGCGGCCCGCACATGCATGAAGGGGGCCCAGACAATATGGGAAGGGGGCCCGGAGATTAGGAGGGTTCCAGGGCCCGTCAAATTATACTTTAACCACTGTAGAAAACTGTCTAGATCAACAGGCTCAGTGGGTAGGAATCAGTGGCTCAATGTCTAGTTGGCAACCGGTAATGAGTGGAGTGCTCCAGGGGTCGGTCCTGGGGCCAGTTCTATTCAATATCTTCATTAATGATCTTGATGATGGGATAGACTGTGTGCTTAGTAAGTTTGCAGATGACACTAAACTGGGGGGAATGGTAGATACTCTGGAGGGCAGGGATAGGATCCAGGGAGACTTGGACAAATTGGAACACTGGGCCAAAAGAAACCTCATGATGTTCAACAAAGACAAGCGCAAAGTCCTGCACTTAGGATGGAAAAATCCCATGCACTGCTACAGGCTGGTGACCAATTGGCTAAGTAGCAGTGCTGTAGAAAAGGACCTGGGGGTTATGGTGGACGGAAAGATTAATATGAGCCAACAGTGTGCCCTTGTTGCCAGAAAGGGTCAATGGCATATTAGGCTGCATCAGTAGGAGTGTTGCCAGCAGGTCGAGGGATGTGATAATTCCCCTCTATTCAGCACTGGTCAGGCCGCATCTGGAATACTGTGTCCAGTTTTGGTCTCCCCACTACAGAAAGGATGTGGACAAATTAGAAAGAGTCCAGCAGAGGGCAACTAAAATGATTAGAGGGTTGGGGCACATGACTTATGAGGAAAGACTGAAGGAACTAGGCTTTTTTAGTCTACAGAAGAGAAGACTGAGGGGAGATTTGATAGCAACCTTCAACTACTTGGAGGGGTGCTCCAAAGAGGAGGGAGCTAGGCTGTTCTCGATGGTAACAGGGGACAGAACAAGGGGCAATGGTTTCAAATTACAGCTGGGGAGGTCGAGGTTGGATATTAGGAAAAACTTTCTCACTAGGAGGGTGGTGAAGCATTGGAATGGGCTACCTAGGGAAGTGGTAGAATCTCCATCTTTGGAGATTTTTAAGGCCCGGTTAGACAAAACCCTGGCTGGGGTGATTTAGTGGGAGTGGTCCTGCTTTTTAGCAAGAGGTTGGACTAGATGACCTTGTGAGGTCCCTTCCATCCCTATTATTCGATGATTCTATGATTTAAAAAAAAAAAAAAAAAAAAAATCTGCAGAAGTATAAATATCTAAAATATAATAAAAAAATCATTATGTCCAATAATTAGGTTTTCAATTAATATCCTGTTTTTGCTTTTCTTTTGAAAAAACAGAAAGAAAATAAATAAAATAGTACTCCTGAATGCTGCAGGAAATTATTTCTTTTTAACAAGGAAATCACTAAAAAAATAAATCAAATTAATTTAATTTGTTCTTGATTTATTTCTTATAGGGAAAAACTTTAAGCTCTCTGCATCAAGAGAGTACTGAACACTATTTCAGCATAATTATAGTCTACTCAATATGGATAAATATGTGATTTTTAAAAAATTATTAGGTTTGTCTGCAGGTAAGGGGATGGGTATGTAATAAAAATATCAGCATGCTGTTGAATTGATTTAAAAATTTTAAATAGACCGACAGGCCATTAGCCAGATTAAAGGTAAAATTTTTCCACTTGCACATACTGGATCCCCCAGACAAGGATTTTCTTAGTGCCTATAGTTTATTTTTTATATCCAAGTCTTTACTATTAGAACAAACAAAATTAAAGGCAGGTTAATGGAGAAGAACACAGAAGTCTTCTCTATGAAGATTTTTTTTCTGAAGGTTCACCTGCTCTTCCGGAAGAAAAAGAAGCAGTGTGAAAATTTATGGTAATTGTAGTTAAATTCAGATATTACTCCTGATCTGAACACCTGGCACATGGGTATGAATCCTAACTTTAATACCAACATTTTCATTTAAGAAGGCACATTGGTAAGATTCAGAGCATCAGTCTGTACCGTAAGCACTATGTAAGATGAAAGTAGTACACAAATTAAATGTTAATTTAATTTTCAAAATCAAAATAAAGGCTACAGAGAGATGGAGGATTCTCCCACTAGCTTTACAGAAGCAATAATTAAGATGAAACATTTCCTCCAGGTGTTTAATCCCTCCAACTGAGATAAACATTCTTAACCAATCCATAATAATCTTTATTTTTAAATGGTGCCAAATTAAATTTTAAATAATGTTATATATGGATAAGTCTAGCATAATATTCAACAACTTCAGTAACACTAATAAAACATAGGATTACTATACTTCTAAAACACAATTATAACATGTGTCACACTAGATACAGGAAGTCTTAATTGCTAGCTGGTTTTTAAAAAAGGTCATTACCCTGCTCACTAGTTAACATCCAATTGCCTACATGGAAGAATACCCTCTTACACAAGTCATCACAGAAAACAGTGTAAGATTAGGAAGTCTGTAACAAAGCACAATATATCTGGCCTCTGTACTCCAGGAGGCCCACCTGCTGTTCCTCCAGGATTCAACTGACCAAATCTTTCTAGAATGCAGAATACAAGAAAAAATAGTTATATGTCTTTCAAAGTGACTCAATAATTCTAACCCAGTGCTGATGGTAAAGGAAACCAAAGAGAAACTTTAAATCCATAGACTTAACTAAAGGGGAGGCAACATTTCCACCACATATAAAACTAGATTTCTATGTCACCTCAGTACTGAAGACTGCTAAACACTTAATATAATTTTCCAAGATCAAAGATTTTCAAAATTCATAGCTGTACTACACCAAAAGTTTCTTAAAATTTACTACATGCCCTGGAACAGTATAATGATGCAGTATATTTTGTGTGAAATAGAAGGAACAATTGGGACAGTGCTTAAATGGCTGGAATTATGTTAGTTTTAAGCCATACATTACTTTCATTAGATATTAAATTTTACAAAGAATCAAAAATAAACCATATTGCTTTTAGTCACACAGACAAAAATATATATCTATATGGAATGGACTGCCAGTGATAAACCAAGATGGATAAGCCAAAAACTTTATCAAAAATAAAGAACATCTAAAGTGGTGACCACCTCCTTCAGGACTATGAGCTATTTAAGGAAAAGTGAGCAAACACCAATAATTACGTTGGAAGTAAAAGTATACAATCACTATCTTTTTTCACTTATATGGCAATGAATAACATGAATTATTTTTAGAAAAATCCCATAGACAGGTAAACAGATTAACATTAAGGAGCATAATTAACAAATATAATTTAAAGTAAACAAGAAAGCCTGAACATCTATTTATGCCTTATAAAATCTATGGCAAACTAAAAAGATTCAGCTTGGCATTTTCATTCATTAAGTTAGGATTGCTTACTAAATTAGTTTTGAAAAATACTGTTGCCCAATTTTGACCTAAGCAGATAGTAAAAGTTTGTGGCCCTGGTGATATTCCATTGAGGAGGAGAAATTGGTAATATTTCCTTGTATATTCCTTGCAAATAAGCAGGATTCCATATCTGAATCTCTGAGCACAGAAGGAGTCAAATAGCAAGAAACAATTATTTTGCTCAAAGCACAAAGACTACTCTCTTCATCCTGCACCCCAACCCCAAAACCTCTCTCCACCTTTCTTCCCAGGTCAGATGCCATGCTTTGAGCTGCTCCATCAAGATGCCTTTTTTTCTCCTGTTCATCTGTGCCACCCATCCACTCAGCCCAAAATTATGTCCAGCAAAACCTCTTGGCTGTATTCATGTAACCCCTTTTGTTCTGGATTGAGAAGCTTCTTCTTATGTCAATTGAAGGGTACATTTATACTTACCAATCTCAATGAAGTTTTAACTCTCCCCATAACAAGGTTCCACCCAGCTCATAACAATACACATACATTTTTCACAATGTTAATTTCATGAAAATGAATTCTTTCCCCCTTCCAATGGAGGCACGCAGAATTTTCTCTGATCAAATCAGTAAATTTGAGGGACTGGATTAATTTTAAAGTCAGCAGTAGATTCTGTTAGTGCATACCATGCAATGGGGGTGGGGGGGTGGAATCTACCCAGGGGTTGCAGAAGTGGCTAGTACAGTATTCTAAATGGTCAGTGTGAGCCACAGGCATGCATTAATTGAGTGCATCCTTCAGGTGGCCTCCACCAACAGGATTCCTCTGGAAGGCAGTAGTGCAGGCAACACCTGTCCATTCCTGGGTAAACACTCCCCCTGGCATAGCGGCTCAGAGCAGTGGAGAGATAAGATTGCTTCCTGTAGGCCAGAGGGTGTAAATCAAGTCCCTCCCCACCCTGTATGATAAAATAATGGTCCAGTTCTGCTTTTGAATATTTTTTTATATTCACATGCAACTCCCATGAGACTCGTATACAAAACTGAAATAAAAATGTGACCTCTATTTTGTTTTTTTGAAATGTGAACTTCAGTCTGAAAATACAGTGTTATGTTTGTGCTTATTGATGTTATTCCTTTAAATATTTTTAAAAAAAAACTATTTGGCTCTATTCTAGATAGAGTGGATTATTTAAGACAGGTAATTTAAAGACACCAAAAGAATTTTAAATCATGACTCTCCTTGGAAGCATTTGAACTAAGGCACAAAACAAGAAAACGTGTGTAGATAAAGGAATACTATGTAAGTAGTATTCACAGTGCTTAATATTAGGGTCTTATTCTGAATATTCAATAGAGAAAGCACATAGGTTGAGATATGCATACAACACAAGTAAGGAACACTTCTGGAGCATGATTGAAAATAGAGATTTTAAATGACAGTTATGCAAAAGAAACTGACCAGAAAAAAATTTAAATTCACTAGTTTGTTTTCACAGTGCACAATTAAATGCATTATTAAATCAAGCAGCATAAAACTATGAAAAGTTCAGTATACTTTTGCTCTGTTAATTGAAGAAATATTTAAATGATAGCACGTGCAAGAATATATTGCAGTATAGTTATCAGTCCATAAATTCAGAGAACATATTATAGTTAAATCATGCAAGCTGAAACACATATTCTGTTTCAGCAACTGTTAAAGAACTGTAACATGGACAACAGAACTATGGAGCCATATTGCATGAAACAATCACAAAAACATGATTTCTAAATGAAAGCCATATAGATTACATTTGTACTGATCCCACTAAATGTGTCTGAACCATTCAAATTAATTCATTTGGTTGTTAGTGCTACCGATAAGGTTACAAAAGGAGTTCATTTATAATTCCCAGGTTTAACACATTCATCTCTCTTTCCGGAACATTCATCTTCTGGATGGAACATTCTGTGATTTGGTTTTGGTCCAACAGTGACTTTTTTATGGTCAAGTTTTAGCACAATCTCTTCAGCCATTTTTGAGTTAGGTATAGGACTTTTTCCTGTTTTTAAAACATTTATTTGGCAAGGTGACATTAAAATAGAGAAAAAGGATCTGGGGGTAACAGTAGACAAGAAGCTGGTTATGAATTAACAGCATGCCCTTGTTGTCAAGAAGACTAAACAGTATATTTGGCTGCCTCAGTAGGAGCACTGCCAGCAGATCAAGGGAAGTGATTATTTCCCTGTATTCAGCATTGGTGAGGTAACATCTGCAGTACTGTGCCCTGTTTTGGGTACCCCACTACAGAAAGGATGTGGACAAATTGGAGAGAGTCCAGCGGAGGGCAAATTATTTGAGGCACATGACTTATGAGGAGAGACTGAAGGAACTGGTCTTATTTAATCTGCAGAAGAGAAGAGTAGGTGGGCAGGAGGGATACGATATCAGCCTTCAAATACCTGAAGGGAGGTTCCAAAGAAAATGGACCTAGGCTGTTCTTGTTCTGTCATCTGCCACCACTGAGGAGCAATGGTTTCAAATTGCAGTGTGGGAGGTCTATGTTGGATATTAGGAAAACTTATTTATTAGGAGAGTAGTGAGACACTGGAATGGGTTACCTAGAGAGGTGGTGGAATGTCCATCTTTAGAGATTTTTAAGGCCCAGCTTAACAAAGCTCTGGTTGGGGTGAGTTAGTTGGGGCTGGTCTTGTTTTCCTAAGAGGACTGGAATAGATTACTCCTGAGATCCCTTCCAACCCTAAACTTCTATGATTCTTAATATGAAAGTTGTAACAGTTTTCAATGAGTAGTAGAAAAAAAATCTGTCCCCTTGAAAGTGGTTTTCTGCAAATGGAGTAGGTGAACATTTCATTAAGTTATAAGCAAGTAAAAACAGAATGCTAGAATGGATTATATCATGAAATCTTAACTACAGTAGTTTCTGTAAGCATCTGTGCCCAGTGGAGCTCACCAGAAAATGCTAAGGTCAGGGCAGGTTGCAAAAAGGAGAGCAGATTCTCCTAAACTGGTAGCTAACACTACAATTAGATTTGCTAACCGTACAGTACAAACAGGGTATCTACACATCCCCTTTATTCCATTTCAGTGTCTGACTCCCAATTAGCAACTTGGTCCACCAAAGAGGTAAGTCATTAAAACTCTATTTCCTTTATTAAAAAATATTCTCCTGATCTCCAAAGGGTCAGCTTCATTACCAGATCAATGAGTTTGTCCTTTGTTTCTTAGCTTCAATTGCAGATTAGCTGATTCAAAGATAGGAAGCAGGAATGAAGACAAGATGGAGATGGTGAAGCTGCATTTTATAGTCTCTGGTCTGCCGTGTAAGTTGTTTCTAACATATGCTCACAACATATGGACAAGGAAAGGCACTTGCAGTCCCCCTGAACACAGACATATCCCTCCATAACCTGATGACTCATAGGTGCCATCCTGGTTTCTCTCCGGAGGTTCACCTCCATGACTGCACAAGTGTTTGGACACAGACTTACATCACAAATATCTATAGCTTCCAATATCTTTCCAACGGTATCTGACATGGCATGTCTAATATAAATTACTGTAATTTTGCAATATCAATATCAATAATACTATAAATGCTCACTCCTAACAAAGAGGGCATCACAGTTACTATCACTACTATAGTAAAAGCTCAACTCTGTTCTTAAGTACATGGGAAGTACATCTTGTGAAAATGTTAATCATTGAGTGAACATTTTCTCAAACAGTCCAGTGCAAGTTTACAATATTTGCTTAATTTCATGACATTTGAGTATTTAAAATACTGAAGATATATTCTATGTTCATCCTGTGGTAAACATGCTAAATCTTTGTATTGTACACATAGCACTTAAAAATAATACTGGAATTTGCACTAATTTCATTATTTGTAATAAGGTCACCTATTGTATGTTCTAAGCTTCAGCTCGCATATTTTTATGAGTACATGTAACAGATTACTGATGAAAGATTTAGTATTAAGTTTTGTCATAAACAAACAATACTCTTTTAAAAAAAATACCAAGATAGAAGCACCAGATACAACATTCCAGAGAACATATTCTCACTACAAATGGAATAAAACAAAGACTACATCATTTCTCACTAAATGAGAAACTGAAACCTCTTTATCATTACAGTCCAACAAAGCCAATGAATTCTTTTGATTTTTGCATAATTTCTTATTTCTATGCAAATTTTCAAATAATCAGATAACTGGAATAAATAATTTGGTTCATTTATGTACAAGACATTCCATTTCAAACTAAAAGTTCAAAAATTGTTGGATTCAAGCAGTTAGAATAAGTTTAGATATTTTACCCAATGGTATTTGGTATTTAGCACAATAAATATTTCAAGAAATTGAAATTATGCTACGCTGTTTAGGTAAATCATTTTCACAGAATATGTAATTTGACAGTTTTGTTATATGACAAGAATCTTAGGTAAATTATGGGTAAAAGACCAAAAGCAATATTACTAGGACATAATAGGAGCTAGGCTGTTCTCGAGAGTAACAGAGGACAGAACAAGGAGCAATGGTTTCAAATTACAGCTGGGGAGGTCAAGGTTGGATATTAGGAAAAACTTTCTCACTAGGAGGGTGGTGAAGCATTGGAATGGACTATCTAGGGAGGTGGTAGAATCTTCATCTTTGGAGATTTTTAAGGCTCGGTTAGACAAAACTCTGGCTGGGATAATTTAGGGGGAGTGGTCCTGCTTTTTAGCAGGGGTTGGACTAGATGACCTCGTGAGGTCCCTTCCAGCCCTATTATTCTATGATTCTATGAATGTGATATAGAGCACTTCCTGGGTAATGAGCACTACAGATTAAAGATATTACAAGTAAATAATATAAGCTCTATGTATAAAAAGTAAACATACCACTTCAAAATTAATTTTCTGCACATAACAGAACTTGTAACACACTTGCATGAAAATAAATGACCTCATTCTCCTATGTATTTGTTGCAGGCATTTTGGATTATATTGCATTTATGTCTGTGTGCACATCCTACAAAAAGAAAAAAAATAGAATTACTCACACTTCCTTTCCTCGTTTGTAGTTAGACCTTTCCCTGAAATTATATACCTATTCTGACAGGTTTGGCTAACAAAAAGGACAGGATACAGACCTGAGATGAGGCCCTCAGAAGCTTGTTTTATTCTCCAAAGGAACATTCCAAAATATATTTACCATTGTTCTGCTCTATTTATAATGGTGCACAGTGCTATTAGCAGCTACAAGTAGAGCCCTTTGGAGGTCAGCACCCTGGTCACTTAAATCCCCCATGACATCAGGTGGTGTTGGAGTGGGAGGAAGTTAGGTTCCTTGATTGATCCCTTCTACCTTTCCAAAGCTACTTACACCAGATAGGAGCCTGAAACACTAAGGAGATAATTAGCTTGCCAGCTTGAGAACCAGAGATGAAAGGAAGCAGTTTGAAGACTAACCCTGAGAGCAGGAAGGGGCCTTTTTTACCAGCTGATATACTTTGTTGTACCAGGAACTTAAGGAAGAAGAAATAATAAACACACGATGAACTTACCCGCTGGACTCCATGTGCTATATAACATACCAGCTAGGGCTTTTCAACTCGAGTTTACAGGAGCTGAAGGGGGAGCTCATTCACAGCCCTGTACTGCACTTTTGCTCCAGCTACAGAAAAAGGTTTTCAGAGGTGTAATATAAACAGGTTAGTTTTATCAAGTCTGCTGAACTCAATGGAATTATTGAAATATATTATTGGAAAAATGGTTAAATCCACATTTTCACATGCAATGCCACAGCAATCATAGGAACAAGAGGGTGACAGAATATGGTGTCAAGTGGTCATAGTCTCTTGAAAGTGCTGTATTACACCAGTACTTCAAAAACTGTGCACTAATAGTAAACAGACACCTGTATTTTGTATCAACTGAAATTTCCAAATTGTCTTTGGCTGTAGCCTTATGTAGACCGTATTGCAATAACACAGTCTGGGTACGATAACCATGATAACAAGGGGTGAGCGCCACAAAGCAACTTAAGTGCCTAAATTTCAGAGTTAGGCACATAAGTCCCTGTATATCATGCCACTGAATTCCATGAAACTCCCACTTAGCTATCATCTAACCCTGTAAGCATCTAGCATTCCACTGATCCAGTTTCCTATGCACCTAAGTTTCGACTCAGGCCCATACACTGCTTTCCCACTCTAGGCACCTGGTTATGCATCTCCCACCTAAGGCCCAGAGTGATTCTCAAACCAAAGAAAGCCTGTTTTTTGGCCCCTAAGTCATGTGTGCAGCCTGATGCAGGAGTCATGCTTATAGACTGCCTATAGGATTGAGCCCTATTCAAAATCTGACTAGAGGAGGTCATGCCCTCCTTAAAAGCTTTGGTCTAGTGGGTACAGCATTTGCTTGTGAAGTGGGAGATCCAGGTTCAATTTTCTCCTCCTTACCGGAGCCGGAGAAGTGATCTGAATTGAGCCATTCTCTCAAAATCAGTTCTACAGTAGATAAATACTTAGTCACTCTGCATGTATACAACTCTGTAGTCCAATAATAAGAGTATTTACATGGGAGGTAGGAGATCCAGCATCCAGTCAAGCCCTCTCTGCTCCAATCACTTTTTTTTTTAAATCCACAGGGGAACAGCTTCAACAGAAGAGATTCAAGGAGCCCCACACCAACATATCCCATGGCTCATTAGAACACTCTCCTGAATGGCAGAGAGTGAGAGAACTGAAGTTTGGTCTCCAACATCCTAGCAAAGTGTTCTAACCAGTGGACTAAAACTTAGGGGAAGCACCACATCTTCTTCTAGCCATTTGATACAGAGCAAGGCCATTGCCTAATTTATTCCTGCAAGAAGTGGCTTTGATACCTCACTTGCCTGATTCCAGACAGTGGTTTCCCACTTGTGAATAGCAAGCAGACATGGACATCTATTTCTATGAGAGAAGTGGGGTATAGCCCTTCCCCCTCATCTCAACAGCATCTCCCAATGGTTAGCCTTGCCATCTTTGTGCTAGTGTTCTGGTGTTTGTGGATCACTTACTAAGATGTTTATTTCTCCCCCCTTTATCATTAACTTGGCCATCTATGTTGGCTTTGCAGATTGTGGGTGTTCCTGTGATTTTTCTATGGGTCTAAAACTTGGGCACTGTGATGCTCAATATTTCAATGTCTAAGCTCCCTTGTGGATACCAGAAAGAAAAATATCCCTCTTAGAAAGAAGAGATTGTTATCTCCTCGCCAAGTGCACCTGGACAAATGTAATATTTGCTTTTACTTCTGCATGAACATTCAGAAGCAACTGAGAAATCAACAGAATGCTTAATTCCTAGCTGGAAACTAGAGTAACAAAAGGTAGGCAGACCCCACCCAATGCATCGCAAAACAAGAACAAAGATTTATTTTTGTTGCCTTGGCATCTCAGTGAACCCTCTGCTAGTGTTGATGGCTGATGTTGAGTCAAAATTGTGTTCCCATTTACACTCTTTTCACTTGAGTCATTCCAGCTTCTCAACAGTGTATCTGAAAGCACAGAATGAAGCTTTGATTTCAAACTCTAGATTCAAAAGACATCACTAGACTTTTGGCTCAGGGTCAGATCTAAAATTGAAAGGGGTCTGCTTTCAGGATCCATGGAAAATAAGTCAAATTCTATATTTGGAATTTTTTTTTAAGTTCATCGAACAGCTCTGATGTGATACGCATGTACAACACATTTTTCTCATGGTTTGACATAATATTGCTTTAACTTCTTTAACCTGCCTGGGCAGGATAATCATGTGATATGTGCTGGGACATTAAAAAATGAACAAATTGGATGGAGCCATCTTAAAGAAAACGTAGCACAGAACTATTCTTTTTGGCCTTTCACCCACCATATATTTATAAAACACAAAAATAATTGTTAAATTGGACAGCTACCTGAATGCTGTTTCCATATATTGCTGTTAAATGACATTGTGGAGAGTGCAGAAGCAAAACAATGGGCCAGATACGGACAATTTTCATTTACCACATTAGCACATTAAATTTCTATTTATGCAATGTAATATTACATAAGAGGGCAAACTAGAGCCCTTCATATACAAGTTACACCAATGTTTATATTTACTTAGTTTAGCCTCTTTTTCTGTAACAATCATTTTATTTAGAGAACTCTGTTATAGTGAAATAGAGGTGAGGAAAATTACTTTTTGGAATCCAAATTTTTGCCCATCACATACCTATATCAAACTAATTGATTTTTGTACCAGATTTATTCAAGAGATTAGATTTGCAGTTACTTCATTATTTAACCCAATGGTTCCTAACCTTTTTGGCTCGAGAGCCATAGATATTTTTACAGCCCAGAAGAACCACCATCAGCCTTCTCCTCTCCCAAAGTAACCTGCATCCTTGCTGATCTCCAGTCTTCCTGGCTGCAGTAATGAATCCAGTCCTGTGCACTCCACTTGGGCCTAGGGAGTGGCACCCTTCTGCGGCCAGGGGAGATGAAAGAACAGTGCTCTCCTCCCTTTCAGAAATATCCTAGAGTCTATGGACCTAGGCAAAGTGCTTTGCCATGCTCCCTGCTACAGGCAGGGGCAGTGGACCACTTGATCTCCCATCCCCTTGGCAGCAGCAAGGAGCCCGCACTGGTCTTTTAGCTCCACAGAAATGTGCTGCACCTGGGTCCTTAGACATTGGCTCTCTTCTGCAGCCCCAAAGGAGAGCTGCCAGCCACTTTTGGCCCCCAGGCCACAGGCTGGAAACCAGTGATTTAACTAGTCCCCAGCCAGTGTGATAAAAAAAGAAACATACATGAACTGGAAGATCTATATGAATGAAAAGCCCACCCTTGGTTTAATGGCTTCTACAAAGTTTGATTAACTTACAGCAAGATCATTCAAAAAATTCTAGTATCTTAGATTAGCAACTGTTTGGGAAAACCTCAGTCACATACAGTCCCTATCGTCCTTTCAACAGAATGAAAATTTTTCATCCATATAAATATGATTTCAGCAGGGGTCTAATAGGAAGCATACCGGGGAGTGCATTGACTGCTCAGGATATTACTCATGCTTGACATGGCTTTTTATTATTTTCTTGCATTCTTTTGCCTCCTGGAATTTATTCTGTTCCTTCTTTACTAAAATCTATGATTATGTCCACCAGTCTAGCAACCATGCCTCACTAACAGCAAAATATTCTATTGTGGCAGGTAGTTAAATGCTTCTCTTCTACTTCATTTTCCTCACTCCTACAAAAACTTCACCGTGCCAGGTTACATTTTGGTCAAGGAAATCTCTGTTATGTTTAGCAGTACCAGTAAATCAGAACAAGAGCTCTGTGTAACTTGAAAAGCCTGTCTCTCTCACCAACAAAATTTGGTCCAATAAAAGATATTACCTTCCCCACTTTGTCACAGTAAATCAGGGATAAATTACAGGATAACAAACTTTTACAGATATTTATAGTACGATATTGTGTATTACTTCTCTCCTTCTAGGCTTTTGCTAATCAAAGGGAGCCTTCTGGTAGTTTATTTCAATCATGTATTAGAGATTTGGTTAGCTCAATCATTTTATGTGAATAGGTATTTATTTAAAAGAACTGATATTTTAAAAAAAGAAACCTTGTGCTGCTATTGCCTCAGTTGATTAGTCAAACTTTTTTTCTAAAAAAGGTAAATAGAGGAATTGTCAGCATAAAATGTTATTTTTCCCTAAAAAGTAAAAAAGTTGGCATAATTTATTTATATGTATCATTTTATTGTTCATTTTTGTCCACAATATCAGAAGAACTTACTATATTACATGGTCATATTTTGTCAAACACTAGCCACTGCAACCCGTCTGTCTCCAGTTAGAGCCAAAAAGACCCAGCTGCTGAATGCACATGCTTCTAGGCCTCCTGGGTCTGGGCAGTGACTGGTAACCGTTCCTAGTTCTAGGTCACTCATTCACATTCCAAGGTGCAGACCCCAGATCTGACACCCCACTTGGGAAGCAGGAGCCTGTTGTCGTCTGGCTACCATAGACCCTGGGAACAGTGCTATCACCTTCCCATTCCTCTCTTCCTGAGTCCAGGAAGCTGTGGGAAGTTTGGTTTCTTGCCAAACCCTTCAGGGATAAGATGGCATTAAAGCAAGGACCCAGGCTTGGTAAATGAGTTTCTTTAGGTACAAACATGTTGCTCTTAAAGCACTGAAGAGTTGCAGGACTTAGGAAAACAAAATCCTGAACACAGACCCTTGCCTGATCTCGTTTGTCTATGGATCTTGGTTTGGTCACCACGTTTATGCCTTACTGGTAGAAAACCCATCCTTCCACTAAATCATTCTGAGAAAAGTCATTCGACATTGATAGCCTTTAATTGTTCTCTGATCGTTATCCCTGTTAGGGGTGTGACATTCCATCATGGACAGCATAGTGTCCAAAACAGGTGGACCTTGTCAGGATTAGAATGAACACCACCACCTGGGTCTTTCAATCCAATGTGGAGGCCACAATGAAGGCTACAGTCACTAGATGGTGTTCACAAAACAACATGAAGTTCTCCAGCTTGACCCAGGCATGCTCCAAATGTGTCACACTAAGCATAAAAAGAAATGTAATATTTAACAAAATATAAGTATTCATAATGCAATAAATTATTTGGCCTTTCCTTTCATTTGACTAGTTCAACTGATGTTTGGACCTGACACCTGGTGGCCGACTAAAATGACACACTAGAGTGGTGTACTCAACTGCTACTGACAAGATCAGTATAGAGTAAATAGATTTTTTATAGTCAGAGACTCAGTAAACTTAATGGTGGCTGACATTTAATTTTGTTTTAAAACAATTCTGCAAGTTAAGGGCTTAAGAGGGCTTAAATACAGGAGAGACCCACTTGACTGTAGGAAATTTGATTCATATACAGACTGAAAAATGGATCATGAGCATTGAGCCAGAGAAATTCTAAAGAAAAAAAATAATACAGTGTATATACACCGTATCTAGGGATCACCTAGAATGCAAAGGGTTCTTCTGCTCCTAATACATAGCACAGGATTGTCTTTAAGTAGCAAAACAGATCTATTTGTTTTTAAGCTGAATGATACAGGAGGACTGAGATGGGGAATGCAAGTTTCACATACCAAAAAATCAAACGCTGATAAACATAAATGATGTTTGAGAACATCTCAGATTCCTGTCTGTATTTTTAAAACTAGAGCTCTTCAAGATTAATCCATCCCTGGTGCCTAGGAATACTGTCCAATCACTCAGGTTATACAGTCATTTAATTACTCAAACACATTTTCAGCACTCCTATATTAGGTCAGTTTCTACTCCTCAAGCTGTATTAGATGTATGTTGGCTATCTCCTATAAAACTAAGCAACAAACTTTTTAATCTCTCTTGTGTACATATGAGTTAAGGAATGGGAATTACCTCAACAAGGAAGTGTTAGGGATATACTGTACATTATAAGTAATTTGAGATTTCAACCAATTTCTTATATACTCTAGGCATACATATTTTGAAATATTTTTCTATTCCATTAAGATTAACAAATCCACATGAATATTAGTGTTTTAGTTTCATCATCCTGTTTTTCTATTCTGCTACATCTCCCATTCTATTTCTAATCTCTGCAAACACAGCAATAGTTAAATCCATATTTCCAAATAGATTAAAAAACGAACAACCATGCTGACTCCTCCCTTCCAGGCATTTTGTTACAACACTATTTTACAAATCTGGGTCCAACTGTGCAACGCTTACTCGTGAGAAATGGGTATGGACATGAGCAGTGAAATATAAGTGTTCCTAAAACAGTGGAGAATGTGCAAAACATTACCAATAAATCAACAAAGAACTATTCACAATCTATGAAATACATAGCAACCAATGGAAGAAGCTAGGAAAATCAAATAAACCTTGTGACAGCTAAATTCTTACTTGGATTATTGGGAAACAGATTCCTTCTATACAACATTAGACATCTCTATCATTGAAGTTTGTTCAACATAGAAATCTAGATATTTAGGATAATGGATCTCACTTTTCCTGTGGGGAACTCACACAGTTAGCAGCATCAGATTGTGAACATATAGTTTCCTTTCTGCATCACAGCCTGTCTAATGGCAAAGCAGAAATAACTTATCAAGATTGCCAAGAAATTATTAGAAGTATATAGGGATAGAGGCTCATGGACAGTGATACATAGAGCCCTGCACATTCGTGGGTATCTGCTTCAGATCTGTGGGTATCCGCATCTGCAGAGGCGGGTGCGGATATCCGCAGCCCCATTATTGTGGATTGGCCCTCAGATGTGGATTTTATTTTTATCTGCCCAGGGTGCAATTGCTGCAGCTGCTGCTATGATCTCTGTCAGTAGCACACAGGGGAACAAAGAAGCACTCCAGTCAATCCCAGCCCAGCTCCGATTGTGGTCTGTCAGCCAATCAAAGTCTCAATCACAGCAGGCTGGGGCTTGAAGAACCACTGCTCACTGTCAGTCAGCCAACATGCTGGCCTTTGATTGGCTTGTTCCCCATGACTTCCCTGTCCACTTCTTCCTTTCCTTGTTTGCGGTTCATGTGCCATTCAGTCAGATTTCATTGGTGGCCAAGGAAATCTGATTGACAGTACTGCATGCAAACTGTAAACGAAAAGGAAAAGGTGGGCTGGACCTGGGAATGAGCCAATCAAAGTCTAAAATGCTGACTGTGAGCCCAAACTTGGTTGAGGATGCGGTTACAGATACACACAAAACATGGCATTGGATCGGAGCCACGCTGACACCGAGCAGATGCAGATTGGATCCAGATCCACATTTTTGTATCCATGCAGGGCTCTAGTGATACTGGATCAGAGAAATAAACCAAGATCAGACATGGGAAGCAACCAATACAGTATCATGTTCTGCCACACACAGACCCCACTGCCTACACCAAATAAACCTCCCAACCCAGCAGTAGTGGAAAAAGTGACAGAACAAATTAAAGAGCTATTAGTAGCTGAAAACCCATGCAGTTACACAGATGTAATTTGTAAAATTGTGTGTAAAAGAAGCTGAAAATGGTTGAGAACTTAAAAATGAGATTTAACAGACCACAAATTCTAGTGATGATTGAACCTGATGGTATTCTAAACAAAATGAGCTCTCAGCCATGCTTATTGCTGTTTCCATCATCATATACTGACTCAAGGGGTTCATCTGTCCCTAAAACATAGCACAGTACAAATTTTGAACAGGTTGTGTTGATTTATGTCTGGGAGTATGTGCTCGGAGATGTGTGGGGGTGGTAATGGAGCACATGGGAGTGGCTGCTAAGCCAGATCTATCGTCTATGCAGTCTCCCTCAGACAACCAATGAAATTGTTGCATGCAAATTAGCTGTAAAGTCAGGTTGATGGTTGGTTGAGTTATCTTTAATATCACAATGATCTAGGCTTGGAGTTTGAATAGCTACATACCTTATTGTAGCAGTAAATCTCATGGGTGTAATTCATAGTCATAAAGGCTGAGAACTTACAAAATGGACAATACCAAACAGAAAAAAAACCCAGTGATAATTCAACCTAGTAATATACTGAACAAAAAAGCAACCTTAACTACACTTGTAGGCATCAGAGTGACAATTAATACAATTATATAGATGACAGCAGCCAAGTACTGTCAGGTGTAACAAATATCCAAGAGCTCCCTCAAATCCAGGTAGGACAGATAGTATCTAATGACAGAGACAAGAGATGGAGGGTAAGGGCACAAATGAATAAAGTAGTGCCTACATCATAGCTTGTAGAAGTACAAAGACAACTCTACCATGATTTCCTAAGAACATTTTTCCTGATGGGATGCCTCCAGTGAATATGGCATGCAGATGTAGATGCAGAGAAACTAGCAATAACTGTGAAGAGTTCACCTACTGGCAACCCTGAGGAGCTGGATAAAGTGATACTAGAAAATCAAGCAACATATAAATGTCCTGGGGACAAAAAACAACCCCCCCCCACACACACACAGACACCCCCACAGGAGAAGGAAGGTGCTCAGAATACAACCAAATGAAAGTGGAAGAGCAAGGAAATTGTCTAGGCATTTCAAAGACTATGCCGTGGATTTAAATGATTCAGTTTTCTTTCTAGGAAGAGAGTACTCTATACATGAGATGTCTGTGTATATGTAAATTAGGCTGTAAAATGATTTAAAATAGTCAATTGATCACTTTTAATTGCACTGATAAACAATATTTTGGATATTGTCTACATTTAATATATTTATTTCAATTACAAACAGAATACAAAGTATATAGTGCTCACTATGTTATGTTTGATAAATATTTGTACTGTAAAAACAAAACAAAAAGAATTTTTCAATTTGCCTCACTTTATAGTACAGAGATGCCAAACATTTTTAGGGGTGCCAACAAAGATAGGCAACCATAGAGCACAACAGACTTACCTAACCTCCAGCTACCTTTTGACTACAGCTCAGGCTTTTAGCTCTATTCTGGGCTCCCTATCCTGTCTATTATTAATTATTGCCTCCTGACAGTGTGGAGGGGGCCAGTCTCTTCGGCTATGTCTACACTGGTAAGTTAGTTTGAATTAAGGAGGCTTAATTCAAACTAACTAAAGCCATGGCTACACTAGGCTTTAGTTAGTTCGAATTAAGGACTTCCTTAATTCGAACTAAGTTCGAATAGGGTATTCGAACTAAGGGGTTAATTCGAACTAACTATTTCGAATTAGCCAATATAGCCATGTTAATTTGAACTAATTTCTTAGTTCGAACTAACCGGCCATTGAAATGAATGGGGATCGCTAATTCGAACTAAGCAAGTGCCATGAATGGCACTTGCTTAGTTCGAACTAACTTTTTCTAGTTTGAATTAAGCTAATTTGAACTAACTAAAATTAGTTCGAATTAACTAATTTGAACTAGTTTTAGCAAGTATAGACATAGCCTTCCGGATTACAATAGCTAAGAATCCTCTCTCTACACTGGCCAGTCCATTAGCATTCTCAGTAATATTGCCTTCCTAACTGCCTCCCACTGTGCACGTCTCATTTTAGAGATGTTAAATGCAATGAATTTTCAAAGCATTTGGCTATGGAAACAGCCCATCAGTAGTGGCACCTCCACCATATTGCCTATTTTGATAAATGGCTAAGATACAGAGAACATCAGACCTTCACAAACTCCATGGTGGAGTTAACACCTTGGAAAGAGGGTAGGAAGGCTGCAGAAGATTCTGTGGAGAGGCAAAAGAAGAGACATATTGAGAAAAAAGGCACAAGGAATGGGACAGAGAGGAGCCGAGAGCTTCAAAGAAAAATGGGAGGAAAAAGGAGTAGATGCCTTTGGAAGATAAAGGAGGGAGAAGAGAGTTGACTGAGAATTCATGTGCTAACCCATTCCAAAAGCTGAAAGTGTCCAATTTATAAAACTAATTCTCAACAGCTCTTAAAGTAAAATACATTTATGAAGTTTGAATTCCAAGGCTTGAATTACACAGCTGAGACAGTTCATACTATTGAGATGAGTCTCATATTACATTTCATTTTAAAAAATAGTTGAAAAAAATATGAAGTCATATGTTGTAAGACTGCAGACTATCACAATGGCTAGCTCCCTGAGATAGTGCATGTATCTCAGATAGTGCCTTACTTTATTCTACACACAACGCTCACCCATTTCCACCAAACTCTAGAAATCCAACACTTCCTTCCATGGGAGTACTACTGAAGCCACATTCCTTTTGTGGTGGGGAGGGAAGCAGATAGAAGGGAGGCAAAAATTCTGCTCAAATTATGCTGGTGTAAATCCAGAATAATTTAAATTATTTCAGTGAATTTACTTGGGACTTACACATTAAAACATAAGTTTCGCTTTCTATGGAAGAAGGGGTAGTGTTTTAGAACCTCTCATCCAGTACTCTAAAACAATTTCCTTTTTAAATTTTGTTCTGAAGTTTCTTTCTATTAAGTTCTTGCTTTTTATCTTTTAAAAATGTTAGAAAGGCATGGAAATCAAAAGAATTTATTCATAACATCCTGAGTGAAGGCAGCAGGCAATCACTAGAGAGACAATCAATTACATATGGTTAAAATTAATTATTCAAGACAAATTCAATTATTAGTATTTTTTCTCTTCATTTGAATTATTTTCTTATAATTTAGATGCATTTTAATGCATGACTTAACAAATCTGTTATAAAACAGGCCTTGAAAGGAATGTTATGCAAGTCATCTTTATTACATGTATCCTTATAGAAACACTTTTGTCATAAATTATAAGCCTACATTAATTGAAACACAAAAATCTTCATTAACAGAGTTAAAAATGTCCAAATGCATTTACTATCAATCCAAACAGTTTAAAGAAAGAAAGAGGCAAGGCAATGACCAGTTAAGAGTAAGTTAACATCCTAACTAAGCAAATATCCTCATACCTTCCTAGCCAATCACCACAATACCTAGACATGGTCACAGACCTCAATCCTCCACAACGCTCCCTCTGACTTCCAACAGGCAATCACTTACAGTGCACATATCTAATTCTATTCGACCCCACCTGTGACCTCATTTTTTGACAGTAAGACCTCATGAAACAAGGCTTGGAAGATTCAGGCTTTTATCAGTGAACGTTGGTTTTGCTATTCACACACAAAGAGACAAAAATGTTTCCATTGATGATAATCAAAATTTACAGCCAGGCCACAGTTTAAAAAATGCTATTTGAAAACTTAATTTCAATAAAAAATATTTACTTTGACATGTAATTTTATTGTTAAAACACAAATCATCAATAGCTTTAAATTCTTGAATCTCAACATCACTGTTATTAAATAGTTGTCTCTCCTGCCAACCTTCTGCAATTATGAACATTTATAGACAACTTGCTTAGAATAACTATTGATGTTATCCACTGAAATTATAAAAAATAAAAATCTAGTTTTCCTCACCTAATCATAGAGTTTTAAAGTGCAAGCATGGCTGTCCACACGATATCAGTCTTGCTGGGATCACAGGTAGATTTGTGCATCACTGTGAATTGGAGGAAACAGAGTACTGGGAAAGATTATTGAAGAAGGGATGAAGGAAGTGGGACTGACAAGGGACATGGGAAAATGAAGATATAGTGGCAGGTATAGGGAGTGCAAAGAGTAGAGAGGGACATTTTACTGGGCATCCAACGAGCAAAGAAGGTAGGGAAGCACTAGTATTTCCTTGTCTTCTCCAGCTGAGAGACTTCTCAGTGAATCCCAAATATGAAAAGCAGAGCAGGTGCATTGCTTTGGTGTTCTTCTACATGGTCCAGAAGGGTCTTTTCTCCTCACAAGTCAGGCAGCCTGCTCCCCTAAGCTAGAGTTCATAGGCAAAAGGCTGC
Organism: Pelusios castaneus; assembly: GCA_007922175.1. Classification (NCBI taxonomy): domain Eukaryota; kingdom Metazoa; phylum Chordata; order Testudines; family Pelomedusidae; genus Pelusios; species Pelusios castaneus. Next base: position 649,466 of record ML685780.1, read on the forward strand.
TTGTCAGTTTAGGTTAAAGTGAAACTGAGAAACTGATAGGGCCTGCAGAAGAAGAGGCCTGCTGCAGCTGAAAACATCAAGATTCAACTTTATGGATACAGCACAATTCTGAGATGCTAATTAAGCATCAGTGCTTCCCCCCTGCCTTTCTCCTGTGTGTCTGCCTCCATGCCAGCCCACACTGAACATCCCTGACTGCACTCCAGACTTTCCTTATGTGCCAGGAACCCCACAACAGACATTCTGTCAAAACATTACATTTAGAAACGTACTATGAAGTGTTTGGAGCATGGCTAAGTATCTCATATAGATGAGTTACAACAGAAAGCATCTCTTGAAGAGTGGTACTAGGCATATAAATCTTATCAAATCAAGATATTAATTTACTGTTTTTGAAAGACTTCGGAGTACTGTTTTCACAATCTGGGTGTTTTTGTTGTGTTCAACAATTACCTGCCTCTTATTCAGTGTGGTATCTTCTGAATCTTTTGGTAAAGTGTCACCACACAGTCTCCTGTGAGTGCTATCTATAGATATGAGTCTACTAAGTTCCTTTGTTGTCATTGCTAATGAGATCCCAGACTGTCTAAAACAGACCTGTTTGGAACTATATTGTGTCAACAGTAAAATGAATCTGTGAAGGGAGGTTCCACTTAGATTTACACTAATAAAAAGTGTCATAATGCTTTTTTGAAAAGGTTACCCAAGAACCCTACTCTGCTTTTTAAAATATAGGCAAAATTCACTGGTCAATAGAAATCTTTATATAATGACTGAAGGGTGAAAATAATCCTGGACTAAGACCTTCCAACAGGAATTAATTTCTGCCCCACCTCTTCTGTCTGTGTTCCCACCCACAATCCACCCTACACCTCACTCATTCCAGGTCCCAACCCCTCTACTGCTCAGCCTGCTCACCATCATAAATTTCCCCACATCTCTTGTTCCCTCTCCTGTATTCCACACTCCCTCTTCCCCCAGACAGAGAGTGACACCTGGGTGTGGGGAGAGCTGAGCTGGCTGGGAGGAGAAAGGATTCAATGTGCAGTGGTGGGGGTGTGAGCAAGAGAGGAAGGGGGGGGGGGTCCGTGAGTGAACGGGGTCAGTGAGTGAGGGAGGTCGCTGAACAAGAAGGCGGGACATGTCTGCAGGGATAGCAAATGGAGAAAGGTGGTGTGGAAGAGTGCAGAAGGTCCAAGTAGGGAAGGACATGGTGGCAAGCAGGGCAAGAGCGGAGTAGGGATGGACTATGGGGAAACTTTCACCACACTGCCCATGGCCAGGGACAATTGCCCTCTTTGCCCTTCCTCATCCCCCATCCCTATGGATTTTTATATTAAATGGTCAAATGTGTTTTCTCCTTATTTGCAAATAACCAATAAACAATAGCATTTTCTTGTGGGTATTAGTCTCCTCTCACCCAATTCATGCATTGATTACCTTGAGGACTGATCTCTGCTATGTGCCATACCTGGCATTAACCTTAAAAACCACATTAAGGTTCTGGTTAGTACAAAAGGCAACTGCTTGACTTTGCATGAGAAAAGAGAATGAAGCATATTGCCTGTGTGCTCTACACCTTATACTGTACATTTTCTAGGTGAAATTCAAGGTGCTGGACAACACTTTAGAGAGACTTAATGCCTCATATACATGTTATTTTAAAATCTACATTCCCCTCCTCTAATCTCGCCACAAGAAATATGTGAATAATCCCAGACATGATGTTGGAGGAAGTCAGAGGGAAGGTATTCTTGGCAGCAGTTACATACCTCTAGAACATTTCCCCCCACACCAGAAATGAATTTAAAACTAAACGTGACTATAAGGGAAACATGTTAAGAGACTCATCTCTTTGCCCAGGTTTCCTACTGCAGGCTATAAAATCTTGGTCTGGGCTTACTGGACAGATACAGCATTTCTTCACAGCTTTAAAAGAAAGGGAATGAAACGTATTTTCTCTTTTATTTGAGAATATTAATGGTGTCCAGTTCATACTATTTTGAAGTGCACCCAGATAACCTTACAAATACTTACAAACATCTTCATGAACGAACAGTACATCCTGTGAAATGCTGTTTTTCTATAAATATTCTCAAACTTGTATTATCATAAACAGAAAACTATTACAAGTGAAGTAGCATCCCAAAGATTATTTTGGTTTATACACCATATTACCTCAGGGAAGAACAACGTAAAAATGTTTTTATACGCTTAGATACAATGATATTTTAAAAAGCAAAACAAAGGCAAAATTGATAAGTATGTGCTAGTTTAGTTATTTTTCTTGTCTTGAGAATCGTTATGAATTATTGAAAACTATACAACAGTTACTTGTAAATTCTGCTAAAGAGACAAGCATCAGTGGCAGTTTAAAACAGTTAAGATCAGATTAATATCCCACAGCAAACCTTACAAAGTCTCTGCTGGTCTGGGAAACCATGTTATTAATTATTATTATTTTGTCAATCACAGTGACTTGTAGACAGGGCACAACCCTATTAAAGATTAGGTAACCCTGACAAGTTTAGATCTTATCTATATTGGCCAATATTGCCATGTTAACATCTTGGTGCCTAGCTAGGCCAGGGATAGGCACACTGGAAGTACCTAGGTGAGCTAAAACAAGATAAAACTTTCCAGCAAGCAGTTTGTTAGACATGTACTATCTTTCCCGAGTTGTTACAGGCAGACCCTCAAGGTTTGAAAGCCTCCAGTCCCATTTAGAAAGTCACCTATGTTTTCCTAATAAATTTTATCTAATTTTGACGCTAGCTTGATTGAAGTCCATTATTTTTACCTCAAGTTCAATGAACTAAGGCAATAATTAAAAAAAAAAAAATACAAGGCCCTTCAAATGTTCTTAGTAATTCACATTAATTGTAAAATATTTTATTTGAGGTTATACAAAACTGAATCTGTTCCTGGTCATCAGGTCTCTGACCTCAGTGACTACTGATGACCATGCCCAACTGTTGTACATTGCTCTTAGTTCTGCCTTCAGTAAAGGATGGTACTATGGTATTGAAGCCATAGACCTTTTACAGATGTGTCCTTTCATATCCTCCAAAGGCAAAAGTATCTGCCCTTGGAAGCAGCTGCTGCACTGATGCATTAACCTACCCACAAAATAAAGAGAGCATCTTTTAGTCATTTATATAACACAGTACAGTATTGGTGACCAATTAAAAATGTATAGTATTAATGGCCCTAAATTGAAAAAATCTACATCTTAAGCCATCCTCAACCTTTGTGTCTAAAAAAAGCCTCATTTCTCAATATTGTATGCAGTTCTTAATTGGTTCCAGGATATTAGAGAAATAAAGTGAATGAGGTAATACCTTATATTGTACCAATTTCTGCTGGTGAGAGACAAGTTTTCAAGCTCACACAGAGCTTCTCTTCAGGTCTGGGAAACATAGGTTATGTCTACTTACAGAGGCAAGCTATACTGCGGCAGCTCTCCTGCTGAAATAATTAAACCACCCCCAATGAATGACAGTAGCTGAATTGGCAGCAGAGCATCTCCCGCAGACATTGCCTTATCCACACCAGCGGTTTTATTGGTGCAACTTATGTTGGTCATAAGTGAAGCTTTTCCCCCATACTCTTGAGTAGCAAAATTGCTAGTGTTCTCAATGCCTAACTCAGCATCCCAGATAAATACAAGACAAAACAAATGGTTTAGCTTAAGTAAAACAAAGAAGGAGTCTTGTAGCACTTTTAAATACTAACATTTATTTATCGCATGAGCTTTTGGGCGTGTAATCCTACTTCAGATGCATGAAATGGAAGCTATAGCATTTCTAAGACAATTCAGAGTAAAGGGGCCCATTAATACTTCTTCAGTTGTGAAGGGGAGAATAGAAGGAGAAGGCATCTTGGTGTTGGGGAGGGGCATTGTGAGGGGGTTACAAATTGTTGTAAATAAGCTATATACCCAACATCTCTATTCAGTCCATGATTTTTAGTGTCTAATATAGTAACTAAGTTTCCAGGCTCATCTTTTGTAGGTATTGTGCAGATTTCCTTTGAGTGTGAGGACTGAAAGGTTAGATACAGAGCAACTATTTTGTGAGAAGTGTTCATCCACAAGTGATATGCTGTTTTTGTCCTTTTTAATTTTCCTGTGTAAATTCATTCAAGAGTGTAGTGATTCTCTGGTTCATCTACATAGGCACTACTGAGACGTTTAGGGCACTGGATGAGCTACATCGCATGTTGTGATAGGCATGCATAGGATCCCTGGGCCTTGAAAGGTGTATTGTGAAGGTCATCATTGTAACATCGCTGTAACAGTTGAGATATGTCTGCAGATTTTGCATCTATTGCTCTGGCAGGGTGTGTTGCTATTTTGATTTTGTGGGCCCTAGTCCATTGGGAACTTGCTTCTGATGATGAGCTTGGAGTGGCTGGGGAATTATCTGAAGGCAGGAACAAGGCAGGGTTAACTTTTGTATTATATATACACATAGGTCAGAGAAATTTTGCCTGGTTGCAGACAACAGGATATAAGCTCTCCTCTACACTTCTGATCCAACAGCAATTAAGCAAGCAATTCAAGATCAAGATGGGATATTGTAGGTTCTCACCCTTTCATTTAGAAGAAACACTAAGAGTCACTTTTTTAAATTAATTACCCCACTTCTGAAGGCAACACTTGAGTTAGTGAAAGTTCCACAATATTCCTGAAACTAGTTCTCCCATATTCCAGCACATATAGCTATGCCACTCTACTATCTACCAAGGTACTCAGAAATCAGAGAATCAGAACAGCCTCTGTTTATTATGTTAAGAAATAAACTAGTAACCACTACTTTTATGTTGGTGTCACAGTTATAATTGAATAAGGTTGCAAAAGCCTAGCCATTCCAAATTCCATTTTTATGTGCACATACACACTCCTCTCTTTCTATATTCAGAAAAAGAAAATAAATGAGAAATTTATTACCTTCACTCATATTTCACAATACAATCTTTGAACAAATGCTGAGAAACTAAAGTGGGCCCTGTGATTGTTTTTCTAGAAAAACAAATCCCTCAAGAGGGTATCTGTGAAGGATTAGTTACTATACAGTATCCATGGTGATGCATGCCACTCATAATATTCTTAATTAAATGTGAAGACAGTAACAGTAGATTCATCTCCTAGCATGAATAGATGCAAAAAAAATTACTTCTATTATGAACAGCTTGTGTTACTGACACTCTATCAAGAAAACAGCAAATATTGTCTGTACCTTATGTTGGTCTCAGAGCATATGTACAGTGCCGCTAATGTTCAATATGATCGCTGCATGCTATTCTTGCATGTACAGAGTTTGTGCAACCTAACTTCCCTAATTTAATTATATTGCATCACATTCAAGTAATCATACATAAAATATGTTGCAAATTGCAATTACACAAATTACATTAAATTCTTACACATACTTAGAATAATCTGCAATAAGATGTGATTACACTAAATGCAAAAATAAATGGTGTTCAAAATTACTTTAAAAACTACAAGATCATATGCAAACACAAAGACCAGGCAACCAATGATTACAGTTTAATGATAAACTCTTGCATTATATTTCAGATTATGATTAGGTGGATTATCTTTTGGGACTTGGTTTCAAAACAAGCCTATTTTCAATTAGTTTGTACATTTTAAAAATGGTTTTTATTAGAGAAAAGCAAGCTGCAGTGACATAGATAACTAGCAAATGAAATCAAAGGGAAAACTGCTGCCAAGGTTTCAATAAATGTTTTAAGGAGTTCAAGAAAAAAGAAGAGGGTGACAGGCGGTCAAAGGCTATTTTCCCTCCAGCTTCTAAATGAGCAATAAACTAGAACTGTTCACCTGGATCTCTCACTTAATGTAGCTACTGTCAAAGCAATGATTTCTTTGCTCAAGTGAAGAGCCCCTTAAGAATGCTCTACATTTTCAAAGCAACGAATGAGGCTTTTGCCATACAATCCCCATTGACTTTAAAGGAAGCTGTCTAGCAAAAAGATCATGCAATGTTGTATGAAATTTGAGAGGGTAATTTCTTCTTTTGAAATAGTTGTTTATTAAGAAACTAGATTTTTGGACTTTAATGTGTAGTACTAATCTCAAAACAATGCCAAAAGTCATTGCAGCGTTATAACTTTTGCGTTAAATACATGGTATGTATATACCAAGAATTCAAATACAGTAAACTGAATCCATGTAAAAAGTTAGATGATGAGTTAGTTCCACTTGCTTATTTGGTACACAGAATATGCTTTTAAAGTTTGTCTGTATACAGCATCACAGTGACTTTCACACAGACACAAGAGTAAAGCTTGCCTATACAATTTTAGGATGTCACATTCAGACTGAGCCTGTTTGGCAGCAGGGCTATGCGTGTGTGTTAGGATTTGCATCAGTATAAATTTAACCCTATGTAGAGAGGGTCCAAGAACAATTCAGCTGGTAAAAAAAACTGATTTCCAAATGTGCATGTGGTGGGGTGTTTACCCCAAATATCCTGAGAAAGGGCCTGAGAGGCAAATTTACCTACCTAGTTTCACCTGGAGATCGATGGCACCATTTACATGGCCCATCTGTTCAGATATACAGTGGCTAAAACCTACATTAATCAGGAACTAAGGTTGCTTGATGATAAATTGCCCCCTCGCAGAAAATTGGACTGACCAAAACTCAGAAGTCAGAAAACCAGGAAATGCAACATTCAAATGCCAGCCCTGCCAGTTCAAAACCTTTGCACTCACTCTCTTTGGAAACCAACACATTAATCTCTCCGAACTCAGGCAACAGCCACTTGTTACGACCCTCCACTCACCCCTCGGGCAAATAAAAGCTTTTCCTCAAAAAACTAAACCAAAGCTTGCCTGCTACCAAATCCTCACTGTAAAAGCCATCTGTCTCCTTGGCCTGGTTTCACCCATTCCCCTCAGAATTCTCTCTCTCCAACTTCTCCCTACCTGATGCAACACAAAATGATGGCTGAATTGGCAGCAGACTATTCTGCTGTGTTCACAGAAAAGCTTCCCCATAAAATAAAAACTTGTTAAATAGAAAATTTGTAGCAAGTAATGTTTTTTCTTTATTGCACAAGGGTGCAAGTGTTCAGACTAGAAACATCAATGGTGGGGTGTTCAATAGAGGCAACACTACTGGCACATTCCCTCAGAAGTACCCAGACAAGCATAAAGGGGCTCCACAGAAACCCTCTGAAACCATTTTTAAAAATTGTTTCACACACATTATAATCCTTTCAGGTTGCACTTTTATGCAAGTGAAGAAGCAAACATGTTCTTAAATGCCTTTCACAATTCAGTTCTTCAAAGACTTAATGAGCATTAAACTTTGGGTACAAATTGATCTATTTTCTGACCCAACAGTTTAATTTCTAGATTTATGGAAAAAAACCAAAACCAAAAAAAGAACCCATATCCACACATTCACCCAGAAATGTTTTGAAAAAAATGGCTTTTCCTCCTTTACCCCCTGCCCTACCACCACCCTGGGGTTATATCTTCAGAACTCCTCGCTCAAATGACACCAAACTGGGATTACCAACCCTTCTCTGCATTTCCCTGAGGCAAAATGCATTTCAAAAAATCTGTGCAGATTTCAGAGCATTTAGATATAGCATCGTTTAAACAGAAAGGGATAGAGCAATGATGGAGGGAAAGGATCCTTATTCCCACTCATGTGCAGCAAAGGAAGAGGCTTTGAAAGGTTTGGCATGGTTCATTCAATTCAATGCGATGTTCTCATCATTTATTCCTCTTGCTGTAGTCTCAAAACCTGCTCTTCTGACATTGCCTAATACCCTTCCCCTTCCAGTAAGCACGTGCATTTTTTCCCTACTAAATACTTTTTATTACATTTCCCCTGAAAATAAAATTGCCATCCATGACTCAAGTGGAAGCATATTCCACCCATTCAGTTTCAAACTTTTGTTGCCTTAGATGGGAGCTTGTGATTAACTTACCTTTGTATATGTTAATTGAAAGGTGAGTGTGGCTGCAAGAAGTTATTCAAAAAGAGGCTGTAAGAGGGAAACCAACGGGAAGTTAAACAATGGCAAAGATAAGATTCTGTTATTGTGGTACCAGGTACTGTCTCTCTAAAGACTGAATTTTTGAGACAGAGGCCTTGTCTATACTGAAAATGCTGCATTGAACCCCCCAGATCAACACAACGGGATCGATTGAGCAGCCAGCGCAGACCCACTCAATCGATCCTGGAAGCACTCTCCTCTTGACTCAGTAACTCCACCCATCCAAGTGGAGTAGCGCAGCATCAATGGGAGAACCCTTCAAGTAGACACAGCTGAGTAAAGGCACCATCATAAGTGAGAATAACTAAGTCAATGGGAGATACACATTCTGCAGCATTCTTTGACTTAGCTCTGCAGTGCAGATTATGCCAGAGTTTGGGCAGGCATTGTGAAACACTTGTTAAGCATACTCTGTTGGAACTGGACACAGAATAAACCAAAACTCTTGTAAGCATCTAAACCACTAAATCACTGAACAACAAAGAATACCAAAGGTCTTTAGAGAAACAATGGGGAAGCTATTAATTGGAGTAATCCCCAGTCTAGCTCAAAACAAGTTGGTAACGTTTACTTTTCCCTGAGGGGAGCTTGGGACCAAAGGGGATATTAAAAGCTTACAGAACCTGGCCTACAAAAGAAGAAAGAGTTGAGTGGATTATCAGCAACTGCTCATGGGAGACACTGACAAAGATGTCTAGAAGGAGGGAGCCAATGTAGCAGGGCAAACTGCTTCTCTCAGACCTCATATGGAAGTTAATAGGACTAATGTAATTTATGAAAGTATTCAAGGTAAGATTATAAAGTAGGTAAGACCCATGCATACTGGTCTTTTTTATTTTCACTCTTTATTCTGAGCACTAGGTATCTTTGGGTGAATAAATAATGCTTTGTTTTGAAAAAGCTTGATTCACTTTAATCAGCTCATGTCACAGGCTTTCGAAAGAAAAAAGAGTTACAGTTGCCCAATGCACTTAGGCCTGTCAGATTGATGCAATTGGAAAAACAGGGGCTGCAGCCTGGACACTCAGTCTAAGAGTGGCAGAATCTTGTGGTTCCACCCATTAAGGGTGAAGATAGCAAAAGCTGGAACTAAAAGGGGTCTAATGTGCAGTTCATCCTTTCATCACGAAAGTATCTCATTAGGTTTGGTCATTTAGCTTGTGTGTGAATCTGAACAAGTTTAATGAATTTTAAGTTCAAATTCTCAGTGATGGAACTCTGAAAAATGCCAAATTTTGCCTGGTTTCAAGTTACATAAGCATGGGTACACTGAGAGCCACAAGTCTCTCCCTTGCAGGCATAACATGGCTCAAATACACTTTAAAAAAAAAAATAGTTGATCTTGCTCAAAATGCAATTGACATTTGTAACAGGAAATATCAGTCAAGGTTCTCCTGCTCTTGTGTTCTTAATAAAGCTCTGCAAAATTTAAGGTTTAATTAGTAAAATCTTAAAGAGTAATCACCATATCCATGAAATATGGTGATTATAAATTTCTAACCATACCTCAACCAAAAAAAGCCAACCTCAACACAGGAATCTAAACATTTGGTGACATAATGCAGATACTTGTATGACTAGAACAACAAGAAAAAAGGAATTATAGTCACCTGAGCCTTCCATTCTCCTAATACAATTCTGAAGTAATTACAAATTCTTTACCATGTGAATTTAGTGCTCCTGAAAGGTAGTGTGATTTATGTTTATAGTATACGAACAGAAGTTAGATAAAAACAAATTAGTCTTGGAAAATGATTGCAATGCAACCATACAGTTTGATTCTTAGAATCCAGGTATGTTCAATAGCCTATCTGGAATAAGTATTTTGGTTACATCTCAGTGGACAGGAGACCATGTAACCAAATTATGCCACTAATAGGGTCAAACAACAGGTGAAGATTTGGATGGTCATAGAAACTAAACCGTTTCCTCAAACTTAGAAATAATTCCCTTCCAGGCCCCTATCCCCATCCCTTGACCAGGTTTGAGACATATTGGCATGTCAGTATGAAAACCATCACACTTGATGTGCTTCATTTCTGAATAAATAGAGATCATTCTCTAGGGCATGCTTTCAATCTGGCACCTCCCTAACAGTACATTCACATAGAAAAATAATAAGACAAGCTCTGTCTAATCTGTCATTCATTAATAAATCTCTGTGGTCTTGTTTAATTGGGATTGTAGGCAGCACAGAGGATACTTAACATACCACTAACCGAAGGATAGAATATCTGCTGAGTTTTCAGCTTGAAACTCTATATTTCCTTCCACTCGTAGCTCTACACTGTGTCATACTGAGCAAATGCAAGTTAAGCAACCAGTAGGCTAAGTGACTTAAAGATCAGCCTTTAAGAATGTATTAGGAAAGTACTGAAATGATAAATAGGACCATTCCTTGTGGATGCTAATTCCCTCTCGCATCTTAGACTCAGTCAACACTGCCAGCAAAATTCAGCAGCAGTCAATGGGAGTTATACAAGCTATGCAGAGTAGCTTGCCTAACTCCCGTGAACTTAGTAGCTTCCCTTCTATGAGCACCTTTACCATGTTATGCCACCCGAAAATGCGTTTCTGTTAACACAGCACTATGACACCTGAGGGTGTGGTTTTATTAGATTGACTTCTGGACCAACTGAACGCATCTTTACTGATCACTCAAATTGGGGGGAAGGGGAATCAGTCTGAAGGCAGCAAATTTGCCACTGTCAGTGTAGACATATCCTATTTTATATTAGGCTTACGAATCATTCAGTTAACTTTAAGATCAAAGATGTAAGATTTGCAGGAAATAATATTACTTACATGGTCTTCATCTTAAATTGTCTTTGCCATAATGGAATGCCTTGATAGTTGGAATGGATGTTTGCCTTATCATAATTAATATTACTAATTTACTTGTGTATACATAGAAAATATGAATTAACTTCAAAACAACAATGTACATTACCTATTCTTCCTCCAAGGAAAGCCTGCTGTGTCAAGAGGCTACCATAGCCTACCAGAGGATCCACGAAGTCTAGGACCTGACTCTGTCATCTCAAGTTTGCTTCAACCCTATCAGGGAGATTTCAAGTCACAAGACAGGTCTCCAGATATGACCTGGATTACCCTGCTATTTCTGATGGAAGAATTTATATAAACCCTGCACTCGGGATGCCTATTGGCCGAGCCACCATTTTCTCTCTCTTGCCCCAGAGCAAAATGCCATTGAATTTTTAATTTTAAGGGTTTGGCCAAAAACACAAAACCAAAAACTCCAACACCCTTGGACTTTTAATCTAATCTGATGGACAGCTCCTCTGAAAATTCAAAACCCTTCATTTGATGCGTTTCACTGTCCTCATGAGATTTGGCCACAAATCTTGAACACCACTTTGTATCAGAGATGTGTACGACTTAAAGTTAGTTTTGAAGACACTGGAATTTCACCAGAGATTTGGCTCATTTTTTCCAAATAAACAATCTTACTGGTTAGTAAAACCTAAAACTCCTGAAGAAACAGGATTGAAATCTCCATTGTTCTAAATTATAGAGCAGGCAACTCATTTATTCCAGCAATTCCTCCTACCTCATGTTATGTAACTTTACCATGCTTATTCACCAAAATTCAAAGCTCATAACTTGACTATAGGTAGTGTGGCTTTAGTTATGCATCTTAACTTGGATAAGAAATTCCAGAGTTTAATCTAAATGAGAGGTGCGCTACATAGGCAATTCATATCACATGAATTATAGCAGAATAATGATAAAAATCAATCTGATTTAAAAATACATCAAGATCACTTCCACAAAAGTGGTCCAACAGACAGTTAAATCTATACCATTTTTCTTTTGTGGAGATTTACAATTGATTTGATAATCATATGAAAACAAGTTCAATATAAAACTAATGTTAACTACTGCTCTTGTCATTAAAAGCACAAAACAATTTACCATAAAAGAAAAAAAATGGTGAAGTTCCCTGCTTAAAAAGGTATTTTCCATAATAAATGGCTTTTCTCAGCATAATTCTGCGACCTAATCAGATGAATTTCAAGAAAATGTCAAACCATTACCTCAAGTAACGTTCTGAAAATTAAAGTTACACTGTGTTCAATTCAAGAGTGGATTGCTGTTTTTAATGAATGCTATATTTTGCATATTAAAAAGAGCATTTTTCATTTACTATAAAATATGATTTTCAATTACATCAATTTTACTGACTCAAATCTTTTATGTGATAAACAGCTTTGGTTCCAATGCTCATTAAAATGCAGGCCTATCATCTAGAAGACAAGTAGCATTCATGCTTATTTCAGTTATTGCTGAAAATCAGCAAACACCTGGGTTGTGTTATTTAGGCAGTTTGATTTTTCTCCTCAAACACATTTTCATTTGAATACAGCTGATAATTTCAAAAAAAAAGATTTTTTTTGGCTGAGTTTAAGATTTATTATTGCAAACTCGCTACAAGTGAAAAATGCCCTATAAAACTACCTTTTGAAGCAAGAATGTAGTTTCTTTACTTTATGCTTGCACCTTAGAGTGCCAGAATTGAAGAAAAAGTCATTGCAATATACTTTAGCAACCCACAAAATGAAAATGCAATCGGGATAAAAACACTAGTGTGAAGAGGTATGCGTATTGGTGAAAAAAAATTGTATCAGAATCAGAATGAGACATGTAATGAAGAGTGTGGGTGGAGGAGATGAGTGAGAGTGTGCTTGTGAGAGACATTATTTGCTTTCAATGAAATTTTATATACACAACAATTTTATAAAACCTACATCTTTCTGATTACTGTAAAGTTACTTAGCCATACTATGCCCCATTGCCACATTTATGGGAGTTAGTCATTATCTGGCTACCTGGAAGAAACAGAGTGATGCAGATGGAGAGAAGGAGCTAATTTACAGAGATGGACAAGAAGAGTAGGAAGCGGTTGGGATCAGGTTAGGACAAGCTCACTGCCTTCTCTTTCCTGCTGACTGGAAGAGTGTGCAGTGGGAGGATGCTATTTATGCAGTTATGAAGTGATCCTCATTACCAGGATCAGGCTAGGAAATGCTTTGGAAATTAAAATTAAAAATGAAGGGTTTAAACAAGAGAAAAAAAATGGACAAATTCAAACACAAAATTAAAAATAGTCAAATCATAAGGTACATGAGTACAGAAAAGAGGGGAAGTAGTGCCAAAGTCATCTGACTAAGGTATTTTTCAAGATGGTTTCAATAGGTGTTTCTCATTTGAGTATTCAGCGCTGTGTATTAATAAAACATTTAAAAACAAATTCACTTTCTGATGTGTATAATTGACCATAAATATGAATTCTGATACCTATAAGATACATTTTTCAAATGATTCTAGCAGAGACTTGATTCAATATTTTATGATCACAATTTCCTTCTTTTAGAACTACTCTAAGAAGTTACTTCAATGGAGAGTGGAAACATCCATATGGTTTTGTTATATTCCCTAGAATACAAAATGGTAATGCGTGGGTGGGATTATATAAAAATTTAGGACCAATTGAATTCTTTTGAATATTTTATGACAGAAAAGGTTTTACCAGTTAATTCCCCCCTTTCCCTCCCCAAAGTGCAGATACTAGGATTCTCTAGTCCTTAAAACAACTTCCTAATGTGATCAAGGTAATATTCAATCCAGCCAAGATGCTGCTGTCCACATCTTTGAAAAGGAAACTTGTCGTATCATGGAGGATCATTAGGATGAAGTTCTCTTTTTTCAGGAGAAAGATGTTCATTTGCGTCTTTGACCCATAGTGTTCCTACACTTGGGCCAAGATCCTGAGATGTGATGCTGCATGAAAAGACCTGGCTCTTACTATTAATATGTGCAATACTGTATTTCCGATGGTGGTATGTTGAGTGTTTAGAATACAATGAATATATAGACCCTCAACATGAAGTATTTCCTGCTCTGGTCAATTAGTATACTGTATTCTGGCTGCATTTGATGGAATGTTTTTACTGCTCTATTAAGAATATCATTCATACAAGATGTACACAGCATTGTCCATCCACTTTTACTATATAAATAGAATTCTTACTTTCAGGAGGTGATTCAACTATGATGTTCCTGGAGGAATCCAGTGAGATTGAACTCTAGTATCTTAATCAACATGCCCAATAATAACTGGCTATGATAGTCATAAGTCCTCAGTGTAAGTGGCAGGGAAAAGGAAGCAATGGAGAAGCAGATTGCAGATATAATAGCCTTTGATTATACCTATGCTTGGCTTGCATGCATATATTACTTTATGCACATATCTTATTTGTATATATATATGTATATCTTTATAGATATATATATATGTATATCTTTATAGATATACATGTATATCTTTCTTTATAGGTTTAAGAAATCCTGGTGGCATAAGTAGGTAAGTTAGCCTAACTTTTATATTAGTAGCTGAAATGCAAGAGACCTACAAGCCATATGGCAAGAAATTACTAGATAAGCCTGTAGGTAGAGCTTTGCAATAGGATATAGTAGGAGTAGTTTTTGAGGTTTAATATATCAGACAGAGTGGGCCTATTTTGTTCAGTCTTGGATGGAAAACCCCAGGTAAGTTATTTTGGATCATGACACATAGGTCAACAGGTGAATAACAACTTCAAAAACTTAAGGCGAGACCTTTGAAATTTTGCAAAACCCACAAAATTCATAAATAAGGAAAGGGTAAAAGTGATGAGGATCATTCTCAAGGTTACTATATGTTAATCATATGTCAACTGTACTCATGAATCCCTTAACCAATAACACAGATGTACCCCAACAATTTCTGGGGTAAGAACACATATTTGGGCAAGGAAGAATGAGATAATCTAGTTTATTTTTAAAGGGGTATAAAAAGTAGAGATCTTGTTAGTGGGGAAAAGGAATATAAGGCCTTGGGATCTGGAGAGCAGCGAAGCTTCCAGTGCTCAGCTCAACCTCTCTGGAGAAAGGAACACTACAGACCCATCTTGCTGTTTCTAAGCTATCTAGTCTTTGTTATTGTCATAAGTTTAGATGTATCAGCTAGGGTTGTTAGAGTCTGCAATCCTCATGTCCATATGAAGCATCAGGCATCCTTCTTTACTCCAGGGTGTGTAAGTATAAGCAACTATAGCAACAATATGTTTTAACGGGAAACAAATTATAAATTGCATAAGATTTCCTAAATGCATTCTGTATATATAAGTTGATTATTTCATTGTACATTTTCTTAGTTTTTTTGCTCTATGCTTTTGGCAATAAAGGATTTTATAAAGTAATTTAAAGTATCTGTGTGACAATCACTCTTGGCCGTTCCCTGGGGATTCCTACTTCAAATCTATCTGTGGTCAGATCTGAAAGTGAACCCAAATTCCCAAAATAGATTTACTGGCAATCCCAATCAAAATTCCCAATCTAAGTGATGAAGAATCAGGCTACACCTTTGATTTTTCCATTATAGAATTACATGTTCCGGAAATTTACGCTAACTTTTGAAAGATGAGTGAAGTTTATTCAGGGAAAATGGAAGGGTTTCGGGCTTGTTGTTCTGCCATTTTTCCTATAACAGTAAGTATTTGGCTGTGAGAACTAAGAGACTTTTATGGGATTTTTATTTTCTGTGAACACATGCAGTAATCTATTAGGAAAAACAAAGCACTCCTATACATGGTGACAACTTCCAGAGGGGTAGCCATGTTACTCTATTTCAGCAAAACAAATAAGACGACCGTATTAACTTATCCTTCCTTTGCATCTATACCTAACACACTGCAGTTTCAACTTCATGCATATTGGAAAGTGGGCTATAACCCACAAAAGCTTGTGTGTTAAATTTTATATGTAAAGCACTCCTATGTTCATATGCCATCACAAAGGGCTCAAATATGGCGCCTACCAGTCCATACAGCACTAGGGGAAAGGGAAGAGGCCAAGAATTGCTGCTTAAAGGCATTTCATTATTGTTAAGAATAAAGGCTCAAGAGGTTTAGGCTGAAATGAGAGACTAGAGCAACTTACTCTATGCTGGAAAATGCATAGCCAGCATTTCCTACAGAGAAGCAGCGTTAGTATGCGCCCTCCAAGAAGATTCTTGCTGGGATTATCCCTCTTACCCTCCTTGACACAACTCTTAGATGTCTGCCACCTTGTACAAATGTGCAGGGCATGGAGAAGGCCTACCTGTTTCCTCTTCTCTCTCTAGTGTATCCATGCAGGACTACCATGGAAACTATTCTCAAAATGACAACAGCTGTATTAAAAATCACATAATGGTGACCTGCAAAGAAAAATTATTAGTATGTATAAAGTTAGCTTCTAGGTATGCTTTTAAAATGTTCATATTTCTAATTGTCTTTGCAGATGTTTCAAACATCAATTCTTTGCTTCCCCATCTTGTCTAGGGAAGCTACACAAGTTCTTTGGAGAATACAAAAAGTGAGTACACGACTCGTAACCTAAGCTGCAGCTCCTCCTCCCACTATATGACGGGAATGAGATACTGAGTATTGGATACATAAAGAAAGAACAAGCACTCAGTTTGAAGGAGGAAGGGCTGCAGCCTCTCCTGTCACTACTCTTCAGCTCTCCAAAGATCATGCCTAGATCCCCTAAGTAAGAGAAGGACATCAGAGCTTGATATTTGATTCTGTACTGTAAGGAACAATAAAAGAAACAATAATACTGTTTACATAATAGAGCAAAATAAAAATGACCAGGAAAAAATGATACCTTAGCGACTGAGGAAATGCTTGCTCTTCACTTCTTTTTGTCTAGCAATCCTTCCTTCTTGTTCTTGTATTTTAGAAGAATATTATGCACAGCTAATATCTTTACAAATAAACCCACGAGAGCCCTAAGCAACCAACTTCCCACAAATGTGTCGATTGCAAATGACTTCTGGTTCATTAGAACAGCACCATAAGATCCAAGAACTTACCACCTCTTGTAACATTCTAACATTCCTAATTATTAATATACGTCTAGGACACAATGAAGATTAATTTTGTAAAGCTACCTTACTGTTGAGCTCTTTTATTACATTTCCTATTGTCTATTATTATTGGTCTCAGACAAAAAAGTTAAAAAAAAACCCCAGCATAATAGGTAGGTTAAACAATTTCAGCTTTGAAATCTGAAAAAGCATGAATTAAAAAAGTAAGGCATGAAGTCAGCAACACTGATGGAGTAGATAAATTAGTTATTTTATTTATGTATAAATGTCAATAGGTCTACTAAGTATAGCAGCATCTTTGTCAGATTCATCACACACTTAGAAAAGTAACCACATGCTGAAATATTGCTTTTTATCTTGTGTTATACACAGATGATCCCTGTGAAGATAATACATTGGAAACATTACATTTACAATCACTGTAGACTAGTGAATTCAGTGGAGTCACACTGGTGTGAAACTGATGGGAGAAGAGAATCAAGCTTTTTGTTGCCTCCAGTTAAAAGATCTACTTCACCACTGATGGCTAGATTTTTAAAGTTTTTAGCTGCCTAAAGCACCTAATGATATTTACAACAGACCATAATTAACCAACAAGAGTTTGCATAGTTAGATGTCAATGTGTTTTGTCAGTCTTAATTTTTAGGCTCCGCTGGAACCATAACTTTTTATATATTTGCATAATACCGGACATCAGCATTGCTTCACAAACAAAAAAATAATTGGAGAATTGGGTCCCTAATTTTGTTTCTTACACAAAATTCACTATTTCAAACTGATCTTGGCTTATATAGATTTCCTTAATATTACCAAATAAAGGTATTATGAGCCAGGAGGAAAAAAGGCTATGTCTTGAGATATATTCAACTCTGGTTCCAGATATCATTACTCTGTTTCCATTTTAATATAACCTTTCATTCATATATTTTGAGAATTACTAAAGATGTTACCAAATTACCATTTTTGCTTGAGGTACCTCTAAACAATGTCTTGTTTTACCAGTTAAAACTATGTGAGAGATAGAGGCATTCAATTATGTCAGTTGGGTCTGGTATACGTGTATCTACTGTTAAGATATTCTGTTAAGATATTCACATAGCTAGATATTCAAACAAATGCATGGTAAGGCCATTAAGGAGAAGGTTCAGGTCCCAGCTATGAACAGGGTCTCTGATTTGTGGGGAGATTTGACAAACCTCACAAGAATCTTGCCATAAGTGGGTTACTAAAGAAAAAACCCTCCACATTCAAGAAATGTTATTGCTGCTTAATTTAACTCTAATGGTATTCATAGAAGGAAGTGATATCTTCAATTCCAACAGGTAATCCAGTACTCTGGGAAAAGGAGAGTGAGCCAGCAATATCTGATGACTATTAGACTAAAGATTGTTTCCATTTCTGGAGGGGGTATATTTTTGTAGATGATTTTCTACTATTTAATATAACTTGCTGTAGATTAGAGGAACAAGCTTGCTCTATCTTTAAGAGCCATCAAGGAACTGTATTTGGAGCCTCAGAATCTGTAAGTTGGACTGAAGAGTTTGATCTGTGTCTTGAGTTAGTAGGTAAATATTGATTGGAAGCTTCCAAGAGAAATGAGTCTAATGAGATGGGGATACTAGACTTGTCTTGGCCACACTGGTGCAGTTAGTAAGGCCTCTGGCTTGGTCTCATTCGATATCATTGAGAACCATCACCAGTAACAGTGTCAGTGGATACCCATAGAGAAGTCCTTTCGTCCATGAGAAGAGAAATAGATCTCCTAGAAATAAGGGATCCAGACCCCCTATGATGCAAAACACAATGTGTTGGCTATCATGGCAAACTGATTGACCTCCAGGGATACACAAATTCAATTTCATGTGAGGGACACTGGAATTTAATTCCCATTCATAATTTAAAGAGAAATTTCTGTTGAAAAAACCTACCGTGCCCTTTTAAATATCAACCTACCATGCCCTTTTAAATATCTGAGAGGTTAAAAATCTGAGAGGTTAAATCACCACCTTGACACACAGGCCTAAACACAGGCCTGGTCTATACTGCTGTGCTGGGTTGATGGGAGATGCGCACTCTACAGTACGTAAAGTGTGCATCTCCCATTGACTTATTTACCGTCCCTTATTCTGGCATCTTCACTGGGCTGCACCAATGGTAAAATGCTCTCCAACACAGTGTTAGACTTTTCTAGTGAGCTGAATTATTGCATCGAACAGAAAGCATTTCTGTGGTTGGCTGCTCAATTGATCCCGCTGGGTCGATCCGTGAAGGCCAACACAGGGATTTTTAGTGTAGACAAGCTCACTAGCAGAGCCTTGGATTCCTCCTCAATGTTATCAGATATTTTTTAAAATGAGGAAATATTGCCCATTGCCTTTGCAACTGGCCAGAAGATCACCCTCTATTCTATCAAACACTAATCTGGCAATAGCAATTCATGAGTTAGTGACTTTCAAAATTAACTACCACAACTCATCTAAAAATTAAGTCATACATCCTGGAACAGATTCAATGGTACAAAGTGAAGCAGCTAATCTGATTAACACCATACACGTGTGTGAATACATCACTCCAGTGAATAAAGAACCCAGCTCAAGAGCTCTGTTCTATTAGTTTAAGCCTTTCATGAGATTGCCCCTAACTAGTTGAGAGTGATTCTTTGACGTTCACTTTCCACATCAGCTATATTCTATTGGAATAACAGAATTGTTGCTACAGGGGAGACTTCTAAATGTGGGAGACAGAACTTTATTAATATCTGGACCTATGCCACAGAATTATCTTTCACAAGCAGTGAGAATGGTCATGGACCTTGTCGCTTCCAGAACTAACTGTAAAGGTAATTTCTTTGATTTAATTTTCTCTCAGTAAATTATTCCCAAAGGGAAACACACCTGCTATGCATGTGCTGAAACAAAATCAAGAATGTATCCTACATGCCAGTGAAGAATATTATGGTATTTTTTCTTTAAAATACCTTAGAAGCACTTTGATAGTATGGTGATAGAGGCCTGTTGTATAATAATTGGACCCACAAATTAACCCTAATTTTAAGTGTAACTGTAAAAAAAGTTAGTGCAAGTTCATAAGAGCTCAAAAATAACCCATACAACAAATGCTGATGGGAAAAGATACAAAAAAGAGGCTAAATTAATCAAACAGAAAGGCCTACTGATAGAGCTCATAGCTATTAAGATCATGCCTGGTAAATAAGAACAATGCAAGACCAGAAATCAATTAGCCAAAAACTGTTTCAAAAATAAGGCCTCGTTTGTGAACAAAATAATGAAGGGATTGACTATTCTGACCATAACTCAGTTTAAGGGTCCTTGGGGGCGGGGGGGGGGGGGGGAGACAACATCGTGGGTAGAAAAATTAGCTACTAGAGTGAGCTTCACCATTCTTCTTAATCCCAGCAAGCCTGAGTACAGAGGAGAATCATGCATTCAGAAAGCTTTCAAAATCCCAGAATTTTAGCAAGGGGACGAGATCTGAAAAAGAAGAGCCTGGAAACAGAACTCCACTTATCCACTCCTGTATGTGTTAACAGTTTTCCGGGTTGCACATGAATGTAGATGAGGGCCTAAAGGAGTAGGTTGCCCTCCATTGTTATACAATAGTGCTTAGTATTTTCCTTTTGTTTATTGCTTTGTAAACCTGGGGAGTAAGTTCCTGTAAAAATAAAATAAGTGAGATTTTAATGTCATAATTTTTCTTTAAGACAACTCAATGAGCTGGTTCATGGTCTTTAAAGCTCTGAATGATCTGGGGCCATTATATGAGAAACTGTCTCTCTCCTATTAGAGTACATAATATTAAAATGTAATATTTGCAAGCAAGTGATCCCAGTACTATTGTATCTCCTTGTTACACGATGATATTGCTTTCCTGGCAGTATCCATGAGAGGTGAACGTTAACATTTTAAAGATGCCCACTCTTAAGTGCCTGTCTAACATTTACAATCCACTGTTATCTCTTCTGCTGTTGATTCTTGGAGTTGAACTTACCACTTTAGATCCCATCTCTCTGGGGCCCTCTCCCTCTGACAGTCTGCTAGACCAGTCGTTTTCAAACGTTTTTCGTCAGGCCCCAGTTGAAAAAAATCATTTATGTCTGTGACCCAACAACTACATCTTTGAGCAACGCATTCCAGTCTTTTGGTGGCGGTGGCAGGAGGCACCACAACCCAGTATCTGAGGGTATGTGGCCCCGTACTGGGTCCCACACTGTGGTTTGAAAACCACTATTTTAGATCTCTCAGTCTCCAGATAAAGTAAAAGCTATCCTATCCTTACTTGTTCAAGCCTTTGGTTGGGGTAAGGTTTGTATTCTAATTTATATATGTAATTTATAAAGACCTCTTTTCTTTAAGTTTTGTATGTTTTCACTGGTGTGATGTGCTCTGGTGCCGTGTAGAAATTTAGAAGTAAATGTACTGCTGCTATTTAACAACAGCAGGGATAAGTTTTGCCTTCAATGTTGTATGTAATGGTAGAGTGTACCTTTTTTACACTACACATAAGCAGACAAAGTACCTCTAAAATTGTCCAACTACTTTCTAAGGGTTGGTTATGATGACTACAAATAAGGAAGCCTCAGAAATAATTTGTAACCATGTATCTGTAGTATAAATATGGAAATACTGTCCAGATTTCTGATACTACAAATTTAGTAAGTTTTTTGGATCAATATGTTTAAATCTATATGAATATAAAAAGATCCTGATCCTGTAAACATGTGGGCATTTAGAATTATACTCTCTATGGCTATAAAATGGAGATGATACTGTACTTACCTTCCTTTGTAAAGCACTTTGTGATGTGTGGCTTAAAAGAACTAAGTATTATTACTATTCCTATTAGAAATTCCATTGACTTAAATTCGGTATACACATGTTTATGTATTACAGGATCAGGCAACGTTACATGAAAAATATGCATCTTGGGCCACACTTACAAAAATATTTAGGTGCCTAAATATGTGGATAGCATGGGGGAGGACAATATGTATCCCCTTCATCCCCACAGGGGACGGTGGGGTGGATGGTGGCATGCAGTCAGATGACCTTCACTAACCCCCTCCCAATATCTACATGCAGCCAGAGGTTTATCTGAGGGGATAGATAGCCTTACCTACAATTGTAATACAGAACATTTAAAATGCAGCATAGGTGTCACACAAAATATTACATCAATAGGAAACCAAGAGGAGATATGCACAAGTCAGTGGAAAATGAATATATTTAATTTTATTGTATAAACAGAATGTATGAATGAGAATTGTAATGAAGATACTTAGAATACCACTGTAAATGTTCTATCAATATCAAAAGTAATTTTGCATTCGTCTATGTATTCTAAGGCAGATTTTATCTGAAGCAAGGAAGAGAATACAAAAAAAGAATTTGCTTCCTTTATTGGGAAATTTCTGCTAGAAGGGAGAGTTTACTTCCTCCTTCTGCTTAACACCCAATATTCAGAGGAACTCAATGAGCAGGTCACCATAAATAACTCTGGACTGTTAAATGTTTTTTGTTTTTTTTTGTTTTTTTAATAAGTCTTGGAACACTGAGGAAGTGTCAGAAGAGTGGAAGTAAGCTAATATGCCAGTTTTTAAAAGAGAGTAAAATGAGATTACCCAGGAATTATAGGTCTATCTGCATGACCTTCATCCTGGGCAAAAAACCAGAATGGCTGCTGTGGGGATTTGGTTAATAAAGAATTAAAGGAGGGTAAAATAATTAATGCCAATCAGCATGGATTTATAGAAATAGATATTGTAAATCTACCTGGATTTTTTTTTTTATATGTAGGTGAATACAAGTGTGTTTGATGAAGTTAACAGCATTGATGTTATATACTCTCCTTAACAGACAAGGTGGGTGAGGTAATGTCTTTTACTGAACCAACGTCTTTAGACATGCTTTTTGTGAAAGCTCAAAAGCTTGTCTCTCTCACCAACAGGAGTTGGTACAATAAAATATATCTTACCCACCTTGTCTCTCTGTTACCTTGGGATTGACACAATTACAACACCGCTGCATAGACTTCTGTAAGGCATTTAAATTGGTACTGCACACATTTTGCTTCAGAAACTAGAACAACAGAAGATCATCATGACATTAAATGGATTAAAAACTGGCTCACTTATAGGACTCAAAATGCAATAGTAAACAGAAAATCCTCATCATCATCTGGGTTTGTTCTCTGTAGACTTCCCCACTAGTTGGTTTTTGGCCTTATACTATTTAACAATTTTATTATCAATGACCTGGAAGAAAACAAAATCATTACTGAATAAGTTTGTTGACACAAACATTGTGAAACAAAATAATTAAAAGGACAGGCTATTGATACAAAGGCAACTGGATCACTTGGTAAGATAGGCAACTAAACACTATGCTGTTCAAATGATCAAATGTAAACACACACCTAGAAACAAAAAATGAAGACCATCCTTACAACACAGAAAACTCTACCCTGGGAAGCAGGAATATGGCTTGCGGGAATATGATGTATAATGAACTGAATATGAACTCCCAGTGTGATACTATAACCCAACGGGCTAATTAAATCATTGGATGTATAAACAGGGGAATCTTGAGGAGGACCATTGAGATTATATTTCTATATTTGGCTCTAATGCAACTGCAACTAGAATACTGTGACCAGTCAACAAAGATATTGTGAAATTGGAAAGGGTGCAGAGAAGAGCCATGAGAATGATTAAAGGAATAGAAAACATGTTTTGTAGTGATTCAGTTCCTTGAGTCTATTCAGCTGATTAGAGAAGTGATCAAGTTTTCCCTGAATCTATCTGTAAGTACTTACTTACAGAACAGAAATTTAACATAGGGTTCCTTCTGTCTAGCAGAAAATCATATAAAAAGATTTTATGGCTGGAAGTTGAATTTAAACAATTCAGACTGGAAATGAGACAATCAAAATCTTTAAATATGATTGGATTTCTCTCCCTTCACTCCCCACCCACCGGGAAATGTTCTAATTCATGCAAGTATTAATGCAGGGAAATCCTATGGTATATAATTTTGTAGCAGGTCAGACTGGATGATCACAGTGGACAATTCTGGGTTTATAATCCATGAAAGTTTAAATAACTTCTGACAGTCACATCTCCTATTGACTTAACATTACTTAAGAGTATACAAAAAAATTAGCTCAATATTCATGTAGTCTCAATAACAACTCATCTTAAGGGAACATAGTAGAGAGAATCACTGCATCCAAAACTCTCAAGGACAGAGAATGCATGAGGCCAAGCAAAGTGAAGTGACCTATCAACACCTCTGTAGTCATGGGATCAAAAAGGGGAATAGTGGATTACAGATTATTGAAATAAAAGTTAAATCCATTGTTTATTCAGATCACGATTTTTTGTGTCCAGCTAAATTCTAACACATTAAAAATCATGGTCTTAAAGACACTGGATTTATGTCTTATTATGACAATCTGTAATACAATATCCCACTCTGGTATGCTCTGACTACAATGGTGTTACCAGGCCACTTCACCTGGAATGTTCCCATATGATATGCCAACTACTTATGCTGAACTATCTGTACAGATCTTGAATTTATTGCAAGACAAACAAGGAGTCTGGTGGCACTTTTGAAGACTAACAAATTTATTGCATGAGCTTTCATGGGAGAAATTCTCATTTTCTCAGATGCTTCAAGATGGAGAACTTACAGAATGGTGGCAAAATAAATGCAGGGAAGTGTAAATCATAGGATCAGGTCAGACTGTTACAGCAAATCAAAGCAGTTGTTAGGACTCTCAGTTCCTTTCCCAAACCTGAAGAATTCTGCACAGGGGAAAGAGACAAGCTTTTGAGCAAGAAAAGTTGGTCAAATAAAAAGTTTCTCCAATATCCTGGGCTACCAAACACTCATATGATGAAACACTCATTTAGAATTATTCACAATTTTCAGACTAAACTTTCATTAGCTGTTCTATTCTTATTTATTTTTATTACAGCTATAATTGAAAACAGGGAAGCCTTTGTTTGGAAAGAGGATGGATCATTTGGGCCTAGTGAGAGAAAATGCCCTGCAATAAACTTTAACATA
Source organism: Pelusios castaneus (assembly GCA_007922175.1). Lineage (NCBI taxonomy): Eukaryota > Metazoa > Chordata > Testudines > Pelomedusidae > Pelusios > Pelusios castaneus. The sequence goes on from ML685780.1 coordinate 674,533, forward strand.
TGCATGAACATATTCAAGGCCCCATATACTAGTCAGCAAGATGGACCTAAATTCTCCAGAAAGAACCAGCAAGATCCTTGAATTCTATAGTATCCTGGTGAAATTTCATGGCAGCTTCATTTAGAGATTTAAAATGGAAGATTTAATAAATTAAATAAGAAAATGATACACTCAGGATAGTAGCTTTATATATATAATCAGTTTATTTCCAATGTGCTTCTTTGTAGCTATTATGAAAGCTGGAAGTTTGGTTAGTGGGCAGATGAGGCTGGTGATATCCCAACAGGATGAAAGAAGAGATTTTGGATTCTGAAATAAGTGTGATATTTTTGCTAAAATGATTTGCATTGAATTAGTTAATGCTGACATTAAATGATCATGTTTGGTTTCAGAATTACCAAATTTTGCAGATGAATGGGGCAATTTAACTCTTTTAGAACTAGTGTATAAGGCCATGTCTATTCTATGAAACATACAGGGGCACAACTATTGTGTCCACTCTGCCACTGTAGCGCTACAACATTGCTTCCTACAATGATGGAAGACATTTCTACAGAGACTGAAGAATGCCATCTCCTCCACATGGCAGAAGCTGGGTTGACAAACATTCTTCCATCAACCTAGTTAGGTCAACCTAACTTTGGTACTCAAAGGTGTGAGAAATTCACACCCCTGGGCACCATAGCTACATGGATCTAACTTTTAAATGTACAGTAAGCCTTAAACTAGAAGTAGACATATCACTGCAGCAGGCAGAGTTGGACTGTGTTTTCAGGGTGTGGGTGTGAGTGTGTGAGAGAGAGATTTTAAAACAAAGCTGTGATGGAGCAGAACTTTGTAGAAGGTATGGATTCTGCTATTGCAGAGAATTCAAGGCCCCAAATATAATAACTAGTTAATACACTTATGATTAAAATTCATTCAGTACTGGAGAAAGCTTACACTTGAACGTGATTTTGTCTTCCACCTAAAGCAAGGTATTTATGCTGGCAACATTTGATCTTCTATGAGGAATAGCTGATGATTCAGTGTGTGTTTTGGGTATCCATTGATTCAGAATAAATTCTTTGCAAGCAGAAATAAAACCATAATTTGAGCAGTGGTGTGTATTAAAAATACACTTTGCTGATTTTGACAGCTGTTTAACCAAGCTAATGCCCAGCAAGCAAACCAATGTATTCAAATATGTAAATTTAGTGATAATATGTAATCAGTTGTGTCATTATCTCCAAATACCTGGGTATCTAGGGGAAATGCCACACTGTGGATCAGAAAGGGTACATCTGAGAAACTGTTTAATTTTTTTCAGCATAACAGTAAATAGTCTGCATGGTGCCTTGTCTATTCTGAAAAAAACTGCATTGATCCTCACAGATCTACACAGCAGGATCAATTGAGCGGCCAGTGTAGACCCATTCAATTGATCCTGGAAGCACTCTCTGGTTGACTAAGTAACTACACTCCTCCAAATGGAATATACCTGAGTTGACAGGAGAGACCCTCAAGTTGACACAGCTGAGTGAAGACAGCACGGTAAGTAAGAGTAACTGAGTCAATGGGAGATGCACATTCTGCGGCACACAGATTGTGCATCTCCTGTCAACTTAGCCCCACAGTGTAGACTAGAGCTTAGACAACATCATAGCAACGTAACATTTCTATAAACTACTATTATATTTTATAGCTCTAGAATCATGGCTAGATCTGGAGGCATAGTTCCAAATTGGAGTCCTCATGTTAATGGGATCAATCAAGCCCATTCAGTCCAGAAATGCTTCAGTCTTTATTAGCCAGTAAATATACAGCATAAGAAAGAAGCCCTGGATATTGCTGCCAATATCATTAATTCTTCAGACTAAGACTCTAAGGTCAGAAGGGACCACTATGATCACCTACTCTGACCTCCTGCATAATGCAGGCTACAAAACCTCACCCACTAATTCCTCCAATAAACCTCTAACCTATGACTGAGTTATTAAAGTCTTCAAATCATGATTTAAAGATTTTAAGATACAAAGAATCCACCAGCAAGTGATCCATGCCCCATGCTACAGAGAAAGGCAAAAAACCCCTAGAAGTCTAGCCAATGTGCCCTGTGGGAAAATTCCTTCCTGACCCCAAACAGGGCATTCAGTTAAATCCTGAGCATGTGGGCAAGTCTCACCAAGCAGTCATCCAAGAAAGAATTCTGTAAAACTCAGAACCCACCACATCCAACCTTCCTTCTCAAGCCACTGGCATATCCACCACCTGTAGTCAAAACTCAATCAATTGCCAAATTAGGCCATCCATCATACCGTCCCCTCCATAAATTTATCAAGCTCAGTTCTGAAGGCAATTATGTTTTTTTGCCCCCACAGCTTGCCTTGGAAGGCTATTTCAGAAATTTACTTCTCTGATGGTTAGAAACCTTCACCTCATTCCTGTAAATTTCCACAAGCAGCATGGAAAAGGCCAAGGGACATAAAAGGCAGAGACATCACTTCCATCATGTCTTATAGTCAACAGTGTTCAGCCATCACCTACCTCTGGATTTATTCATCTACAACTGAAGCTGTGAAACAAAGAACTGAAATCCATCAAGTACTGGGATGAACTATACAACCCTGCAAACTCCAAATTCTACTGAGAACCTCATGTATATGGACTTATAAATCATTTGTAGATATGGGATTGCTTTAACAGTTCTCTTATAACTTGTTTCTTTCCTTTTATTATAAACTTTTAGTTTTAGTTACTAAAGGATTGGCTGGCAGTGTGGTATTCTGGGTAAGACCCAAACTTACATTGATCTGGTAATGTGGCTGACCCTTTAGGGTCAGGAAAACCCTTTCGGTAAAGATCATGGAGTTTTAAGTAACATCTTTTTACTGTACCTAGTGGCTGATTGGGATCCAGAGGCTGAAATGCAAAGGGGGCTGTTTATATTTTGTTTTGGCTTCTTTATATCCAGTGTGGGGAACCAGAAACTTTTGGTGCCACCCACAAATGCTGGGAGAATATGCTCTCCATTTTGCAACCAGACCTGATCTTGGCATTTTCAGGTGGCTACCCTAGGCATGAACGGGTCAGACTCAGTACCCACAACTTTAAATAAGTGGGAGCTACAGACATTCAACCAGGGCCTGAGGGAGCTTATATACTGTGCCACAAGAGGCCCACTCTAGGGGGCGCCACAGCCAACCCTGCAGGGACTTCTGGGGGGAAAGCTTTATGGCAGCTTTTGCACATGGCACACACACACCTACTTGGAATGGACATAAGCAATCACTCGAAGACCATACCAATTTAGAATTCAAGTCCACTTCTGAAAATATTAGCTTCAGGGAATTTTATCTTATTTGCATGATAGATAAAAACAGACAGTGGTTAGTCATCTAGTGTGCTGTGACAACCACTTATTGCACTGCTCATACCCAGAAATTCCATTTTTCAGACAAATAGTTTATGCATTAAAAAAGCTTTGGCTGACTTATTTATGAATTTCACATGAATTCAACATCTGATTTTATGTCGTACTTAAAAAACACTTCAGGATGCAATCAAAAATGACCTGAGGAGGATCCCACCTTATGACTTTTAACCCAATCATTTGTGCATTTGCAGGGGATGTGGTAAAGCCAAGTTTGAATCCTCATTTGGGAACAGGGATTTGAACCTTTATCTCCTTCTTCCCATGCAAGTACCCTAACTACAAGGCCAGAGGGCATTCTGGGATGAGTTTCACCCACCTTTTGTGTTGCAGCTGTTCCACTCGCTCACTGGACAAGAGAGGGAAAAAAAGCAAGTCTATAGGCTGATGGGAAGGGCTACTCACTTATCAGAAGGTGAAAGCTAAGTTCAACTTCAACATAAACTGTGAGTGACTTGGGGCAGAGAATGTCTCTGTGATCAACACTCTACAGACATCTAACTATGGGGGCCAGAAATTTCAAAGGGATAGCTGTGTTAGTCCACTTTAGCAAAACAAACAGAGTTTTGCGGCACTTTTAAAGACCAACATTTATTTATCTCATGAGCATTCGTGGGAGAAAATACCACATCGTCAGAAGCTTGAAGAGGGGGAACTTACAGAATGGGAGCAAAATAAATGCAGGGGAACATAAATCATAAGATCAGGTCAGACTGTTACAGCAAAATCAAAGCAATTGTTTAGATTCAAACACTGGAGAAATGCAGGGGGAGGGAGGGAAGGGAAGCAAAATTTCCTGTTGTAATGGGGGTGGGAGGGGAACCAGTCTCTATTCAGCCCTAAGTTGATGGCGTCAAACCTGCATATGAATTCCAAATCTATAGTTCACACAATACATAGATTGTTGCATTAATTTAGAATATTAATAATGAATACATTAGCTTCATTTTAATAGCTAACTTATTTATATGAGATCACATCGTTCTATAGTAACTTTTTTGAAAACTTTAAAAATAAGTTAATGTAGTGGTAATGAATGGAGCTAGACAAAGCACTGGAGAATCAAGTCATCATTTCAGCCACAACACAGGTCTAATATAGACAGCGGAAGCTTCCACACTCACTCACTCACTCACTCATGTACTTCGGTACTTTCCTGGAAAGATTATCTCAAGGGGTAGGAGGGTAATTCTGGTTCAACTCTCTACTGGGAAATGGAGGTGTGAAATGTTTCAGGCATATGCTGTTTTTGCTTTACTAATTCAGTGCGAGTTCATCTGTAATCATATTAACAGAATACAATTAAACATTTAAAGGAAACACTTTTTTAGTAAACAACTTAAGAGAAACTATAGGGCTAAAATCCATAAACCAGCCATCGAGAGCCATTCAGTTCCATAGATTCAGTGAAATAAATATATGCTCAGAATTTGAGCCGTGTCATCTTAGTACCAGAACACATTCAGAGAAAGGCCAAATCTTCAGCCTTAGGGCACTGCCCGGGGTATAGCCAGCCCCTGGCTTCTGGCCAGGCCCCTGCATCTGCAAAGGTGCTCCATTTGCCAGGAATCACAGTTCCACTTGTTAATGAGCAAGCGGAGCTGGGGGGGGGGGGGTAAATAGGCAGCATGATAAGATACCCAACCAAAGCAGTGCGAACTTCATTGCCATGGCTGTGGGATCAGCCAGCTGCCGCTGGTTGTGAGTGGAGAAGAGGTGCTGGCGCCTCCGCTTTGCTCGCGGCTGGTCCCACAGGCTGCTGGCCAGCCCCAAATACTGTGGCAATGACGTTCACGCTCCTACTGGGCACTGCGCTGGGTTGGCCTCAGGCCCAAGTGGATGCCCTCCCCTGGTGATGCCCCTGGTTTAGCGACTCCCACTCTAGCAGAGTAGGTAAAAGACTAGAGAATGATTACTGACGAGTGCAAGCTGCTTTGGGCTGCCTATCTTGAGAAATCAAATTCTCTGGAAAAATCAGGGCATCTCCAATTACAGCACATTGCAGATTCCCCTTTTCTTTATTGCAACAGGGAACTTTCATCCGTTACATGCCAAATTCCTGGAACAAACAATTCATATCTTGGTAAATTACTTATGGCAGAACTATTTCCCCCCCACACACTCAGTTGGCATGGCAAATTAATTTTGGTCAGGCAGAGCAGGGGACCAATTTGCATGCTGATTTTTGGGCACTGCCACTATGGACAGGGTTACTTCAAGTTTTGCATAGATTCTCCAATATTTCCAAACCAGCCACCTCCAGCATGCAGCCCACTGGCCCAGTTCTGTTCTGGGGATCGCTAGTGAGGTTGGTTAAGAAAGAATCCTCTTCTCATCATAGATTAAGTTTCAAGGCTTCACTAACTCCTCCCTCCCCCTCCTGCTTCTTATGCTTCCTCTTTCTGTAGAATAGTGGCTTGTGCATGCCCAACATTTGAAGGAGACATTCTGGAGTAACATGGCTGTTGTGTGGGTGCAAAATTTGTCTGAATGATTGACAAAAGTCATTACTTCAGGAGAATGAAGGTAATGTGCTATCCTCCAATGCGCGCGCACACACACACACACACACACACACTTAGCTGAGACGTGAACATGTACATTTGAAAGAACAATATGGCCTTTTTGATTAAAAGTTAGACATAGGGGGCGTAAGATAGACATCAATATGGCCATTTTGATTAAAAGTTAGACATAGGGGGCGTAAGATGAAAACATCAGCAGTAGGGGAGGTTAACATCTCAAAAAGTATTATATTCATTAACAGTGTGGAGAAATGAGAGGATGTAGAAAACAAAGGAAGAAAAAAGATCATACAGAAGACTGTAAAAAGATCATCATATCAGCGACCTGAATTTATGCAGTTTGGCTCTTCCAGCATAAAAGAAAGATCCTCAACAGATTACCTTTGGTCCCACACCTCTCCCTCTAAATGAGAAGTAAATTCCCTTCTTCCTTTCACTTCCAAGCTCCTTGTCAGCCAATGGAGAGGAGGGTGGTCTAGTCTAGTAGTCAGAACAAGTGTCAGGCCTAGTGGTTGGAGGAGGCATCAGCTCTCAGGAGTCAGAGCCAAGAGTTAAGCCAGAAAGCAGGAACTGGAGCATGCAGGATACCAGGCAAGCGGGGGATTCAGGGAAGGGACAGGACAAGGACAGACGCAAGGCTGGGTGAAAGGAAGAAGCAGCAGGAACAAGTTAACACAGGAGGAGGCACAGTGATGAGAAACAAGTGACCTGCTGCAGCTGACTTAAGCACCAGCCTAATAGCCTCTGCAGCCCATCAAGTGGCATGGCTAATCAGGAAGCCTGATGCACTCATGAGGCCTGGACACAAGTACTGCCGCAGGCCCCCATTTCTGACTCTCCTTGAGTAAACAATGCATATTTCTGCTTGGATATTTATCTTATGTAACTCCCCATGATCTCCTTCAAACTGTCTTCTTCCGCCCACTGCACTCCACTGAAACTGCTCCTATTGAAACACTGCCAAAAGACCTCTTTCTGACCATGCCTGGAAGCCCACACCCCATCCTTTGATCACTGTAGTCTTTGATACAAGTTTACTCACCCTCTCTTCCCTATCACTCTCTCCTGTCTTGATTTGACTATCCCTACAATGCTGTGACAACAGCTTCTTTTCCTTGGAGCATATTTTTGTATTATGGTAACTGGATAAATCACGCTGCAATGATAGGTGAATTGCCTATTTTTGTAATGTAATCTTTCAATAACCTATTATCACAATAAGGTAAATGCTGCCCTTTTCATTTTCACCATCATCACACTCAGGTTCATCTATGGTCTTAAAAGGGCTACACTTATGAATTAGTTCTGCAACTATTGAGTCAAAATCCTTTCATCAAAATATAACAGGGTTCTGAACTTTTGTTATCTTAGAAGTATGGGTAACAAACATGGACACCAGAAAAATCTTGAACTGATGAGAGAAATATGGAACTGTCAAGCAGTGTTATTAGCAGCAAGGGAAAATTCCTTTATATTTACTATAAAAGTCTCAGTTTACAAGAGGAGTTTCCAAAGCATAACGAAGCAACCGTTTGGGGGCATTCTTAACAGATAACCAGAATTTAACAGAAGATTAAAGAGAAATTGAAAATCCCTACCCAAACTCATAAAATTCAGGAGTTAGAAATGGTGATACTACAGTCACTTTTCTTTCAGCTCTGATAAGGAAGTAATATAAAAGGCTAATCAACAAAATAAAAGGGTAGTTTATCTGGGTATGTTTTCTGAAATGTCTCAAACACACACAGTTTCCCGCCAAAGAAATATTGACAGGAGAGTCTATATAGGCTATACAAAACCTTCTGAAATTAATTGTAATTGTAGTGGATAAAAGTTGCTTTACATGAAATATATTGAGGCAAATATCCCTCTTAGGAAAGGTATGGCAGGAATGAACAGTACACTAGGACATAGCTTGGAAATCCTTAGAGCTACACATTCAGAATATAATCAAATGGATCAAAGTATTAAGGATATGCAACAAGCTACCCAATGGAAATATTTAAAAAACAGATTTTGCCAACTATCCAGTGATTATTTAATTCCTGCCACCAAGACGTTGCTTAACACATCCCCCACCCCCACCAAAAAACAAACAAACAAACAAAAAAACAAACCAAACCAAACCAAAAACATTTACCACACTAATTTTATCCATTTGTTCTGTCACTCTTCATCTTTTACTGCACTCGGATGTATTAATCTGAAATGAGTTTTTCCAATTAAGATTTGAGAGCAGTTTTTAATTAAGATTTGAGTTTAAGTAAATATGGGACTAGAATATATTTCATGGTACAAATTTGACATTTCCTTTTAAATTTTAGCATCTCAAAAGAATAAATATCTAGTGAATGCCCAATAGGTACACAACAAATGCAATAAATTAAAAAGGATAAACACCAATTTATTTTTTATGAAGATACCATGACATTGCATTTCTTCAAAAGGTAAGATTGTCAGATCTTGTGTGATGTGCAAAGGAAAAAGACTACAAAATGTCTCACTTCTGCCTCCTGCAGTCCAAAATGGAGATTAGTGAGAATTCTAAGGGGCACTGAAATACTTGCTCTCTCCTAGCAGCTGTAGGTGTTAGATCCCTGAAAGGGGCAGAGAGGGGCCATGGTGATGTTACGCAGAGGCCTCTGGTAGTTTTGATTTTGTTGTGGGTCGAAGAGAGCAGAGTGAGAATGGTGTTAAAATACAACAAACATAATATAAAGTTGTTTATGAAATAAGCAAGAGTTGAAGACAATAAATCTGGTATAAACTGGCTGCCATGATGTTATTGGCTCTTGTACCAAAATTGCACCTCCAGGAGCGAGCTGCAGACCGTGTCTGCTCTCTAGCACGCTCCTCCACCCCTCAGGCTGAGCACACATTCCACACCAGCATAAATTATAAAGCTGTATTGTTTGGATTGGTGGGCAGCTAGTCGTCACACTGTGGCATATAGTAGCGCTGCTGCCTACCCACGTGACTTTTCACTCCACCTAAATGGCATTTTATTCTTGTAACGAACCTAAAGTCCTCCCTGATTCACAATGAAGCACCTGATCCTGTTGGTTTAAATTACTGTACAGTTTAAAGCCACACTTAAGAACTACATGTTTGTATGCAACACACAGCGCGACCTTTAGACTTGGAATGCCACTTTTCCTCAAGGATGTTTCCACTGAACAATGAGCTCCTGCAAAAATGCAATAAATAAATGGCACCCCGTTCTGCAGGTCAGGTTGTACTATAAGATTACAGGACTGTATACATACTTACTCCCTCTCCCAGGTATATATTCATATATATTCTATAGAAGAACCTAATCACTTCAGGCTCACTACTACTAGATCTCAACCTCTAAGGTGTATTTTGCAGTGGATGAGAACCCTGAAAATGTTTATCTAAATCACTAGATAAAAGCTATTAAAGGCAATGGGGGAGGGGGAGATAAATCAAATGAAACTGAGTTGAGCAAGTGATAATGGCATTCTGCTGAATAATACTTCAGGGGGACACCATTACAGAGAGTACTTTAGTTATGACCCTACCGTGACTATGCAAATGTGTTGTATTCAAAAGATCTGCTATGTACTAAGAGTTTTTATCTCTTTGGTTAATCACAAAAGTAAGACTAAATTACTTTTAATTCCTCTAAAGACAGCAGAGCCAGTATACCTGTGGGAAAATGAGTTGGATTCTATTTTGGTTCTCACATAGGGCTGGAATTATGGACTAAATTCTCCCCATTGCTCACAAGTTGCACAACAGAAAACAAGGACAAGGACAAGATTTTGCCCACAGAATCTATTTGTGGTAATGATACAGGAAGCAGAAACAACACAGCTTCACCTTCGGATCCAGGCTGAGTTTGGAAGGCTTAGAATTAAAACAAAAAACTCTTGTATTCTAAGCCAATGTGATCTTCAGAAAGACACAAACAAACATGGAAACCTAGGAGGCAATTCACACACAGTGTTCAAAGTAGAGCTGCTCTTTAAGTCTTCACAGGACTTAAAATTTGTCATACCAGATCAGACTGTTGCTCTGTCAAATCTGCATGTTGCCCCTGGCAGCGGCCAATAACCGATGCTCTAGAGGAAGTTGAATAAAAACATATTGCACCTGGCCAGTCTTGAAAGATTTACTCTTTAATCGTTAAATAGAGCTGAAAAGGGGATGCACTAAATTCCTTTCGGAGTAGGTGAATCATTTGCCTTATGGTTACATTTAAGCAATTCAGAAACCGTCATGTGATGCTGCAATAAATACAGTCAATTGGAATTAAATTCCTGAATTTAAATAAGAGACAATTTAGCTAAAACATACAAGTAGTACAATCTACTTCCAAAGCTCTTCTACTCTTAGGTCCTATGTAAATAATAAATACTGTTTTAGTTTATTTCCTAGTAGCAGGATAAATTCTCTATGCATGTACAAGGCTATTGGTACCAGTGAAGCTTTTTACCTTCAGAAGAACAAGCAAATTATATTTTCTAATCTGGGGTGTGGGCTATCTTCAGAACTGCCAGACTATCCCAGGAGGGCATAGAAGCAAAGCATTAAGAATGATACACATCTAGTGTCATACAGCCTTCTCTATCCTCTGCTGCTCTACTCTGCCCCCTTGACTTCTGTCCTTACTGCCATCAATAGTTACTACATGGAATAAAACAGAGGCAACCCCCAACAATAAAAAAAAAACCATAAAAAAAAACAAACCCAAAAAACCCACTTGCTCACAACATAATAGTCATTAAACAGAAATTATAGTGAATAGTTACAACGATCATTGCCAATACCATATGAAATTCATTTTTCAACCCAAAACCAACAATCATTTTGTGGAAAAATAGGAACCATTCATAATTATTTTTATGACAACTCAGTCACAGACTGATGGCGGTCTTCATGTCCAAACCTTTCCCACCTATTCAGTCTGTCACCTTTCTCCTTCTCTATGACACTCTCCATAACCCTTTGCACCTTTTTTCCTTCTTTTCTTTTTCTCCTCTCCTCCTTTCAAGGTAGGACACAGTAGCATTGGAGTTAGACATCTTTTAGCTTTTTCTTCCAGTTGAAATGACTGTTGCATCACACACACACACACACACACACACACACACACACACACACACACACACAC
>ML685780.1:685616-708618 GCA_007922175.1 Pelusios castaneus
CACACACACACACACACACACACACACACACACACACACACACACACTTCAAGTATTACCTATACACAATGAAGCATATTTGTTTAGCACATGTGGTTCCAACTATTGCCTTTATAAGTAACATTTTTTAAGAGTTATGATGGGGGAAATTACCTTTCCCAGTCAGAATCCTACATACTGCATGCAGAAATTTCTTATTTTCAATAAAATTTATACAGTTTTTCTTCTACTGAACATAGTAGATACATGCTGTATAGTCCTGCATTATTTTAACAACAGATTGCAATTTAGTCAGCTAAAAGAAATAGTTTAAAGTAGTTTCAGGTTCTGCACTTGTCTCTGAATGTACCTAGCAATTAGTTTTCTGTACTTCTCCTACTTGTTGCAGTAAAAGACCCCTACAAACAACAGAGGAAAAAAAAACTATACATCTATGTGGGAGGAGGGGATGATACTGACTCTACAAAAAGTGGTATGAAATACATACATGCACACAACAGATTCTTTCCTTAGCACTGTCAGAAAATGTAGCCCTACATTAAGGAAACAAACAAAAAAAACCCTAGCACCACAATTATGTTTAAAGATAAATAATCATGAACAAAATATCTCAAATACTTCTTGTAAGAAGAATACTCCAAACCAGTGTTTAGAATAAATTAAGTAAAATGGCAAGTTATAGCACAATTTTTGAATAATTAAATCCCCAGTCTTAAGAAAAATTCCACTCTGAGGGGTGTCTTTTCACCTGGACTCTCTTTATTAGGGCCATGATTGGTTAGCAGCTAACCACACCACATGTCAGTTATACAATCATCGATGACTGTTGGGCAGACTTTTCTGGTTATGCTTAGCTGATGGTCTATGCATCCACGCTAGTTTGAAATTTTTTTTTAAATCTGGTGTTATAGACTGGGTTGAATAACTTATTTTCTAGCACCAGTCTACATTTGCCTTCACTTCTATGCCTCATGAAGGTCTCTGGCCCTGATTCCATAAATACATTTGGCAAGCCTAGGATAGGCAAATTTTTATCCCTACATGAAATCAATGGGGTTCCACATGAATAGAAATGTCTACCCTGTGACTGGATCTATGCAGGCAGTAATTTTTGTGTTGTATTTGTTAATGGGTATACATTGTCATTTGCAGCTATTTTACAAGCATCAGGTAATGCTTCATCAGATTATAGTACAGCTACACCTTTCAGGAGCAGCTATCATTCACGGAGTGATATAAAGTTGTTACAAGGGCAAGGGATTGAGGGGAGAAAGGTGGGGTTTGTGCCCAGAGTTTAGGGCTGGGAAGCATAAGGGGAAACCTTTTAAGCTTTCTGTATTGCCCAAGGGCTATAGTGGTGAGACCACACTAAACCCTCCCTGGTGATAGAGGGAGTATTACATTTCATGTGCCATTCAGCAGCCCTTGTAGCCGAAATAGAATCAGTATCAATAACGCTTTGGGCACTTGAAGTTCCTAAGTGCCTATGTTTCTATCAATGAACTCCTCACAATCAGTGTTTAGGTCATGCGTGAGTGCTGGCAGGATCTTCAAACTCAGCACCCACCTACTATTTTTATATATGGTATCCCATTTTGACATAAAACTGGCATAATGACCTCTGCTACCTGTTGTTGAGACCACAGAGGATGCTCCAGTGAGCTCTGAGTTAGCGTAAAACCTATTAAGGGGCTATTACTGCAGGTGCAAGTTAGAGAGGGTCTGAGACCACAAAATGTTTAATATTTGCTATGATTAACTTTCTCTGTACAGATGAGCACAGCATTGGATCTTCATGGATGAATTCCATTTTCAGATGCTGACTCTCACTCTGCTGCCCAGTCCAGTTTATTAGCAATGTACTCATCTTCCAAATTCTAGGCTTCCCTTCTGCTTCAGCTCTGACACATTACATAGCCTTTTATACTTTTCAATTTAAATATCAATCAACATTTCTATTGCAGTAGCTCCCAGAGAGCCACATTAGGATTGAACACCCATCATGCTAACATTGTACTAACTCTCATAGAAAGAGACCTGCAGAGGATTTTACAATTTAAGAATCTATCAAGGTAGATGTATAGTAACTCCGCCAGAGAAATTCTCACAGAGAAGTTTTCTTAACTTGGGCAATAAACTTAGTGCAGACACCCATAAATTTCCATACCAATGCTACCAAAGGTGGAGATACTATGTTAGAACACAAATAATTTTCTGTTCTCTGTCTAAATTTTGTTATTTAGCCTGCTCAGAGCAGATCTATGTGATATGGGACTTCAAATGCTGGTGACTGAGTGTAACCAGGTCCGCCTACGGCGTTTGGTGGCCTCCAAGACCTCAAGCAGGGCGAGGCACCGGTCCAGTAGTCAGTGGCCTCCGAGCCCTCAAGCAGGGCGAGGCACAAGTACAATGTTCGGTGGCCTCCCAGCCCTCGAGCAGGGCGAGGCAGAGGCACAGCGGGTCAGTTGCCTCCCAGCCCTCTACGCAGGGCGAGGCAGAGGCACCAGAGTCAGTTGCCTCCCAGCCCTCAGGGAGGGCGAGGCAGAGGCAAGGCACCGGAGTCAGTAGCCCCCGGCCCTCAGGCAGGGCGGGGCAGGCAAGGCACCAGAGTCAGTAGCCCCCGGCCCTCAGGCAGGGCGGGGCAGGCAAGGCACCAGAGTCAGTAGCCCCCGGCCCTCAGGCAGGGTGGGGCAGGCAAGGCACCAGAGTCAGTAGCCCCCCGGCCCTCAGGCAGGGCGGGGCAGGCAAAGCACCAGAGTCAGTAGCCTCCGGCCCTCGGGCAGGGCGGAGCAGGCAAAGCACCAGAGTCAGTAGCCTCCGGCCCTCGGGCAGGGCGGAGCAGGCAAAGTATCCAAACCTCTGTATGGGGTCGGTGAGGCTTGAGCATCAAGGGTGGCCAGGAAAAAGGGGTGAGGGAGGGGGACGCAGGCCCACCCACTCCACTGCGTCCCAGCCCAGGGCCCTATTCAGCGGCAGAGGCATCTGCCACTGCGGTCAGCGGGGCTCCGGCCACAACACGCTGACCCTCGGGGGAACCCTGCCCTTCTCCAGGCAGTGGCCTCCCGCCCTGGGCTACTTCCTCCCTTTCCTGGCTTTGGTGTACCTGGGTCCAGGGGGATCGTCCTCCTGGTCCTCGGGGTAGATGGCTCTCGGGAGGCTGGTCAGGCCCTCTTCATCTGCCAGTGGCAGGTCCGGTAGCTCCTCCTCTAGGGGTAATTCCTCTAGGTCACAGGGGGTCTCTGGCTCCTCGGCGGAGGGCAGCTCCTCCAGATCATAGGGATGGTCCCGAGCTCTCTCCTCTCCCTGGCCCTCTGGGAGTTCCGACAAGGGTAGCTCCTCCAGGTCTTCCCCTGGGGGATAATACTGCAGGGGCTCTCTCTCCCGGTTGTCCCAGGAGTCAGGGTTTTCCCCTGGCGGGCCGGGAGGCTCTGTCCAGGAGGGTTGTTCGGGGGGCCGGTCCCTCCACTGCTGTGGAGGCTGTCTCAGCAACCTGGTCCGCCTCCTAGAAGTCTCCCCCTCTGGAGACCTGGTCCGTCCCTTTATGCGGTCCCCCGTGTCCTTAACTCCACCCCTGGAGTTCCTACCGCCGTCCCGCATAGGGCTGTCTTCTGGCCAGTAGGCGGAGGGTAGGAGTCTCCTGGGGCTTGGTCTCTGGGCCTGTTGTCTCACCCTGTTACACTGAGGCACTTGCCTATATTAGCTCTCTCAGACCATTGCTGCCATTAGTGGTAGCAACAGTAGAGAAACTCTAAGGAGGTATCTAGTTTAGATAAGACCCTAGAGAAGGTTGCTCAAGTGCGTAACTTTATTAATGCAAACAGTAATAAATACATCAATTTTGATTACAACAACATTCACACCAACCTAAAATTATTTAAAAACAAACAAAAAACAAACAAACCCAACATCTCTTACAAACCACACATCATGATATCAAAATGCACTCGAGTTCTTTCCTCTGAAAAAAATCCGTTTTTCCATTTCAGTCATACTACAAGCATCTAATTCCTCCACTGGAGATCTTTAACTTCAATTGCAACATTAAAAGGCTGCTATTTGTTGTTGTTACCTTTAAGAGAAGTAAGACTATTGAAAGTCAGGCCACTTAATGCTGCCTAAATATGGAATAAGGCCTAGTCTACACTCTAAAGCTTTGCAAGCATAATTAGGAGTGTGAAAAAGCCCTTTCCTAGATATTTGTATTCCAGTGAAAAACCCTGTTAGGCCCACCATATTTATTTTATGTATTGCACACATAAGGCATGATTGCCTCTTTGTAACTATGTAAAACAGTTTTAGATTTGGTTTGGGTTTTCTGAAAGGAGCATCCCCCAAACCATCAAATACAAATATTTTTTAATTGGTACAAGTTTCAGTTAGATGCATTGTATAGCAGCAGAGATTAAGTTATCGCATAGTGAAGTTAGTTTCAGACTTCACTTTGGGAAAAAACAGATTCTGAATAGAGAGAAAGTCATGCCACTGAATTTCTATAACACTGCGTATTAAAAAATTAAGTTTGGAGAAACCCATTTGTATTCAGTTATGGTTTAAGGAACCTTAGATAATGATGCTAAAAGGAAACAAGTTGCTAAAAATATTATTCACACAAGATTTACATTTCGATTAAACTGAAGCTTTATGTATGATGAATATGCATGCAAAGCAGAGAAAGTCTGAGGTTAGAGGAAAAACTCTATAAATGTTTTTCAAAAGAAATTTCTGCATGCAGTATGTAGGATTCTGACTGGGAAAGGTAATTTCCCCCTTAACTTGCATGTATTTACTGATTTCCAAAATTAAAACACAACCACTTCAGAAGTACATTCTTTTACATTATACAAACATGCACACCCTCACCCACCCACTATTTAGATATAGTTTCCCCACTTCCAACGTCTAACATAATTG
Organism: Pelusios castaneus; assembly: GCA_007922175.1. NCBI lineage: Eukaryota > Metazoa > Chordata > Testudines > Pelomedusidae > Pelusios > Pelusios castaneus. Next base: position 690,528 of record ML685780.1, read on the forward strand.
TTGCTAACTTTTTTTTTTAAATAAAACCACATTATGCCAAGGCCTTACGTGATATATCTTCAATATTTTTGTGTCTCGAGTTAACTGTCTGAAGTGACAATTGTAAAGGCTGTGTGACACTTTCCACACATTTCTTCCAGGCTACAAACACTCTTAAGATAGTCTGGAACAAATGTGCAAGTAGAGTCCACACTGTTTCACAAACACGTAAAGGCTCAACTCTGCTGCACAGCATCCAGGTACCCAGGAAACAGCCCCTTTCTTGTTAAAGCATCAGGAACTTTTGAATTCCCATCTACTATTTAATCTGCACTGAGCACCAGTCCAGCCAGAGAAACAGACATTTACAAAAAGACTGTGTGGGCCATGGAAGATAAGGGCTGCATCCAGGACATGCAGCAGTGCCATGTGGAAATAAATAAATAAATAAATAAATGAAAATCAAAGAACTTGGACAGGCGTACCAGAAGACAAGGGAGCCGAACAGTCATTCTGGTTCTGCACCACAGATGTCACTTCTACAGCGAGCTGTATGTGATTCTCAGTGGTGACCGCATTACTCCTTAATTCAGCATGGATACCTCCTAGGATTCCGATTCCCAGGCCCACAATGAGGAAGGCATTTTGGATGAGGAGCAGGAGACGGAGACAGAGATGGAGAATGGATTCCCTCTTCTCCTGAAAGCCAGGAGTTATTTTTCACCCCAGAGCAGGCAAGCCAGCCGCAAGACAACCTTGTTGTCGAGCGTGATGCTGAGGAAGGCACCTCTGGTGAGCATGCAATTCCAATCAAACTGCAGTAGTTACAAACTTTTATATTTAATATGAAAAAAGTGTGATCCAGTGGGTATCTATTGTCCAGTGGTGGCTCCAGCTAAATTGAGAGTTACCCTTCCCCTCCCAGAAAAGATTATGTGCACAAGGAGAGCCCAGAAATCCTCCATTGAGATCTCCAGGAAACTTTCATGGAGGCACTCTATAATTCTCTGAAGAAGGTTTCTGAGGAAAGCAGCCTTATTTCTTTCACCACAGTAGGACACTTTCCCAACCACTCCAGTATTAATTCTGGTGGCATCATTGCAGTAAACAGCATAGCAGCATAAGGACCACGTCTGTATCCAGACACTTACAGCATCTGCTCCCTTGTGGCTGCTGTTTCTCTAAGAGACAGATTGCATAGTATCACCTAGGGGAGATGGTGGAAGTTTTCATTACAAGTGCTCATACTGCAAATGATAGCTCATGTGATCCCCCACCCTCGGTGTTGTTTGTCTCCCTCAACTACAGTTTCCTTAATATTCCAGAGGTATGAGTGACAGGGATTGTCACTGATGTTTTTTTGAAGGCTCATGACATGCTGAACATTGTCGTAGTAATATGTTTCTTGAAATGTCATATATATGGTTATGAAGCTCTGCTATGTAATAGTCCCAAATATGTGTTTCATAGCTTGAAGCAGATCTAGGCCAACATTAAAGACAGAGGAAGTTCATGCCTCACTAAGGCAAGCATAAAACAACCCATCTCTTGCAGGAACAATGGACTAGCCTAAGCATCTAATAAGAGGATGCTTATTGACACAAGTGGTGGAAGCCATAAAGGTCACTGTCAGTCACCTGGCCCAGGGAAGGTGGGAGATTTTGGGGCGTGGGAAGGAACGTGTTAAAAGAAGAGATTTTTGCAATCTCTCTCTTGCAACCCAGCTATGAACAACATCAAGCAACTGATGCATTAACCACAGTGGAGAACCCTGTTGGAAGCAAACCAATAAGTCTGAGGTGAGAACCATCTAGGACTGTAAGCCTACTGAAAGTGTTAAGCTTAGTTTAGAATGTTTGCTTTTATTTCATCTTGATCAAAACTGATTTATATTCCTCTGCCTTATAATCACTTAAAATCTTTCTGTATTTAATAAATTGTGTTTATTTTACCTAAAGCAGTACCTGTGGTTTGGATGTGTGTAGAGACTTTAGAGTAACAGAGCTGGTGCATATCAATTTCTTTGATAAAATGATGAACATGTAAGCTTGCAGGGTCCAGCAGGCAGCCCTGAACTCTGTAAGATGGCAGTTCCTACCACTGCATCTGGGGCTTGAGATATTGGCTAGGGTCATACCATTGCATATGATTCTATAGGGATGGCTTAAGAGGGTACTTGGTCCTGCCATGAGTGCAGGGGACTAGACACGAACTCTCATGGTTGCTTCCAGTTTCTAGGATTCTATGAGTCTAAAACCTGAGTGGCTGGCTAGACACACTCACTCACTGAGTCAAGGGTGGAGAAGGCAGCTTGCTTCCTGGTGGCTGCACATGAGCTATCCAGGAATGGGGGTTCACACAAAGGAGAATGAGATGCACGCCATGAGTGGGGGATTGGGGTCACAGTGATACACCAGTCCAGTTTTTAAGAGGGGAATGTCACAGGGATTTCTTGTGTTCTCTTAGGGCTGTACCCTCCTCCCCCTACTTCTTGGCACCTCCAGCGCCACCTCAGACAGAGACGGGACTTTGGGAGGCTTAGTGCTGGTCCCCATTCTCTGCATCACTTCCATGCTGCTAAGAGCATGGGGCATTTTCTGCCTGCCTACCTGAGCTCTTGTTGTGGGTTGTCCAGAAGTTGCAGCACAAGGCTCTTCACTTCTGCCATTGTGCCAGACTCACTACGGCTGGAATAGCAAACTGGTTAACTGAATAGCTAGAGCAGCGGTCCCCAACCTTTCACCAGCAGATGGCACAACACTCATAGGTTTCGACGGCAGCTGCCCTTCAGAAGTAGATTGCGATCTACTGGTTGGGGAGCACTGAGCTAGAGATTCGGATTATGTTCTGGCTTGCTATAAGGGAAGTGACTTAAGTAGCAATTTTGTACTAGACCCAGCATATGCACATGAAATGGTTGCTTTGTACTTTGCATACCTTACAGTGGAAAGATTGGCCTTCAGTTTGCCACATCGATGTAGATTAGGAAAAGGGAAAAGAATGCATGATATGTTCACTGAGATAATACATGCCTCTGGGACTGCTAACATGGAGTTAAGAACCTGGAGTACTTCACTGCCTGAAAGACTGGATATAGAAATGGAGAGCATCTCAGAAGCAGAGCATGGCACACAGTGTGAGATGCTGCAGATTATGAAGAATCAAACTTGTTGAGGCATCTGGTTGAGCTTCAAGAAAAAGCACCTTGAGGCTAGACTGCCCCTGCAGAACTGTCTGCAAACATCATCCTATTCCCAACCCTCCTCCCCCACGTGTTTCAGGAGATGTGGGGGAGAGGTTCAGCATCACAGTATCCCTTCCACTCAGCCAGGGAGGGTACCAAGAACAAAAGGCAGCCATTCAAAGACATTTGATGGATAGGATTTGCTGCTTTCACAGACTGACAATTTCTCACCTCTCAGTTTTACCCGTTGTTTGCCCAAGATGCAATTATTTCTCTTTTTCAGTTTCTTTATGTTTGTGCAATGAAAGTCAACACTGCAAGAATGAAATACTTTTTTTATTCCAAGCCTTGGAGGTTATGATAGGAAGGGATGGTGCAAAGAAATTGATTCACCAGAGGAAGTGGTATGAGAAGATGCAATTCAGCTAAGCTGCTTTGGGTCATTACTGAAACAGATCTTCAAACCACCCCAGAGAAGTAGACCTCCTCACTGGGCTCTTATTGCCTTAGCATCTGGCTGGTCAAAATTAGCTGCCAGCCTATCCATTCCACAGCCTCCCCCCCCCCCCCCACTCCTCTCCCTTTTAAAGGCTAACAAATTTATCACAAGCTTTCATGAGTAAAATCCCACTTCAGACGCAGCTACCATCACCTATTTTTATTCCCCCAGTCACAAAGAAACCAGTCTCATGGAACTCAACAATTCATCTGAGCTCCAATGAGAGGAAGTCAAGCACAAATACCCAGAGTTGAGGGCACACACAGTAAAATTTTGACAATCTGCACAATAGTTTGACAACAGTGTCTCATTCTGTTGCTTCCAGTGAGCACAGTTTTAGGGGTTTTTTTTGTTTGTTTGTTTGTTTGTTTTTAAAGCAGAAAGGTAAGTGGACAAACTTCAAAGAGCTCTCCAACAGACCCTGTAATTTTCGTACAGTTCATTTTTTCCCAGAAAACGACTTGCTGCTCAGACTGTTAACCAACTTTTGGTAACTGAAGACTTTTAAAAAAAAATACCACACATATTCAGTTATTTTCATATACTAGATTGTGGTTGGTTAAAGATAGTATATAGTACAAGAAAATTTTCTGGTTCTGATTAAATCAAACTATTAAAATGCCCAAAGTCTTTACACCATGATCTTTGAAAGAAGTGTAAGTATTCTGATCTTTTCTCCCAGTAATGAAATCACAGTACCAAAGGGTTCAAATAATTTTTCTATCCCATACATGCAATACGATAATCAGAGGAATTATTTAAGCAACAAATCATATCAATGGTCATTTCTCTCCACAAAAAGAATTCATTTTCACTGTCATTTAGATTAATCTAAGACTGGAGATTCCAGAATTGGAAATCAGTATAAAGCCTCAAGAAAATGGAGTCTTCCGCTAATTAAACTCAAAGATTTTAAAGGTTAAAGGTTTAAGTATGATTAAAGGTTAAAAATGTAGACCATATAAATAGCAACATGGGATTCAACTTAGATTTCCTTTTTGTGTCATCAGATCAGTTTGCTCAGTTCTTAAACAAACCACACACACCAACAAGACCCACTATCTCCTCCTCCAAGGGACATGCCTTTCCTAGAAATACTGCACATCTATTACTTTGTAGGGTAGACACTATAACAACAGAATGGGTTCTTCCGTCCCTGTAATAAATCCACCTCTTCAAGTGGCAGTAGCTAGGTCAACAGAAGAACTGTTTTAATCGGCTAAACAGTGTCTATAGTAGGGTTTAGGTTAGCTGAATCACATCACACAGCACTCAAACTTTTCACAGCCCTAAGAAGTGTAATTAAGCTGACCTAATTTTGTAACATAGACTAGTCCTAAACCACTGCAGATGTGCAAGTAGAGCCATAACCCTAGCTGAGTAAATTATTTTTCTATTCAGTGGGTTGACCTGAAATAGAAATTTGTTTTTACAGCCCGCCTGCCCCACTGAAACAAACAAAAGACATTTTGGATTGAAGAAAATATTTTGTTTGACTACAACCCAATTTCTTTAATTTTAAACAAAACAATGTTTTAATTCAAAAGTCGATACGTTTTGATTTGACTTTGTTGGTTTTCTCCCATCCCACCCACTTTTTTAGCAGAAACTTCACTGAATTTAGCCCAGATTCATGGTTTTGGTCAGCCCTAAACTGCATTATTCAGTTAATAAATAATTACTTTGATAGTGCTAGAGCTGGGTGAAATTTTTCAACTACACATTCTAACAGAGTAGTGACCTCATGCCTGGTCCCCACCTCTTCCTCTCAAGACAGCACTGCATGTGTGTTGATCTCAAGGAGACCCATTTGGCTCCTCATTGAATAGAACCTTGATTATATTGCTTTGCATAGCCCCCTCCCTTCATAAGTGACAGCTCATTTCTCTTTTCCCTGCTTATTCTTCTACTCCCATACCTCTGAGGCAGTTCAATTCTTTGTTCTCTTTGTATTCGTCCATCTTCTATCCTCACCTCTTAATGGTATACCTGTGCTGTTGTACCACTTAGTCTGCCCTGAGCCCCCCCTTTGTACATTGGGCAGATACAATATCTGACTGATTCCTTCACCAAATAGTTGCTGAACCAACAGAAGGAGATGCCATTTTAGATTTGGTACTGGTGAGTAGTAACCACCTCATAGAAGAGCTAGGGGATAACCTTGGTTCAAGCAACTAACAAGCTAAATTCAGTTCAAATTAAATGGAAGAATAAACAGAAATAGATCTGTGACTAAGGTCTTTGATTTCAAAAGGGCTAACTTAATTCACTTAATTTTTTTAAGGGGAATGGGCTGGACTGAAAAGTTCATAGATCTAAAGCTGGAGGAGGCTTGGACAACAAAGTTGCAGCAACTATCTGAAGCCTGCATCCCAAGGAAGGGGAAACAATTCATAGGCAAGAGTTGTAGACCACGCTGGATAAGCATGCATTTCAGACACATGATCAGGAGAAAGCAGAAAGCCTACAAGGAATGGAAAATGGGAGGGATCAGCAAGGAAAATTACCTCTTGGGAGTCAGAACATATAGGGCTAAAGTGAGACGGCCAATAGCCAAGTTGAACCTTGCAAAGGAAATGAAAAATAGTAAAAGGTTTTACAGCCATAGAAATAGGAAGAAAACAAATGAAGTGGGACAGCTAAGCACCAAGGATGGGGTCGAGGTCAAGGATAATCTAGGCATGGCCCATTATCTAAACAAACATTTTGCCTCCATTTTTAATGAGACTAATGAAGAGCTGGGAGTTAGTAGCAGGTTGGCTAATGGGAATGAAGATAGAGGTTAGAAATTACCACATCTGAGGTAGAAGTCAAACAAACAGCTTAATGGGACTAAATCAGCGGTCCCAGATAATCCCCATCCAAGATCATTAAAGGAGCTGGCACATGAAATTGCAAGCCCATTAGCAAGGATTTTTAATGAATCTGTAAACATAGGGGTTGTACCGTACGACTGGAAAATAGCCAACCTAGTTCCTATTTTTAAGTATGCAAGGTCTTGAAAAAAGTTTTGAAAGAAAAAGTAGTTAAGGACATTGAGGTTAAATTGGACATTGGGATAAAATACAACATGGCTTTAAAAAAAGATTTTTAAAAAAATTAAAACAAAGGGACTGCAGGGGATCTAATTTACCTAGACTTCATTAAGGCATTTCATACAGTTCCAGATAGGTATGAATATGAATATTGAAAGGTGGATAAGGAACTAGTTAAAGGGGAGACTACAAACACGTTATACTGAAAGGTGAACTGACAGGCTGGAAGGAAGTTATTACTGGAGTTCCTCACGGACTGGTCTTGGAACCAATCTTAGTTAACCTTTATATTACTGACCTTGGAATAAAAAGTGGGAATGTACTAGTAAAGTTTGCAAATAACACGAAGTTAGGAGGTATTGCCAATACAGAGCAGGATTGGGATATCATACAGGAAGATCTGAATGACCTTGTAAATGGAACTAATAGAAACAGGAGCAAAACTGGGACAGGTGCAGAGAAGGGCTACTGGAATGATATGCATAATGGAAAACCTGTCTTATGAGACTCAAAGAGCTTGGCTTGCTTAGTCTAACCAAATGAAGGCTGAAGGGAGATAGGATTGCCCTCTATATGTACATCACAGGGATAAATACCAGGGACGAAGGGGAATTTTAAGTTCAGTGCCAGTGTAGGCACAAGAACAAATGAATATAAACTGGCCATTAGGAAGTTGAGACTTGAAATTAGACATAGGTTTCTAACCATCCAAGGAGTGAAGCTCAGGAATAGTCTTCCAAGGGGAACAGTGGGTCAATAAACCTAGCTGGCTTCAAAACTGAGCTGGATAAATTTATGGAAGGGGTGGTATGATGGGAAAGCCAAGTCTGGCAATTAACTGATCTTTGACTATTAGTGGTAAATATGCCAATGGCTTATGATATGATTTTAAATAGGGTGGGTTCTGAGTTGGTGCAGGAATTCCCCCCCCCCCCCCCCCGGTGGGTCTTGCCCACATGCACAGGGATAGCTGTATTTGGGGGCAGGAGGGCTTTTTCCCCCACTTTTGTTTGGCGGGGGGGGGGGGGGGGGGGGGGGTGTTCACCCTCCTCTGTAGCCTGAGGCATAGGTCACTTGCTGGTTGTTTCTCTGCAACTTGAAGTCTTTAAACCACGATTTGGGGAGGCCAATGACTGTCATAGGTTAGGTGTCTATTGTAGGAGGGAGTGGGAGGTTCTGTGGGCTGCATTGTGCAGGAGGTCAGACTAGATGATCATATTGGTTCTTCAGGCCTTAAAATCTATTAATCTAGGGGTTTGGTTTTTTTTTTTTAAAAGGGCACAAGTCTGAATATGTTACCCACAATCTTCTCTAGAACTTTCTAGAAAGTTTTACTAGCCCCAAAAGTAACCATGTGAAAGTTCACTCCAAAAGGTAATAGGTTTTTTAAATTCACAATACAGTGTAAATAAGGGCTTTTAACAGGTGACCCCCTCAATATACAATAATACTGATAAGTGGAAAATTCTCATTTCTTTTAACCCTCCCCTACATCAAAGCTGAGTAGTCTTATTTTGTGCAAGGCCAGGCAGGATCTTGTAGGGATAGGCAGAATCCTTCCTATCCCATAGTTCACTGGAAGGTTACAGTAGTGTCTGCAGCATTTTTGTTCTTCCTCCATGATATGGAGCAGGGGAGGACATGACTCTGGCCAATAGATCCACACAGTTGCAAAGCGAATGGTTTACCCATTTCTCCCCACCTTAATGCCCCTACCCTATTCCTCACACTTTTTGGATTCAGTGAACTCTCACTGAGCTCTGCTCAGTGGCTTGTAGTCAGGGCACATATTTGTTCAGGGTCCCGATATCGTCGTCTCCGCCAACCACACCAGTCGGCACAATCATGCTAAATGAATTCAAGCATGAGGAATCCTGTTCACAGTGCAGATAGGCACAAGCAGGTATGTATCAGAACCTAACCCTGCTCCCCTTAAACTTAATGTAGATCTCCCATTGACTTCAGTGGTGCAAGATTAACTTCAGTAAGGACCCAGAGGAAATTACAGTATTGTAATTATCTAATGTAGCATTTAATAGGTAAACCACACATTTTAAACTTGCAGTTCACTGCTGCTTAATTCAAAAGCCTTAGCTTGCTCTGCCCTTGCAAACAATTCACAGACCTACATGAAAGAATAAAATCTGAAGTAAATATAGATTAGATGAACGAGGTAATATACTACTGAGAAAAAGAGAGTCAGAGTAAAGTAACTTATCTGGCGGGGGGAATTTTTAAACTTTTTATTTTTTTCTTTTAAGTATATTGGATAGTCCTTTGCTCAAATAACTCATGAGGGACAATTTCTTTGTTTTATGTCAGGATAAATGCTCTTTTTATGAGGTTAATTATTTGCTTTGAGCTGAAACTGGAGATAAGAGTTGTCAGCCTGCGCTGTGTCCATATTTGTTTTGGACTATGCCCATTATCACTGTGTAGATCTAGCAGCCCTCCTGATGCAATCATTGTGGAAATGACTACAGGAGACAGTCACAGTGTCAACAGCCCTCCAGGCTGCTATCGCTCTGTAAATTGCTAGAAGAGAGAGACAGTGGCAGTCCTCTGTTGCTATCACTCTCAGTAAATTGCTAGGAGAGTGACAAACAGTGACAAGTGGTGATAGTACTGTGGCAATTACTAGAAGACAAGGTGAACTCTAGAACTTGTTAATATATATGTGCTTTGCTTGCCTATGTTACACTGCATTTGTGTTTTCGGCAACGAGCACATGAACATATAAAGTTTGCATTTGATGAATATTTTAGTTCTGTGGTGTTCTATTCAGGTTCAGGGGCAGACCGGCGTTCTGGCAAACACCAGAGGGACCAGTGCACTCATGGACTGGGCCAGACTCCATGAAAAAGAACTATGTCAGGGCAAACTATGGCCTGCCACAGGAGCCTTTCAACAGGCCCTCCAGTTGAGCCTCCCAGTCCTGCCCCTTCCCTCTACCCCTCTCCCACCACCACCTGGGCCCAGCAGTGCCCTGCCCAGAGTACTGTGGCCCTTCTATTCCCCCTCCTGGCCCCACCCTGCCCCTCTCCCAAATCCCACCAGGTGGGCCTAGAAGCAGCCCCCTGGCCTGAGTGGAGTTCCTGCTTCCCCCCTCCCAGCCCACTCCCTTCCCTCACCCCCTCCCACATCTTTAAAATCTGGGGCCAATTTTTAGTCCAGTCCATCACTGTCCAGGCTCCTAAACCATGCCTATCACAATGGTAACTTAAGAGTTTCTTTAGTGATGTCTTGATTCCTTTAATGTTACTAACTCACTCAGAACCATTAGGTGAAGACAGTTGCAGCATACAACGGCAACCCTTTAAAACCTGCTCACTTTACCTAAGACACTTTTTGCTATTAGCAGTATCTATGGAAACACGTATTACTTAATAAGCCTACCATAATCAGGTTTCAGTATGTAAGAGAAAGGCTGTAACAATGCAGTGATGATCCTTGCATACCTCCTTTACTGCCTGGTATGAAGACTGAAGCAGAGAGGGGTCTTTCTACAATAGACTAACACGGCTACCCCTTTGGAATTTGAAACAAACAAGGAGTCCTGTGGCACTTTTAAAGACTAACAAATTTATTTATCACATGAGCTTTCTTGGGAGAAAATCCCACTTCGTCAGACACTTTAAAGATGAGGAACTTATAGAATGGGAAGAAATTAAATGCAGGGAAATGTATGACAGGATCAGGTTAGGCTGTACCAGCAAATCAGAATAGGTGAACAACATATAGAGGAAGGTGAGGTCAGATCACCTGTTGTAATGAGAATAAAATCCATAGTCCCTGTTTAACCCTGAGGCAATGGGTGAGCAAATATGCTTCATTACAAAACATGATCACCACACAGTTCATGTTGAGCTCTGAGGCCAGCTGAACAATTCCTGAAACATGGAGTTTGGCCTGAATATGGTGGCTGCTTGTTACACTAACTTTGTGCTCCTTCAATACATTGTAACCACACATTGTCTCTTTTCACAAACTTGGATTTCAAACTCTTGGGCCAGGAATCTCTTTTGTGCCTTGCAGCACCATGGGTCTCTGATCTATAATTAGAGCTTCTAAGCAATACAATTAAATAATAATAATGGAGGGTAGTCATATAAGTAAATGAGTGAATAGAAATAAATCAACAGATAATAGTCAATGTTATAATAAACAATGTTAGCCTAATACTTAGTAAAGGAAAGCAATTAATCTGAGTTAATAAAAGGTGGGATGTAACTATTAAACGGTATAAAAAAAATTGAAGCATATAGCTGTATGCGATATACTATTTAAGGGCTTGCTTCTGGAAAAAAAAAATGTCTTCTTCGTTCCAGACGCCCTAATGTGCACTTTAATGGGACTACTATTGTGTGCAAGACTTAGGACTGCTCTACACCAGAAAATTAGGTCAATATAACTACATTGGTCAAGGATATGAAAAATCTATACTCAAGTGATGTACTTAAGCTGAGCTAAGACCTCATGTAGACAGCACTAGGTTAACCAAAGAATTCTTGCATCAACCTAGCTACCACCTCTTGGGGAGGTAGATTACTTACATTGGCAGGAAGGATTCTCCCACCAGTGCATGTTAGATCTACACTGAAGTGACAGAGCAACACAACTATGCCACTACAGCGTTTCAAATTTAGACAAGCCCTTACAGAATTAGGTTTCCTAGTGCAGGCAACCCAAGGCTCCAGAAGTGCACATACAGCTTCTTAAGATAAACTTGCTGAGCTGGTGCTTTAATCCTCTAAATGATAAAACCCAGCATCATGATGGATCATGAGCAAGGAGAAAGAGACAATATTCCTTGGGAGGAGGAGGAAGAGCATGCCTTACATAGAAATTGTATGTAAGAGAAGGGAACCCACTTGTCCTAAGGCATATAAGATGGTAAGAGTATCAATTGTTAGAAATTAATAGAAAGCTGTTTTAATTCCATAGTTGAGTAGTTAGCTTATTTGGAAGATGTATCATATTTAATGCATGCACCCTAAAGTGCCAAGACCAGAAAGACAGATAGCACAATTGCCCCTGAGTTCCATCTGGAACAGAGAGTTTCCAAAGCCATGAGGATGGAGACAAGGTGAATGCAGACCTATGAAGGCAATATGTTCAGAGAACTCCAGTAACTAGCATTCTCATTCTAAAATTGCCTCTATCAAGCCTCAGATTAGAAGCACCAAATGGACAAGGAGTTGAGGAATAATCTTATAGTAGCTTCTGTATTGAAGAATGGAACATTCATTAAAATAAGCCTGGAATAAAGTCTTGAACTCTTCTAATACCGATGCTTGAGCTTCTTTATAGCAGGTTTCACACCATTCAACAATCCATTTAGATAACCATTAGAAGGGTTTTTAAAAAGAGGAGCTAAATGTATCCTCCTGTTAGTATGTGTGTATTATCCACCCGCTGGCACCTTCATTTGCCAATGTTCCCTGAAACAACTCTCTCGTACGCACCCCCAACACAGCTCTAGGTACAGTATATGGACTCTCGCTCCAGGATGAATTGTTTATTGGTAACTGGCAGCTCATTTTGCTAAGCACACCCAAGAAAGCTTTAGAACATCCTTCCCCTGCCCCCCCAACACCCTGCCAATACTTAAAAAGGCTAGCAATGCACTTCTCAGAACTGTATGAAGCTATAATTGTAGATTCCTGTAAAATGGATGCAATCAGCCAGCTGCAATTATTACAATCATCCTGCAGATTAGTAAATTGGTTTTAGAAGCAAGTGGCATTGCAGAAAATTCCTATAATACTTCATTTCTAATTCCAGAAACAAATAATGGAGCATTAGGCACCTGGTATTTATTTCTATAGCATTTATCCAGAGAAAATGTATTTTAGAAAATAATGTTCTTTTGTCACAATGGTAGCACTATGTTAAATGTCAATAGTTGCTGTCACTTACATTTTTGAAAAGTAGTCATGTACAAAATTGTTTATTAAATATTAATTGTATAAACATTAATCATAAGTAATTATGTCAGTATGCATTCTCCTGTCTTCTGTTGCAGTGCCTCTGTTATTCAAGGTTAGTTAAACACTAGTTAATGAACACTGACAACAATCACATTTGTTTCTGTTAAAAGTGTCTTACTATTCAAACTGCTGTCATTCTGGGTGCTTGCTAATAAGCTAGAATGGAGCTATTTTACTGGCAAGTACACTCAGATGGTTGATTTGGGTGGCAGCAAACATGTTAACACATCAGTAATCTGCAGCCAACAAGGCTAGCTGCATAGATATTGTCATCTACTGTGCATGTATAATCTGAAATGCATTTTGAGAGGTTTAAATCACTAAAACAGATTTTTTTTTACTTGTAAATTATGAGTAATAACTATCTGGCATGTCATATGCCAAAGTTACGCCATTATTATTTTTTAAAGGCCATTTCAATTCAGCAAGAACAGATTTAACACAAGAGATACCGTATTCCCTAGAGTATTTGTTTTTCTTCCTGGAAAACAGTTCAAGTTACTCTGAAAATCTTAAATTCCAAAGGGGTAGCCGTGTTAGTTACTCAAAATCCTGATTCTGACATTTCAGGCCTGTTATTACACCCATACTCTTTGCCAATAGTTTGTCAATTGCAAGTTATTTCCTCTACTGGGCAGTGGAATACTTGTAAGATTACCTATGTTGTATGCATAGATTGACTGTAATACTCATTGGCTATTAACAATAGTTTATCACAAAGACAACTACGAAATACAATATAAAAAGAGGTCTGAAGCTATAGTTAAAACAACAACTGTCTAAACTAAACTCCACATTCCCAAATGAGAAGTTTCTTAAATTCCATTTACCTGTGTTTACCCTCTACTACACTAATGATACTGGTGTAGAAGAAAAACAGCCATTTGAGACATATCCAGCATCCTTTATATAGTTGTACCCATTACCTAACCTACTATACAATGTATTAAAGGCTGTGTCAAATTTAAACTGAATACCTGTTAAAGTACATAGTAGATGTGTACCAATCCCCTATTTTATTACAAGGATATTTAACACAAACTCAAAACCTAGTTGTGAAAACATACTTGACTTCAACAGATTACACTGTAGCAAAAATTAGACAGGCAGCTAACAATCCAGAATATGCTTTCAGATTTTAATCAATATTTTATCATCCTATTTACATACTATTCAATATAATATTTTTTTTTCATCCAGTACCTACCTTCTTAGGGACATATCTAGACTAAATCATGCATATCAATGCCTAGAAGAGGCAATCAAGTGAAAGTCATTTCATTTCACTTTGGCTTTCTTAAAAGCCACAAAGTCTTATTCTATGGCCAAAACTCTTGAGATACATGGGCAGCTGTCTTATTTTATACATGATTACTACTGCCAATGGGATTTCACATGTGTGTATAACTCAATGATGCTATTGCGGCTTTTAGATGTTCCTTAATATAAATCTCTGCTAATCAGTTCTGTACAGGTTACCACCTATTCTGTACTAATAGTCTTCCTCTACAGCATTTATGTGCACCAACTCTGCTACTAAACTAAACAGGGCTTCAACATGGGCCTGTGAATGCATTTTCCAATTACTTCTCAATAAGAAGATGACATGCCATGTGTTTTCAAACTTCAAAACTGTAAAGTTGGAAGGGACCAATATGATCATCTAGTCTGACATCCTGCACAAAGCAGGCCACAGAACCTCACCCACCCCCTCCTGCAATAAACTTGTAATCTATGACAGCTTTTAAAGTCCTCAAATAATGATTTAAATACACCAGCAACTGAGTCAAGTTACAGAGGAAGGTGAAAAACTTTCAGTTTTTTCAAAGCATCACTCTGTTCTTTTTTTGAACAATACAGAAACTGACATCAAAACATTACCTTCAAATATTGTAATACTTGGCACTTATACAGTGCCTTCAACCAGAAGGCCTCAAGGTGTTCTAAAAGCATTAATGACAACCTGTAAGGTAAGGAAATGTTATATTACGCCTATTAATAAATATTATGCCCAGTTTAGAGATGGGTAAAGTGGGACATAGAAGTTAAATAACTTGACCACAGCAAGTCGATGGCAGAACCAATAATAGCACACATTTGTCTTCATCTCTACTTCTATGCTTTAGCCACAATGCCATCCTTCCTTCTATGAAGGAATGTTTACAAACAGTAGCCTCTTATAAGCAGAGTCAATTATCAGCTAAAACTGAACCTATGACCATCAGCAATGACAGAACACAAGACTTTAGCTAAAAAGAATAATTACATTAGCTGTCAGTAAGTAGCAGGCTTTTGTTCTTGTTGAGATCAGTCACTACCAGGTTTACAAGCATACACATCAAGCCAACATATTTTAAATGACCACAGTGTAGTCAGAGTAGGATACAGCATCTGGTTCCAAAATAAAGGTTAGACGCAGAGACGAAGTCAGGGCTATGTCCTAGGTACCGGAAAGAGTTAAATTAAGCACGTGGCCTAAATGATAGCTACTATGGTAATGGGATTACTTGCTGTCCTGTAAATAAGATTCTAGTTAAAAGTTATCTTCCCCTCCTACATAAGGTCCTGGATGGGAACACTGCTTATCAGCTTTCTTCCCCCTCCTCCCATCTTGTTAAGGACTGCAAAGTAATTTCTGTTGTAGAAAATGAGTTTGAATGTAAAGCATATGTGCAATATATGTAAAAATTACACCACATTATTATTATTTAGGTGTCAATGTGGCCAAATAAGAGTCTCTGGGGAGTCATTGAAAATGTAAGTTTTTGCATATTTTTAAGCATAAAAGGATCGTAATGCCCCCTCCTCCTTACTCACTCATGGCGTCAAGGTGGAATAAGCAGGTAATAAAGGGTAACGCTGGTCCCAATCTGCCTCTGGGTTAACCTGTTTGGTTCTTCTAATAGGCATTCTGGAGTGAGGTAGGAAAGCAAGAACAGACAAACAGGAGCCTGGGACAAGAGGACATGAACTAGAAGCAGACAGGAAGGCAGGGCTTAGGAGCCAGGTAAACAGCAGGGGTTCATAATAGTAGCATCCAGGAATTTTTCTAGTTGCTCAGACAACTTCCTGTGCCTCTTCCTGCTTTTAATAGAGATCCTCAGCCAGCTGAGGGTGCTGGATATTCCCCTCAATCAGGAGCTTTGGGGATTGGGCTCTCTGCTAGCTAGCACTTCACTGGTTCCCTTTTCTGGTTGCTCAGATGAAGTGCTGGCTTGGAATCATGGCCTGAGCACTGCCTAGGGACCTATGGGCCTGGTTTTGCGGTCCATGATCCTTCACTCATACTGCACTGGCACATCACACCTGGTGACCACAGAACATTTTAGAACTCCTGAGCTGTCCACATGTTACACTATTAAAAGCACACTAAGGTCATGTTTACACTAGCACTTGTCAGCAACATGTCTGGTGCTCAGAAGTGTGGAAAAAAAACCCCCAAAACATCCTGAGTGACCTAAATTTTGCCAGCATAACTGCTCATGTGCACAGCTGTATGTTGGCAGGAGACTCTTCTGTCACGATAGCTACTGCTGCCTATTGAGCTGGTTTTAGTACGTCAAAGCTCTCTCCCGTTGGCGTAACAGCTACACAAGCATTCCAACAGTGGCAGAAGGGCTATGCTGCTGTAAGCTTGCAAGTGTAGAGATGGTCTAAATCATTTGAGGTTTAATTTTAAAGGGCGTTTTATACTAGCTTCTTAATACACTGAAATCTAAAGAAGTCTATTTTAAACATGTTCACTAGCATTCAGTTTTCTCCATGACAAAAAAAATACGTTACTAGAATAAAGGTCAGAGGGAAGAATCCTTTGCATGGCTTCTTTTATTAGACAGTCAAGAAAGACAATTAAAACAAGATTCAGTGACCATGTATTCATAGGAACATTCTTAAATCGCTCCACCAAAGCAATATCAAGAGGATAAATACCATATGTGGAAGATGCTGAAAGTTTCGAAATAATCTTATAGATGGGAGACAGGACAAGCATGTCTTCTTTAGTTTCTCCCAGAGAAGTCTTCATTAGAAAAAACAGACAACCAGGATCACATTCTACCCCATCTAGCATATAACGTTCAGGACTAGCATCATTGTCCTTTATAATTGGATAATCAAATGTCCATATGTATTTATTCCCTCTTTTTCTCTCATGAATTAAAAGATCTTTGAACGTTATGGGACATCCTTTTGGTATGTAATTTTATTTTTTAAGAACAGCTATTAGAAGAAAAATCTAGCATCCAGTTTTTCAAATCCCCGCTCATGGGATTAGGTTTTGCAGGTTTAGAGCATTAATCCATACCCAGTTAAACACAAATGTAAAAGTAATTATATGCAAAAATAAGACAAATGATAAACATTATTTGAAATGACATAAGATATTTGACCTTATTTTGTTTTTTACATCTAATTCTATACACTTAACCCCTGAACTTCAGTGGGATTGCCTAAGCAAAGAGTGAGAGACTGGCCCATAGACAGTATCTAAAATACACACGGAAGAAAACACTTTGCCATTATGCATTGTCTGTCTGTGAGCTAAAGACTTAGGGCAGGGGTCGGGAACCTTTTTGTCTGAGAGAGCCATGAACGCCACATATTTTAAAATGTAATTCCGTGAGAGCCATACAATATGTTTAAAACTAAATACAAGTAAATGTGTGCATTTTATGTTTTATTTAATTGAATTTGAATTACTTTTAATTGAAATTTAATTTTAGAAAGGTTTTTAAAAAACCTTTAAAAAAGGTTTTTAATTAAAATTAATTTTTAAAGGTTGGGTTTTTTTAAAAAGGAAGGAAAAAAGAAGGGAGGAAGGAAGGAAGAGAGAGAGAGAAAGAGAGAAGAAAGGAAAAGAGAGAGAGAAAAAGGAAGGAAGAGAAAAAAGAAAGAAGGAAAGAAGTGGAAAGAAGGAAGAGGAAGGAAAGAAGAGAAAGAAAGAAAAAAGAAGACAAAGAAGGAAAAAAGAGAAAGGAAGAGAAAGAGGAAGAAAGAAAAAAGAAGGAAGGCAAAGAAGAGAAAGAAGGAGGAAAGCAAAGGAGAGAAAGAAGGAAAGAAGGGAGAGAATGAAGGAAGAAAAAGAAGAAAAGAAGAAAGGGGAAGGAAAGAAGAGACGGATGAGAAAGGAAGGAAGCAAAGAAGGAGAAAGAAGGAAAGAAAGGGAAAGAAAGGGAGAGAAAGAAGGAAAGAAGGAAAGAAAGAAGGAAAGAAAGGGAGAGAAAGAAGGAAAGAAAGAAGGAAAGGGAGAGAAAGAAGGAAAGAAAGAAAGAAGGAGAGAAAGGGAGAAAAAGAAGGAAAGAAAGAAAGGGAGAGAAAGAAGGAAAGAAAGAAAGAAAGCCAACGCCGCTGGCGGGGGAGGACCCTACCGCGGCCCTGGGAAGCCGCCCGTGGGGGGGGGGGGGGG
>ML685780.1:708718-786365 GCA_007922175.1 Pelusios castaneus
GGGGGGGGGGGGGGGGGGGGGCAGCAGACCCCAGCCCCAGAGGCTGATCCTGGCCCTGTGCTAGGAGGCCGGGGCCGTGGATTAGCCCGGCCCCGGGAAGTCGAGATGGTTGGGGGGTTGGAGCTCGGGATCCCGCTGCTGCCGCAGCCACCCCGCTGCCCCAGCTGCGTGGGGCAGGCAGGCAGGCCCACGCTCCTGACCTGAGCCTGAGCCTGCCTGTCCCACCCTGGGGGCGGGGAAGGCCAGCCCAGAAGCCGGGCGCAGGCCGGGTGTGCCGTGGCAAAGCCGCGGCCCCGGGGCTTGGAGGGAGCAGCGGGGGCTGCCGGGCTGCGCGGGGGGTGCGACGGCCGCTGCGCGGCCGCGCAGCTGAGAGGGAACACTGGCAGCGAGCCAGATGCAGCCATCAAAAGAGCCACATCTGGCTCTCGAGCCATAGGTTCCCTACCCCTGACTTAGGGTATGGCTGTACCACAGTTTAGGTCAATATAATCTACCTCCTTCAATGGTGTGAGTAAATTACCCCTCTGAGCAACATAAATTATGCTGACCTAAGCATGGTGGGGACAGCTCACCAGCCAACCTCTTGCTGGGAGTGAATTAAATATACAGATGCACCCTCTGCCGTTGGCTCAGAGAGGCTATACTAGAGACCGTACGGGGCTTATATACAGCTGTGCCACTATGTGCTCTGTAGTACAGCCCCAGTCCCGCCCTACCCCTAAATTTAACTGAATATTGTAGGTCAAATAACATTTACAATTAATCAGTTAGCTCTCGAAAACCAAGTAAAACTAAAAAAAAAAAAACACATCTAAGATATTACTACAGTCTAGCACGTTTTTGTTCTGAATCTCACATTTCAGTATGTCAGAGGATCATTTATCATACATTTCTGTTACGCTGTGAAGATACCTTACTAATTATTGGTTTAAGAGACAAATCCAAACTTATTCATAGTTTTGTTAGCAAATTCTGACATTAAATTTGAAAATCATTAGACAATGTCTTTTACAAAGATATCTATCGTGGGAAGAAACTACTATATTTCTAGAGGTTCTTTGCAAAATAAAATAAAATTGCCACCCACACTAATACTGACATCAAATAGAATGAAAATCCAGTTTTCATGTAAACACTCAAGCTGAAAAGGCAACATTTTTGTTCCCTTACTATGGATCCATGTTCAGGAACCAGGGTCCTAACCCAGGGACATATCAGTGAACATCATCCACCAACCACACATGTAAAATACACATCAATGCTGAGATTTATTCTCAATAAACTGATTATTCTCCATATAACTTTGCCAAGGCAGAATTACTCCAAGATTCAATTCCTTTTATATTTAATGTTATTACTTTTCTAAGTAGTAACTACTACTTTATAGATTTATGGACTAACTACTAACTAATTTTTCAACTCATCTTCATCCTGTAATTTAGCGACAGATTGAGGGAATTTTTGCTTGAAAATTGTATCCAATGAGAACAGCAACTTAATTTTTTTAATGCTTAAGACAAGCAACATATTGATGATCAGGTGACAGCAGTTCAGATGCCTTTGGAAGAGGACTGATATTTCTGCATACAGCATATTGCATCTCCATGGCAGACTGACCTCCCAAGAGCTGCAGGAAGGTTTTCAGATTGCAGATTTATCCACCTGGAAAATGGGGTCATGTGATTTACCTGGTGTTACTCAGATGCTGATAAGAACTTGGGATATACCCACTAATTTATGACAGTTCCCAGCTGTCCCAAAAGTGTTTTAGAGTAAAAATCCTTTCCTCCCAAGTTGAAATCATGCTGGTTGGAAGAAGAAAAAACTCAAAAGATTGGGGGGAGACAGGAAGAAAAAAATCCCGAACTCCCCTACACAGAGACTATAAAAGACTACAAAACAGCTGATTTCTTCACTGGCAAGAAACAAAGGGGAAAGAGCACAGCTGGTTTAGCAAACAAGACAGCGAGAGGGAACTTTCAGTTTTATAGAAAGAAATCTGCCTGCTCTTTCTATGGGTTGTACAGAAATTTCTACAAGTTATAACTTTGAGTAGTGGATTCAGTGGGATGCAGGACTCTCAACTATCCAATCACTCCACAGCTGCAGAACTTGCTATTGAAATCAGCTCTTGCTCCAGAATCATGTATCAAGATCTCAGCTTTCATAGTAAAGAGCAAAACGAGGACTCCTGGGGCACTTAGACTAACAAATGTAGGTAGTGCATGAGATTTCATGGGTAAAATCCTACTTCAGATGCATGAAATGGAAACTACAGTAAGTAAGGGAATATATAAATGCAAAGGGTAAGTCACGAGATCAGTTCAGACTTCTCAGCAAACCAAGCAATTATTTTGATTCAAGTGGTGTGAAACAACAGATAAGAAGCTGAAAAGGTTAAAAGAGTGGAAATTATCTTTTGTAATGTGTGAGCCAGCCCAAATCTTTATTCAGACCTAATTTAATGGTGTCAAATTTACATATGAATTCTAGCACTGCAGTTTCCCTTTGTAGTCTTGATTTAAAGAGTTTCTGTTGAAGCACTCTAACTGTCATGTCCATCACAGAATGTGCAGGGAGGTTGAAGTGTTCCCCTATTGGTTTTTGAATCTTACAATTCTTGATGTGTCCCTTTTTTCTTTAGCTAACATGACAGGCAGAGGGGCATTGTTGGTATGTGATGGCATATATCACATTGAGGGATGAGCAGGTGAATGAGCCCCTGATGGAGTAGCTGGTTTTGTTAGGTCCTATGATGGTGCCATTTGAACATATATGTGGGCAGAGTTGACAATGTGGTTTGTTGCAGGGATAGGTGCCTGCCTTAGTATTTCTGTTTGGCCTGTAGTTGCTGGTGAGTATCTGCTTAAAGGTGGTGGGCTGTCTGTAAGCCAGGAGAGGCTTACCACCCAAGGCTTGAGAGCAGTGGTTAAAGTATAATTTGACAGGCCCCAGAACCCTCCTACTCTCTGGGCCCCCTTCCCGTATTGTCCAGGCCCCTTCATGCATGTGCAGGCCCCAGCCCAGATAGGCATTTGCAACCACTTCACAGTACTATATGCATCGGTTATCTCTCCATAAACATATTTATAATTTTATATGACATTTGTCTACATCAATTATTGTCACAAACTAGCAAACACTGCATAACACAATAAGTATTGTGATCTTTATATTCCTGATATGCACATCTCGCTTCATTAAATGCAATGCCAAACTTGGAACACAAAATTTTTATGTCACTTTCACCAAATTCTGGGGACAGCTCTGTAGTGAAATGTGACAGATCAAGTGCTTCAACAGCACTGCTTAGACATTTTTCTGAGTTTGGCAACAATCTAGCATTCATACAGTCTGCTAAGGTCTGGTAAAACTGACATTTAGAAATTTCAATTTGCTTGCCAGCAATCACAGACATGTTTACACTTTAAAGCAACCTGCAGCAATTGCCTCACAAGCTTCTTGGTAGAACTCAATCACACTCTCTATGAGCTATAAACACCTGAACTTGTTGACTTATCAACTTACTTGCTGTAGATAATGTTACATCAGCTTTTTGCAATGCTAAGGAGAGGTCTGCAAGTTCCTCCAGAGCATCAAGCATGAGACCCAAGTTTTTAACAAAAAACTGGATTCTCCAGTTTTTTTGCCATGCCAGCAGATTTTGCTTTATCTTTTCCTTCTCATGAGAAATCAATTGATTTTTTTCAAGAAGTGGCTATGGAGTGCTGCATATGACTGCCAATCAGCTCATACAAGTGCAGCAGCTAGTGGCAAACCAATATATAGCAAGTACATGTCCAATCCTATTAAGCTGGACTTCCAGATCACTCACACAGTCAGCTAACTATCTCAAGCACTTCGGCAACTGACTGTACAGAGCATACATTGAATCCACAAATGATTTAAAGTGATTAACTTCACTGCAGTATTTGATAGCATCAGCAATGGCCAATTCCAACCTGTGATTAAAACAATGCCAACTTATCAAAAGTGGAAATTGTGTCTTTAGTTTTGCAGCAGCACCAGCCTTACTGCCTAACATGACAGAAGCTCCATCTACACCTAAACCAATCCAATTATCCTTGAGAAATTCCTCCGTGAACCCCTGTGCTGTCAAACACTGCAGCAAAGCTAATACTACACTATCAGCATCATTGCTGCCTAATTCAACCAGATAAATAAATGTAACAGGACCAATTTTTGCATCAAAGGTTATATGCAAGTAAATTACAAGACAAGAAAGTTTACTTAAACTCGTACTCTCACCAATTAAGAGAGAAATTTGATATTGCTGAGAAATGACACTAGAACACAAACTATGTTTCATCTCCACAGATATGTGGTCTATTATGTCAGCACAAACAACATTGGTATGCAAAACACGACCCATATCAACACCATTTAACTGCTGTAAAGTAATAAGGTCTGGATGGTGTGTGACCAACACCCAAATAAAAGATGTAAAATGCATGCTAACCTAACAACACTATCTAGGATGGGGGTCTCAAACTCAAATCTCCACGAGGGCCACATGAGGACTAGGAATATTGGTCCGAGGGCCACGTCACTGAAACCTTTTCATACAAGGAATTATTAGAACTAGAGACAGCACTTCTGGATAGGCTTATGACATCTTTCTAGGGGCCTGAACAAAACACACATTTATTTTTAGAATTACTTCCATTCAAGATCCAAAGGGGTAGCTGTGTTAGTATAGGTCAGCCAAACAAACAAGGAGTCCTGTGGCACTTTTAAAGACTAACAGATTTACAAATACATTTGTTGGTCTTTAGATGTGCCACAGGCTCCTTCCCCCCATTCAAGATAGAAGTATCATTAGAAAGACAAGGAGAAAGCAAATAAACACTTACAATTTTGCATTATAAAATCAGTAGTTCCCAACCTTTTTGGTTGAGGGTCCAAAACAAAGATTTTAAAAGCCTAAAAGGGGCAGTAGTTTGTTTAATTAAAATTAAATTAAAAATTAATTATTTGAATTAAAGTTTATTATAATTAAAACTAATTGGGTTTAAAATTTAATTAAATTTGAATTAATTTTAAATAAAATTAATATTTTAAAGTTGTTTTTATTTTTAATAAAAGAAAAAGAAAAAAAGGACTGCATGCATCCACAAGCCTGGAGAGGAGGCGAGCAGCCATAGTCCGGCTCCCAGCTGCCAGACCGGGCTGGGCCCCCAAGCACAGAGCCCCCTTGGGAACTCTCCCCACACCCGCAGTACCCCTTAGACCCTCTGAACCCGAGTTCTGTCCCAGCTGGGCACCCCCCGGCCTTCCCGTTCCCCACCGGCTCCCTGGTACTCCCCCCCCAGCCCTCCCGTTCCCGCTAGCTCCCCGGTCCTCCAATTCCCTCCAGCTTCCCGGCCTCGCCATTCCCTGCCTGGCCCTCTCATTCCCGCCGACTCCCCGGTCCTCCCACCCGGCCCTCCGGCCCCACCATTCCCTGTTCCCCGCCAGCTCCCCGCCCACTCCCCGGCCCTCCCATTTCCTGGCAGCTTCCTGGATCACTCCCCTTACCTGGCCAGAGCTGCAGGGGTGTCCAATCACTGCTTGGCCAGGCCTCTCCCACCCTGAACACACTCTGTCTGAGCGTGCTCAGGGCGGGAGATTTGAAAACTCCCCAGCCTGGCCTGGCTGCTGCTCTGAGCTGACCAGCCAGCAGCCAGGGCAGTGCAGAACGTGCATTCTGCCAGAGTTTTCTCTTCTTCTGGGCCCTGGAACGCTGGCCCAGCAAATTTGTGGGCCGTTCTGGGGCGTTCTGGCATACTTTAACCCCTGCTTGAGAGAGGGAGAGATTCACACTCTCATGCCTGGGAGATAGGTCTCTCCTCACTTACAGACAGCCCTACAACCTTAAGCATGAACTAAAGTAACATGGCTACCCCTCTGGAACTTGTCACCATAGTAAAAAGAGGTTTCTAGACCTTCTGGTTTTATAGTGCAACATAAAAAAGTGTATATAGTTTTGTTCTCTCAACCACCAGTTAAAGTAGAAGTCTTGATTGATCGTCTATTACATGCAAGAGTGAAAATACATTCAATTCAATGAGAAAAAGGAAATGTTTAAAGCTCTGGATATAGCAATGTATTTATAGTTCTCGAACTCTGCAGCTGCATTTATTTCAAGCATCATATTTAAATAAATACACATTCGTTCAAATAGAAGTCACTCTGGTTATGCACATAATACTCTATACTTGAAGTCTCTTGAAATGACTTATTTCAATGTACTCTTTTTAAATTCATAAAATTACTGTGAGTACATTTATTCCAACATCCTCAACTCTCAAAGATCATGCATTGCACTTGTTATGTGGGGCAGTCTGAATTTTGGCAAAAGAGTGGGCCATGGACTCAAAGCCTCATTCTGCCCTGTAAGCCCCTTTTGAGGACTTTCCAAAGCAGCCTGAGATCAGCAAATTTTTGCTTTGCAACAGCCATTTATTGGTAACTTTGTGGTTGAAACTGCTTGGGCAAGATGTTCCCTTGAGAGGATGTGGTGTGGTCCTCCCAAGAGTGAAGAAATCCCCTCAATATAGAAATACTGGAAGCAGCGGCTTTTGTGCAATCTAGATTTGGCACTTTTTTAATGGCTAAAATTGCTCAAATTGTTAAGGGCAGCAAGAATAATTGAGAAAGTCGTGTGGGGCATGAAAACCCCTGACCAAAAACAAAATCTGCTGACAGGCCAAGACCCAGGGAGTGCCACTCACAAAAGGAGAAGTTACCAGTCGAGAATGGCTTCTAATGGGATGAAGGAGGATGGAAAGGAGCTGGGTAGGCCTGGCCCCCTTCCATCGATTGATCCATAAAATCGCTCAACTCGGGGAAGCGGAGGGGAGAGCCTTATATTGACACAACCGGGGTCGGTGCGCACCAGAAGCTTCCTCGCACCTTCAACTTTGGCACCTGTGCTACTTGGACCTGGCCATTTAAGTGAGCCCTGTGTCTAGCAGGTACGAGTGGGATTCAACAATGGATGTGTGAGTGCAAGTGTATTTTGGTGTGTGCTTTATGCTGCTTCCTGTGTTGCTTTTCCTAGAGGCACTTTTTGCTTTATGCTTCATACATCAATTCATAGAGGCCTACTGGGATGAGCTTGATCCCCTTGTTCTTGGTATAGATCTCTGTACTTACTGTATTTGTTGTGCATTGTTTATCGATGGGTTGGTCATTATAATAGCCGAATTGTGGCTCATTTTTCTGAACCAGATTTGTTCTCACAAACTGTCAATAAAGGTCACATAAAAGGTGGACAACACAAAAGAGATGTCCAGAGTCTCTTCCACTTCTTCAATCCCGCACAACACACTCAAAACACTGAGGGTACTTAGTGAAACACACAGTCACAGAAATATACACAGTGGCCGGGAGGCTAGTGTAGGATTGGACATTTAACAGGCTCAAAAATAAACTGGTCAATCAGACTGATTGAATATTCGTCAAATAATGTCAACATTTTTTAAAGCATTTAGTAGAACAGCAGTAACAAAAAGGATTTTATAGTCTCAGTAGGCTTAGTCTTATATAGACACTTATACCTAATTACAAAAAAGTTAGTTACCTGAGTAATTATAAATCAGAAAAGTGTGAAACAATGAAATAAAGTTCTTCAAGAAAGGAAAGAATTATTGCTACTTTTTAAAAGCAACATTAGGTTCTCATTTTAATGAACGTTATTAAAGATTGAAGAGCTACAAAAGGAAAAGGAAATTATACAGAAATAACCACAAGCAACTATAAAAAAAATCGCTTTGAAATGCACTTATGCTAGATATGCAGAAGGCCAACTCTTCAAGCAGCTTAAGGGATGTTTATCTTTTCTCTGTGTTGTGTGAGGAGGTCTAATGACTGAAACTTCCTCTCATTCCTGCATTCTCTTTCGAGAGAATTTCTGTAGGTTTGCCTAAACAGTTTAGTTTATAAAAGCTCTTCAGAGAAGTGATCAGGTCTTTTAACTTGTTTAGTGCGCTTTGTAGACAATCACATACGTTGATGATCTTGTATTCTAATAAAGATATACACCTGTACAATATTTGTTTTAGAATATTCCCACCAATCAAGATTCTCACATTTCAGTTACTTAACTTTTTCCACAACAGTTCAGATTAGCTTTTAGTAAACTGAGTGACTGCGAAACTCTCAGAGGTTTGGAGGAGGACAGGCCTTAGCCTATATCACATTATTCTTGCTAAAATATCTGACAATATTTGACCAGAGTCAGATAATAGGTGTCAACTGATGTTTAATCAGTCAATTGACCAGCTCACTAAACCTACGTTAGTGTGCACTAATCTAGATACATGTACAATGGACATTTGCTGCAGAACATTATGACCTGGCAACTGTCATATCAGCTGACTAGTTTGCTATCTGCATGACTGAGCTTTTAATATTCGGTGAAGTGATTTCAAATGCCATTGTTTTGAAAAATTTCTTGTCTGATCAGACTATCCACTAAAACTCACTCTCACAACAAGGTCGCTTTGTCCCTAAATAAATACAACAAAGCTCTTTCCTTAAGTTTCTGATGCCAGCTTCTATCTGTGTTTTAAGAGCACTACAGTATTGAACTTGTAGTTGACTGCAATATGAACCTTCACACCTTCCTTTCCTACCTTTATTTCTAATATATGAAGTTTAACAGTGAAACTGACCGTGCACATTTACAGTGTGTCAGTTGTTGATCTAAGTGCTCTCAGCAACTCGAAAGGTGGGCATGTAATTGAAAACAATAATTTCAATCCTTGTTATGGATCCCTGTAGGAGGTGATTATCTTTTATCCACCATATAAAGAAGTGACCTTATGAAGGAACATTCCTTCAGATCTCCTGCTACGCTAGAATGAAACTTCTTGTTTTAACAAAACACAACCAAGTTTCTAAAAACCAGAAATAAAACTATTATGACACCAATAATATGAGACGAACCATGCTCTCTCTCAAAGAGGCATCTGGAATCTACTTAATGGAAATTGCATCTTTTTGTTCAGAACTTTCTCCTGGTTCCATGTTGAATAACTTTCCAAAAATCCAGTAAAAATATGTATATAACTGACTATGAATCGTACATCAATGGCCATTTGATACAAATTCTCTCACCATATTATGTATCTGCTGGTTGAAGTGAACTCTGCATACTATTAGCTTAGTTAAAAGTTAAGGAATTGAAATCAGTCCACAAGTTAGACACTGAATTCCAAGAAATAGCAAGCATTGATTGACATAACCTGGCCCCATTTAGCTCTGTAGACAGGTCACCAGATGTCCCAAAGGGAAAACAGGACACCATACAGGGGTGGCCTGAGCCACTCACCCAAGCCTAGGTGACCCCCCACACATGCAGGGCTGGTGCTGACACCCTGCCCTCCTTCCCCCTCCCCTCTCCCCCACATGTTCCTCTGCTCCCAGCTAAGGATTACACTGCACCTTTTGGGCAAAACTCGGCATTTGTCCCATTTGCTTTTGCCAAGAGCAAATGGGACAAATGCCCAGTTTTGATCATCTGTTGTCAAAAGTAAATGGGACAAATGCTCTGTTTTACCACAAGTATTGAGACAGCTAGGACATGGTTTATGGAAAGCGAACAGAACAAAATAAACAAAGACTGTCCTGGCAAAAATGGGACATATGTTCTATTTCTAGCTGGAGATCAGTCTATTGTGATCCAGCCCCTGAATCCCATATGCTTTAAATCCTATGTGCCTGAGCAATGGTGAGCAGTGTTCCTCTCTCACAATCACTCAGGTACATGCCAAGTTGCAAATCCTGCCTCTGACCCCCTCATCTCCAGTCTGGCCACCTTAGGCTCCAGAACCAAATGTCAGAGCCTTCCTGAATCCCTAGATGCTTAGACGTATTTACACACAAACATCGAGAGTCCACATAGCATTGAGAGCTCTAGTTTCTTAATTAACCCCCATTAGTGACAAAATGGTAGTCAAGGAAATCACACAGACTTAGCACAGGAATTAACTAAAAAACCTTTCTACTTTTAAGTAGAAAAGGGTTATAGTTATATTAAAAAAACAAACTCCTGAATGTATCCCCTCGATGTGACCTCACCAAGCCTGTGATTTCTAGGTTTGATTGTGTCCCTAAGGCTGGCAACTATTTCTGCCTACTTGCCCTGGTCATCTGTTTGTGGTGATGGAATAGTTTCCTCTGCTCAGAAAGCATTTTTCTTCTAAAATCCTTTTCTGCTCATAAATTTCCAGGCTTCAGGTTCAGCTTTCCTCTCCTCACTGTCAGACTTATAGGTAGGAATCATTAAACATCAATGGGCCTTCTAGTGGGAAACTAGTTGTTCCACTAGAGCAGAGTAATTTAACATGACTAGTTCATTACTTTATCACAGCTTCCCAGACAGTCTTTCCACTAGGTGTCAAGTCCCTGATACAAAACAAATGCTCAAAACCTCACTAAAGCCACATTCAAAATTGAGGTTGAAATGCAACAGAATTCATAAGATGGCACAGACTTATCATCCAGCTTGTCACAATGGTGATGAGAATTCACAACTGGAATAGGACAATACACATGTCCTTAGACTATTGGCACAAGGTAATGCCCTCAAATTGATGGACAAAATTAATTAGTTGGATTCTGTTTAAGTCTATTTTTCTAATATGCAGCTTTTAGCAGTGAGCTCTGTGTATCTTCCAAAGCTTCTCTCTCTCATCAACAGAAGTTGGTCCATTAAAAGGTATTACTTCACCCACCTGGTCTCTCTTTTTACAAAATGTTCAACTATATCAAGCACTCAATAGATGTTTCTCCTCTGATCTATAGCACCATAAAGAATACAATTTAACCTTTACAGTTTTTCCTGAATAAAAACTGAAATCACTGCTTTGGTATCCAACACATAAAAACTGCTGATTTTGAAAAAACAAACAAACAAAAAAAACCCAACCCCTCCACCCATCTCTCATTGTCAGAGTTTGAAGGAAGATGAGAAGAAACTTTCAGACCAGAATGAGCATGGAGAACTGTCTCCTTCACTCCCTGTTCACAACAATAAATACCTATTTGCCCACTGTGTCTAACAGGAAAAGACAAGGGCTTTTCCCCCTAATGATCCAGAGAACCCTAATGTCTTGTCGCAAACAATCAATTTAACTTTTGAAAGCTTAAGTAGAATTTCTCCTGTATGAAGGAGTAAAAATCATGTTCTTCCTTAGAATCTCTGTAAAGAGACTGGGATGTAAATTTGTAAGAAGTATAATGGCAAACAACTTAACTAGTATTTCTCATAGATACCACCCAGAAAAAAAATAGGGTGACTTAGAGAAACATTTCACAGAACAATAGAGAAAGAAGCCAAGTCCATCAACATGAGATTCAAATGCCTGAACAGACCAGCAGAAGGCCAAAACTGGTGAATGCCCTAGCACAGAGGATTCAAGAAAATAAAGATGTCAAGGCTTAGTCAAAGGAACCCCTTGAACAAGCCCGCCCTCCCTCCCTTTCAAAAAACTTATGACAATTGTGCTGAAAGTTTTACATATCAGGGATGTCATTACAAGGTGTTTCTCAATAGTATTCTATAGTCCAGCTTTAGAAACACTTAAAACAATTAAGAGACTCTGTGGCCAAATCACTATTAGAAAGCATCAAGCACACAAGGTCTGGAAACTAGTAGTAGTTCAGGTCAGGTATCTTTTCCGGAATTAATGTTTGCTCACTTTCTTTCAAGTTAGAAGAGGTGAGTGTGAGTGTGAGTGAGAGTGAGAGACATTCTAGTCCATGACTAGGGCTTTTAGGTAGTATCAGAATATGGATGACTAAATAAATATATACATAAAATACTAGACATCCACTTTTTTTCCCCTGAGCTTAAGGACATAAAAGCTGAGCACAAATGAAAAAGCTAAACTAAATTTTGAGATTTACCTCCTACTTTTGTAGAACTTTTTAATGAGGTAAAAATAATTAGGTGGAAATTATTGCATTTGTGGAGGGAAAGGGAGAGAGACTGGTAGTTATTCCCAATTGTTCATTGAGAATTGGTGCCTCGGCTTCTTTGTTACATTGAGTGGAAGAGCAATCCCATTTTTCAGTGCTAAAGAAAGAGACTGCAGAAATTTGATTGCAGCCCTGACAATTTACATCGGGGAGATTATGGGCTCTGAAATATTTAGAATAAAAATTGCAATTTAAACAACGCATTTGCCAGACAGTTACCAAACTATGGAAGAAAATATCAGCTAAACAGAATAATTTGAAGAAAGACTGAGATGCTTTTCTTGAATATTGGTAAGAACTTAACTGCTCTCTATATTCTGTCACATCGGGGGCTAAGTTCTTAGCTCTGGATTGTTCCTGACTGCTCACTGTTGATCAGGCTGGGGAAGATGCCAGGCAACCTAAAATATTTACAGCAAGACAGATTTGAAGGAAACCTGACTCAGAATGTGGAGTCTAACAATTTACTTGTTACATACAGCAGAAAGCAAGCCACCAAGTTGACTTTTCTTTAGCACTAATACAAATAGTAGAGCAAAAAAAAAAGACTAACTTTTTTTTAAAAAGATGTACTGTATATTAAAAATAAACTGAGGAACTCTAGGATAGAACATGCCTCCTGTACACTCAATATTAAGAAAATATTAAATTCATCTTGATAAAAATGCTGCCTATAAATTCCTACAGTGGCTCAGCAGAAAGTAGTTGCAGTCACCAAAATTTCTTCAAAATTTAAGATTTATAGCTACTAAAAAAGTTAATATTCAAAAAGTAAATAGAAAAAACTGATTTGGGCTCATGCTAAAAACAGCCGTGTTAGTCTGCGCTCTGAGATCCACCTTACAGTGCAAGCCCTGGGAGCCTCTCAGTTGCTTGGGCTCTGAGGCTGGCTGTCATGGGAGGTGGTGATGTGTGGGGAGTTTTTAAGCAGTGTAAATGTACCCCTTAGAATAATGCCACTTACATTGTACTCCATATCTTGGCTTCAACAGTATTGGTGAAGCCACTGAGGAGACATCTGGCTAAGAGTATTTCAGTCTTTGTCAAGTGAGAGTAGATAAATGAGATTCCATCAAACACTTGTATTTCAAAAGTGGATCTTGTGGCCACTATCAACTTTGGTCGAAGCATGTTGCATCAGAAAAAAAGCTGTTGCAGTTCACATATCCCTTGTGTGCACACTGTTCTTTTTGTTGGTGCTGCATGTACTCATCAGAAATAAGTGTGTCAATTTACAGTGTGATGCACTGCAGTAAGTATCCCAGCGCGCAACTTGCCATAGTCCAGTGCACTGTCTGTAGGGAAATTCTGGCAATGCGTTGTGAGGCACAAACAGATCATGCAGGGGGATTGAGAGCAAGAGGTCAAGTTATCAGGCAACTTTCTCCGTCCCGTAATACCATCCATATCCATAATTTTCACACGTTTTTTAAAAACATTCCCCCATCCCTGAATCCCACTTGGCACTTCACTGTCCACCATCTGACAAAACCATGAAGTCCACACATCTCTCCACAATTGTTAGGGGCATTGCAAATACAAGAGAAACAGTCACCATAGCTTCAGGAAGAAGCATAGCATTATGATTTCATGGAAGATAGATTGTTGGCAGCATTCACAGAGCAGCTGTAGACAGGAGCTCCACTTACGAGTTCCAGAAACTAGTACTGACTGGTGGGATCACCTAGTAATACAAGTGAGACACAAGAAGTAATAGCTGCAGACCTTTTGAAGGTGATAGGCCACATTCCTGGGTCTATACACTGAGCTTGACCCAGTCCTTCAGCACAAACAGAATAAAAACTGCAATGACAGTTGAGGAGCAAGTAACAATATCACTGTGGAAGATGACAATGCTGGATTGCTACTGATCAATGGGCAATCACTTTGGAGTTAGAAAAGCCACAGTGCGAGCCATTGTCTCCTGTTGTGGAAGGCTCTGATTCAACTAATTGTAGCTCATAGTGGATGTATTAGCAACAATGGGGTCCTGAATTGCGGTTATGAAGCACATGTACATACTTATTTTGGCCCCAGAGTACCTTTTGTCTCCCTGCCTCCCAACCACAGGGGCCTCTGTTGCTGGGGGGGGGGCCCTGGGGCCAGAAGGCACACCCGTCCTGGCCAGTCAGAGGGAGATCAGGGGACTGGGAGGCCGGCTGGCATGCGACACTGGGACCTGCTCCAACGCCATGCCAGAGCCATGGTGGGGGCAGCCTCGCTGTGGCTGCAAGGCAGCCAGGCCCACCATCAGGTGGAGTGAATGGGGGCTGGCCTACCCCATTCTGGCCCCAGGGCAGAGCCCACCCTCTGGCTCCAGGGCCCCCCCCCCCACCGCCTGCAGGGCAAGAGCCCATTCAGTACTCCTGCTCTGCTAGTGCTGAGCCAGTCAGTGGCGGATTATTGCAGGGGTTTTAGGGGTGTGAGCCTGGGGCCCCCTTTTTGGCCAACCCCCAGGGCTTATGCCCCTGAATCCCCTGTGACAACATAGCCCTGTTTGCATGGAGTGCATCAATAGAATGGATGACTTTTTATGGTTATGCAGGACTGGTGGATCAATGGGGGACGCTTGACTGACATCAGTGTTGGCTAGTCAGAGAAGACGTAGAACACTCATAGGTTTAAGGACACGGGACTGTTCAGAAAGCTGCAGGAAGGGACCAGCAGATTACCACTGATGATTTTGAAATGCCAGTTGTGATCTTGTGGGGTGGAGGATGGGGGAGGCCAGCGTCTCCCTTGCTCACAGCCATGAAGGAAGGATTCTACTACTGTCTCAGCAGGTGCACAATGACAACTTAATGTGCTTCTGGTAGATTGAAGAGATGCTGGTGTTTATTCAGCAGACTGGATCTCTGTGAGGAAAAAAGTGTCACAGTGATTACTGTTGCCTGTTGTGTCCTGCACAATATCTGTGTTGCAGGAAGGGGGAAGATTGGCAACTAGGAGGGGGCAAAAGCAAATCAGCTGCCTGCTGAATTCAAACAGTCAGGCACAAGCCTTGCAAAAGCAGTGAAGTCAGTCAGTCCCAGTGGTGCGGTGCAGTGTGTTCTATCCAGCGCTAAACTTTGGGGGCTGAAAGGAGTTGTTTGATGGTTGGTGTACATTTATGACCAACATTGTCTATTAAGGCAGCTATTGATTTAGCAGTACTTTTATAATCATTGCATTGTGTGTCAGGTCCTAGGAGTTCTCTCACCCTGTACAAAAATAATGGCTGCTTTTAGTTGCATTAAATATTGCATAGCTGTGAGAGATAATGATTAATTATTTACCAAAAATACATTTATTGCATGCCAAAACTAGTGCCAAAAGGCAATGTGCCATTAAAAAACAAATACAATAAAAAGATTTGAAATAAATTAATGGAACAAATTAATCAGAAGAGAGTATTCAAGTCCATTTCAATTCATTCTGACTATATATACACAATTGTGACTCTCACAGGTCAGTATAAGTGAACCTGTGGTTATCCTTAAGGTTCCCTGGCATAGAGTGGGAGGGATGCAATGCTTGATGCCTCTTGCGGGGGATAAAGAAATGCTAAAATGGAATTCTCCATTGACTGCAAAGGAGGTGACCGTTGCTTGTAGACTTACAAATTCAACAAGAGGCTGCAGCATCTGAAGAGTTTTCAATCAGTCAGGGAAGCTCCATTATTGTCCTGCTGCATCATCCTTTCCTTTTCCTGCTGGGACTCTTGGGCTCTCTCTACTACTTCCCTTCTCCATTCTGTCTGAAATATTCACCCTCAAGGCCACTGTTGACTGTCTAATACAGCACTGGCTTGCAAGATTTTGCTGCATATGTCCTCTCATGTCATCTTCTGTCTCCTCCTTCCCATGGTCAGGCATTCTGCAGGTGTAGAAGGAGGACCTCTCAAGGCCACAATAGGAACAACTACAGATGAAGCATGCAAATGTATCCTTGTACATATAATCACAACAGAAAACAAAAAAGTTATGTTTCAGAAATCCCTTCTATTACTCCCCTAATGCTTCAAACAAGACATGCTTCTTGACAAATCAACCTTGAAGTGCCTATGCACAGCACCCCTTTCTAGTCTCATCCATAGTAATTATGTTCCGGGAGAGGCCGGAGGGAGGGGGAATAAAGAGGAATTGTTTAATTGCATAAAACAAATTTTGGCTCTTGTTTCCTGGGTACAACTAACAGGGCAAAGGCAGGGCCATGCTGGCACTATGCTTCACCAGTAGTGGGGAGCGTAGCTGATATCTTAACTCCTGGCACAGGGAACATAGATGCTTCTGGCATCCCAAAGCTACTTGGGCCCATATACCATTAACTTTACTGTAATGGTGCCCACTGAGAACATTGCAGAGTGGCAAGGGAAAGTGTCTTACTCCAGAGAAGGAAAGAAGGCTGTCACCCCTAGGAGGAGAGGATCACAGAAAACCTCTGATAGTTTCATCAAGCTCTCACATGAGGAGTCCCGCATACATAAACTGCCAACAATACAATGGAATGAAAAGCAGATAACTACCTCTGTTGTACTGCTACCTTTTCTGATAGCAGCACCTGAATGAAAGGTCAGTACTGTGTCCTGCTAAATTGCAGTTAGATGCCATCTCTACATTTAAACACTCACATACTTACCCAAGATTTCTTTCATCACATTGGGCTGCCAGGACTGACTAGACTGTGATGGAGTCTCAAACACACCCTGGTTGCATGTGTCCACACATCTCTTCACTGTGCTCAGCAGATGGTTGTGTCTTGGAGATGTACATGGTGCTCTGCCAACTATGGTATGCAGCTCATTTTAAAAGCATCAGATCTGAAGCTCAGCATCCAATTGTTTATCTCCCTGGCCTGCTGCAGTTCTTTCCACTATCACATAGTACTGCTGCTGATCCCTTTCTTACCAGCTCACTCGCACCCCCCAAACACAATCTGGTCACGGAGGTCCATGTTTCTATATCTGGCCCATAGTTGTGCCTGCACATTTCTCCACACAGTTTCTTCTTCCCTCAGGCCCAACAGATCAAATAGCTCATCTCGACTCCGTCCAGGAGTGTGCCTGGACTGTGGACAGCATGGGAAGTTGCATACAAGGGACAACACGCTGCCAGTAACAGCTACTGGTCAGTGCTCCTCCATCCTGTTGACTGTAGCAAGGAGCCTGCAGTGGTTTTGTAGCCTCCCAGCTATGCACTCCACCTCAGTCCTTAAGCACTGGCTCCCTTCTGAAGGCAGTGGGCGGGAAGCAGCAGACTACTTTGAAAGGCCTGGCAGGCCACTTGTGGCCCACGAGTTACAGGTTGGGGAACCACTGCACTATACATATAATTATGCTGGTTATCAATTAATTAGTTACTGTCAAATCAGTGACCATCAAGATGCAAGATCTGATATTGGTAATTGCAGTTTAAACAATTAAAGAATTCCCAGGTTTTAGGCTTTATAGAAATTGGAGATGTGACATCCATCAGTACTATTATGATTAGATGAAATGTTGCAATAAGTTGAGTTAAAAGTCCCATTGAGAATGATAGGTATGTGAGGCAGTGAGAAATTTACACAACCAGAACAAACAAGAACCAAGAGGGAGAGGCAAGAAAGCCAAACAAGAGTCCCCAAGCATGGTGTGACCACGGCAAAATGTTGGCGTGTGCACTCTTGGGTCTGGTATTGGCTAACAAGGCTTGGAGCTGCAAGCTGAAAAAACTGCTCTTTTTGGTTTTGGTTCCTTCTGCATTCAGAGTCATGGGACTTTGTACATTCTTTCTAAGTCAACAAGGCTGCAAAGAAAATACCAAACAATGAATTTCTAATTTTAGCTAGAACATACCTAGCCCCAAATTTTGACTAGTTGCTCAGGTTTTTAAAAAATGCAACTAGATGGGAGCCTAGAGACTAGCGTGGGATTTGAAGTCATGACCTCTGTTTCGGAGGCAAAAATATTGTAAGATTACCCACACTGACATCACCTCATTACAAAAAAGTATAACATCTTGCCTAGCTGAGAACAAGTTAGAAGACCAGTTGACACTTATCTCATCCAAATTAAAATTATGGACACAAGTGAGTAACAACATAGAATAATGTGAAAACTGTACTTCCTCACATGGTATAGCACCATCCTAAAGCAGCATTTCAAATGGAAATATTTTGTCTCTTGCTATTTAAAACACACCTCACTTTTCAGAGTTTAGAATACTATAACTTGGATCAAGTGCATTGTCAAAAATTGTTTCAGGAAAAAAGATGACACTTAGCACACACTTCATATGAGAAATTATACCACTGGTTGTCTGTTTTGGGAGAATGAAAATTAAGAGTCATATTTCCACAAAACCAAACATGCTTCCAAGGTTTTCAATTTTGACCATCTTAGAATGAATACTCCAAAGTTGGCAATGCTATTTTAATTCCAAAACAGGGTGTTTTTATTGTTTTATTTCAAAATAATTTAGTGATTTCAGATTCTTTTGCACACCTCTAGCTACAAAAAAAGTATAGATTTTTTTTTTTAAAACATCCAGGTTCAGACCCAGAAGACATTCAAAGATCCATAAAACTACTGAATAAGATGTTTAGAGAAGCAGTGAAGGCAATCCAAGCCAGCCACCTGAAGAAATATGGCAACTGAGAACTCAGACGGTGAATACAAACTCCAAATACAAAAAACAAGGTATGCGGTATTGGGGAAGCACAAAAACTCTTAATGGAAAAATACATCTATTATTAAATCTTCACTAAACTGACAAAGAAAACTGGCTAGGTTTCAAAAGACAAATGAAGGATCCTGAAGCAAGAAGAAAAGATATAGCTGTAGATGTGCCAATAAGGATATGAACATTCTCAATCAAAACCACAGGAATTCAGACATTGAAGCGGACAATATAACAACAATTTGATTATGGTATTTGAGATATAATCCTGTGCCAGCACCAGATTTTTTTAAATGTTTCATCGGAACTTGCTTATCAACCCTTAGGGCCCTGTGCTCTTGCTCAGAATGCATTCTCCAAGAAGTAAAGAAATCAGAACTATTCAACAATCATCAAATCTTTAAAGTGCTGAAACTACGACAAGACGACAATATATGGTTGGTTAAGGCAGGCACCCAGCCTGCAGTTTGCTTCCCAGCAATACTGACTTTCATCCAAGGTAGGGAATCTTTAAACTGAAACAGAAGCAGTGGACAACTTTGTGGAAGTTCAGTTATAAAGTCTGAAAAATAATACAATTTGCCCTTGTTGGTTAAATGCAGCAGTTATATAGCTTAAATTAACTTGTTCCTTTGTTACAATACTGTTTGCTTATTCTAAGTATCACTTTGTATTATCCAAGTTAACATTTTCCATAAGTACACAGGAAAGCTGTCAGTATCAGGTCACAATTGGATACACCATATCAGAAACAAAGTAAATAGATGATCAGTTGTATCAGGTTTCAAAAGAAGTATGTGGAACCTTTCACTGGTAAGCAAGTAGGCTGAGAGAAGGTAGCTTTAGAGGTCTAACGTTGGAACGCATCTTCTGTTTAAGGTGACTGTAACATCACTGTACAGGACTGCTCTTCAGAGAGACTAGTATGATATAGAACTTTTCCCCCATACCATATTAATAAACCCAACAGATCCTAGTTATTTGCTGTCTTGAGTACATTTCAGAATGGACCAAAGTGTGGTCAAGCAATTGACTATAAAATTTAATCATCTTATCAATTTCTAAAACTACCCTTGCTAGGAAAACTATAAAGGATCAAAACCAGTTTATGCCTTTACTTCCTGGCTAATCAATTTTTCAAACAAGGCTTAAATTCTTAACTATGATGAACCCTTTCAATATAAATACCCAATGGGATTGGATCCTCATATTACAAATAATATGTACATTACTTACAAAAATTTTGAGAACATTAGAGGTTTGTAAAGTCAAGCACTAAAAGAGTTTGGAATTGTCAAAGTTGAGCTTGTCCATGCCTCTTCTGCATGTAAATTATGCTCAAGTCTTTAGTTACATGAACACGTGCTATTTTTCCCACAGGATCCCTGCCTCATTCAATTAAAAGGCTGGATGGTGCTCACTAAATAAGGAGTTATTCAATACTTAATTTTCTCCCCCCCCCCCCATTTAATATGTGGTCCCATGCCTTATGATCTGCACAGCATTGAAACACTGATCTGATAACAGGATTATTCATGTCACTGTATGCTTTTCTAGGGCACCTTATTTCCTCTTATTCCTTGTCATTGTTGCACTGGCCATGCCACAAGTTGACTTTAATTTCCAAATGTATTAAATTGCATTAACATTAAGGATGAATCATGGTTACTCACACAAAGTAGATAAACCTATGTAGTTTAGCATACAACAGGAAAACTGGAGGGAGAAAAAGCAATAGGGTTAACACAGACACGCTCTGCTTAAACTTTTTTAAATGAACACTACACATTTTTATTCCTGAACATTATGGAATTAACAGCCATATTAAAAAGAATGCTGTAAAATCTTAAGCTGAGGAAAGCTGGTTTTACATTACTAAAAGAAAGTTTGTTTCTCAACAGAAGGGCATGAAAAGTTAAGGAAGTGATGTGTAGAAGAAATGGGATATTCAGCAAACAAAGGAATGAAAGAATTGTTCGTCCTACTCATCCACAAGTATGTTGTTTATGTGAGCACAGATGAAGGACCCTTATTAGTCAAGAATAAAATGAGTGATACATAAACAAGGAGCCCTGTAGCACTTTTAAAAACTAAAATTAAATAATTTGTTAAATTACATTTGTTATATTAAATAATTGGTTAGTCTTTAAAAGTGCCACAGGACTCCTTGTTTGTTTTGCTGAACTAGACTAACACGGCTACCCATTCAGAACTTGTCAATATGCAAGGCACTCAATATAGCCGTTTGAAGTGGAAATCCATCAGCTTCATGAAACGACTTGCACAGATTCAGTCATCTTCCTTTCCAAATGAAAACAACTGGACATTATACCTAATAGACTGAAGGTAAAGAATCCATTACAATTGACATATTACACAGACTAAATTGAGAGACTGTGGAATAAACTCTCACAGAAACTAAGAAACCACCTAATCAGCATCCTGTACAGAAAACAGAAGAAAATTAAAAATGAACTCAACACTGGAATCTCATACAAATCCAACTTCCAACACATTCTTCCATATGGCTGGACTTCACAAAAAAGAAAGAAAATCCATCTATCACACACACTTTGCTTTCTTACAGAAGAAGAAAAAAAAAGTCTCTAAACTCCTGTGTACCAGAACAGCGACACCTTCAACTCACCCAAGAACATTGTTAATCTTTTGCGCTAGACCCTTACTCCAATAGAGGAATCTGCTGTCTTGGGGACTTGCTTTCTGCCCCACCACTCCCACACATAAGATACAACTCTGCGGTGACCTGGAGAACTACTATCACTGTCTCAGTCTCAAGGAATATTTCCACCACACTGATGAACAACACAGTCCCCTACAGATACTTTCCTCCCAATGCTGCAAGAAAAAAAATATTGTGTGGAATAGAATGTCTGACTGTCAGAACAAGAGACTAGACTTCTACATATATTGTTTCTGCCACTGTGCAAAGGTTGAAATCATGGACAAATAACATCGCTTACACCATAAACTCAGTCCTGCAGAACGCAATACCATCCAGAGCCTCAGAAACAACTCCGACATTATTAAAGAGGCTGACAAAGTAGGCACTGTCATGAATAAATCGGATTATGATCAGGCGGCTTATAAAACAACTTGCCAACACAACATTCTACAAATCACTTCTCTCTGACGCCACTGAGGAATACCAAAAGGAACTAAACCACCTACTCAAGAAACTCCCGGAAGCAGCACAGTAACAAATCAAGACAGACAGCACCAGAACGCCAACCAGGGACATTCTATTTACTACTGAAAAAAAAAATCAATAAAAAGGAAACCCTGGACACCCCATAATGTCAGTCACTGGCACGCTTACAGCAGGCTTATCTGGACTCTCCTCAGATCTTATGCCATCAACACTCCTAGCTATCTTCGAGACACCATGGTCTTCCAGAGAAAAATCCATTCCATTGGTGAACTTCCAGAACACACCATCCTAGTCACTATGGATGTAGAGGCTCTTTACACCCAAGCGGCCCCCCCCCCCAAAGACGGATTGCAAGCCATTAGAAGAACAATTCCAGATGATGTCACAGCAAACCATGTGGTTGAACCTTGTGACTTTGTACTCACCCACAACCATTTCAGATTTGAAGATAATTTATAGCTTCAAGTCAGTAGCATTTCTAAGGGTACCCACATGGCCCCACAATAGGCCAACATTTTTATGGCCAACTTACAAAGCTTCCTCACATCTCATCCCAAAGCACCTCTTCTTCTTATGTTACATTGATGACATCTGGACCCACAGTAAGGATGCCCTTGAGGATTTCCACATAGATTTCAACCATTTCCACCTCACAATCAAACTTAGCCTGGAATACTCCACACAGGAGATCCACTTTCTGGACACTACAGTGCAAATTAGCAATGGACACAAACATTACCCTATACCGAAAGCCTACTGATCGCTATCATTGCCTACATCCTTTGAGCTTTCATCCAAGGCACATCACATGATCCATTGTCTACAGCCAAGCCCCAAGATATAACTGCATTTGCTCTGATCCTTCAGAGACACAGATGCCTTCGGGATCTCTATCAAGCATTCTTAAAACTATAATATCCACCTACAGGAGAAGCCCAAGAAAGAAAAACAGAAATGTCACCGGTCACCACCTACCACCCCCAAGTCAGATCTCTACAGCACATCAAGGATCTACAGCCGATTGTACAAGATGAGCCCTCACTCTCTCAAGCCTTAACAGACAGACCTCTCCATGCTTACAGACATCCCCCCAACCTTAAACAAATTCTTACCAGCAACCACAGACCAAACAAACATTAAAACAGGCACATATCCCTGCAACAAACCACGTTGCCAACTTTGCCCATGTATCTACACAAAAGACACCATCACAGGATCTAATCATGCCAGCTACTCCATCAAGGGCTCATTCACCTGCTCATCCACCAATGTAATTTATGACATCATGGGCCAGAAACACCAAGAGGTGAACACTTCAATCTCCCTGCTCATGCCATTCATGATTTAAATAGTTGTGATCAAACAAATGAATAACAAAATCGTAGCTTCAAAGAGAAACTGCAGAACTGGAGTTTATATATAGATTTGACTTTGTTGCCTCAGGGTTAAACAGGAACTATGGATTTTTTCCTCATTACAACAGGTGATTTGACCTCATCTTCCGCTATATGCTGTTCCCCAGTATTTGAATCTTAACATCTACTTTGATTTGCTGTTACACCCTGACCTGATCCTATGTCATACACTTCCCTGCATTTAATTTCCTCCCATTCTGCAAGTTCCCCATC
Source organism: Pelusios castaneus (assembly GCA_007922175.1). NCBI lineage: Eukaryota > Metazoa > Chordata > Testudines > Pelomedusidae > Pelusios > Pelusios castaneus. Next base: position 732,139 of record ML685780.1, read on the forward strand.
TTCAAAGAACCTGACTAAATGGGATTTTCTCCCACAATCAATTTATTGATCTTTAAAAGTGCCACAGGACTCCTTGTTTTGTTTAACTAGACTAACACGGCTACCCCTCTGGAAGTAGTGATAGATGTTCCTGTTAACATTTATACCCTTAAGATGAAAAAAAATATCATAACATGCCAGGGTTAAGGTAACTATAGGTCAAAACACCTGTGAAATAACATTTTAAGATCCAGAAAACCTCCTAAGCAAGTTAACTCAAGAAGAGGACCTGACATACGGTGGTTTCAACTCCTCCAAATAGGATATACCTTTTACTCCCCCAAGATACACTTTCAATATAAAATGACTTATTCAGCATAGCTAAAGTCAGTAAGTTTTGGTAAGTACTACTATCAGATCTCTCAAGGCTCACTTTGGAACTAAGGACTGCTAAAAGTAAGAACAGCTAACTATGGAGCATACATGAATTCTTGCTACAGAACCACTGACAATAAACCAACTTACAAAGTTGTTAATGATTATATTAAAGTAAAATCACATTCCCAGGATTAGAATTCCATTTTGAGATCAATTAGGCAGCTTTAAATCCATTTAATGTTTGCAATATTAATTTTAATTTGTTTAAAATCAAAGTGTGTGGTATCAAGTTAACAAACCTACTCAAGTTTAAGTGCATTTCATCAACACTGTTACCCTTTTGGTTAATAAAGTAAAATCTCATCAAGAATGTATCAAGTTAGTTTGGAAGACTATTTTCCATAAACCCATGTTACTCAGCATTAATTATATTATCCTCTAATTCTTTATCAACCAAGTCCGATATCAGCCCCTCCATTGTCTTGCACTGGATCAAAAAATCAAACTGACAGGCCTGTAATTACGTAAGTCACCCAGTTCACTCTTTCTAAATATTGACACAGCATGAGCTTTCTTCTAGGCTTCTGGAACTTCCGCAATGCTCCAAGACTTACTGACAAATCAATACTAAGAGTCCAGAAAACTTCTCAGCCTGCTATTCTAGAACTCTTGTGTGAAAAGAGAGACGTACATGTCCTTGACTAGATCTGGCTCTGAAATTGTTTTATCCAGCAATGTACGCAGATTTAGTAATTGGCGATGTAAAAGACATAGATCCGAATGATCTTGCAAAATCATCAGCAGCAGAAAGTTCCTAAAGCTGTTCCAGACTGGCACAAAAAGAACCACCCAAAAGTAAAACAAAATTAAGAAATGATTTTGCAAGCATAGGAGTGTGCCTATAAAAGCAGCGCCCCGAGAACAGCAAGGGCGGAGTAGACAGGAGTACCGCCCTGACAAGCCGTCGGACTGATCACCCGGAGGCAGCTCCCCGGTCCTAGAATCTTTGGACCGAAAGAAGGCCACCCTAGAATCGTTTGGGTTGGTAACCGTGCACGAAAACCAACCAGTTTGCACTGCTGACTGATAAGCCGCAAATGAAGTATTAAAACAAAAAAGAAATCTGTAACCAGAATGCTATTGCAGCTGCTTCTGCTTGTTGTTGAGTAAATATGTCTGCAAATGATACTAACTGTAGTTAAAAGTTACTAACGGGGCTATTTGTGGGAACAGGAGGAAGAGTAGTTATAATCTTGCTTTAGCTTGTAGGATTTGGAATGCTGCGTGAATGTTTGCTGTGTTGTTTTAGGCAATTGAAAGACAGTGATTTGTGTTAAAGTATTTAGTCAATAAAAGTTGCATAAAATAGTGTACACCAAAATCAGTGGTCTCAGGTGTTCTCTTTGGGTCCCACACACCACTCTTGCATCATACAAGAACGAGATCTTGGATCTTGGTTATCCGGACCTGCTGAGTTAAAAATGTCTAAATTTAATAGCTGCCATATAACATCTCCCTGAGATTCTAGTGGGATAGAAACGTATGATCATTTGAGACTATATTAGCTATTTGGGGAAAATAGACTACAAGTAGTTATTGAACACTTCCGCTTTTTCTGCTTTATAAATCAACTAATGGACCAATAACATTGTCAGGATTCTTTTTGTTCCCGCTATACTTAGTTCTGCTGCTGTTTTGAATTTTCCCCATTTTCTGATCTTGGTCAGTGGAATGATTGCTCTTCCAGCTAGGTTGTTCCATTGTGCAGCCAGAAGATTCAGATTTTTAGGCATTCATCTCACTTTATTTATGGACCCTCTGGGACCTCTGTGCACTACAAATGACATAACTCAAGAGCCCAAGATACCCAGGGGATACCATATTTTTATTGAGTCAACTAAATCTGAAACTTTTGCAGTCAAAATTTTGTCTGGGAATGTGTGTAACCCACATAAGGCAAAATGACTCCTTGGCCTTCTGTACAGGTATGCAGCTCAGGTCATAACTGACTCCATAAAAGGTGCAAATAATGTAATATATACCTTACTCCTTCATGAAAGGATATTTGTGTGGTTTAAAATGAGTGAGTTTTATTTAAAATAAGAAAGACTAAATGTTTTATGCAGCACATACCTCAGTTCAGGATATAGCCCCTGAACAGTAAGAAAAAATAGCTTGTGTTAAATAAAACAATTGATCAAGAAATCATGCTCTGAAATCATTGGTTGTCAGCTTAAACATTCAATACCCATACATTAGAGATAGACTATTCAAAAATATTCATTTGCAGTGGCATAGCAAGAATATCTAGCATCTGGGGCCAAGCCCACATTTATGCTCCCCTAAGGTCCCCCCACCCCCACCCCCACCCCAGCACCCTGTGGCTTGGCCTTCCACCACTGCTAAACCACTGGTATTTGCTTTTTGCTGCAATATTTTTATCCAGACAGTAAGCACTGATTTCAATAGATTTTATGTACATAAAGGCTACTCGACTTTTCATGAATACTACTGACACCTACAAACGTCAAATACTCTGGTTGAAAAGCCTTTTTTTAAAAAAAATTGGATATAGAAAAATATGAAATTTGGTAATGTAGTCAGGTGTCACTTACAGCCAGTTTACCAAGAATTAAATTTTAATGGACTATGAAGTGTTTTTTTTCTGACAGTTTACAGTCTTACATCTTTTATTTAGTTATATTTTAATGCAAATAATCAAAAGCCTTATTGATATTGCTCAAAGCATCAATATAATAAAACAGCTCATCTTGTCTGTAATATCTTTCAGCAGGGTTTAGATTGTACACTGGGAATCCTACATTTAATCTATTAGGTCTGCAGGCTATCTTCGCAGCAGGGGGTTTCTCACTTTCTTCTGCACTGCCATTTATGGTTGCTGCAAGGGAAAAATCCACAGACTTTCGCAGCTTTTCATTAAAAATTGAAAAATAAATGCAATCAAGAGTTTTAATTCTATACTCTATTTACATGCCAATCTAACACACACACACACAAAAAAAGATTTTCAGCTGTTGTAAAGAAATCCATGGTTTCTCTTACCTTAATTTTAGTAAAAGCTAAAAGAAAGTATTAAAATATTTAAGAGCATCTATTATATATTTATAAGATAGGCAGTGATTCAATGTGTATTTTGGTCCATATAAATCCTCAACATTATTTCAGTGAAACACAGGATTAAGTTAGGATTAAGGCAAACAAATTTATGTTAAAAAATAATTACTAGAGTGAGGTTAAAGTACATGTCAAAAGATCAGGGTTAATCTGAACCATACTAGTGTCCATATCACAATGATCCACAGGTTTATATGCTACAGAACTTGATCAGCTTATCTTGCCAACATTTGTGCCGCCGTGTTTTTCCAGGTTATGCTCTACAATGGGAACCGCGTGTCATCAGAGCAAACATCTGGCTGTTGAAGTGGGTTAATGAAACTGTAGGCTCGTGTATTTAAGGAGAATAAGGAGGAACACACACTATTTTTGTGGTGATTTAATTTTAATGGTAAAAACCAACCACCACATCTAAACACTGAATACATTTATATTATACTTGTTTTCATTAATACACAGATCAACTATTCTAAGGTTTCATTCAGTCTAGAATACAGGAACTGCACCCTCTGATCTACGGAAGTAATTAGGGTCTCTGGGGCTACACAACTGAAAGTGGAAATTAACATACCTGAGGTAGAAGCCAAATTTGAGCTGCTGGTTAAAAGGGAGACTACAGCGGGCCATACTGAAGGGTGATCTGTCAAGCTGGAGGGGGTTACCAGTAGAGTCCCTCAGGGATCTGTCTTGGGACCGATCTTGTTCAACCTTTTTGTTACTGACCTGGGCACAAAAAGCTGGAATGTGCTAATGAAGTTTGCAGATGACACCAAGTTGGGAGGTATTGCCAATACAGAGAAGGATCGGGATACCATACAGAAAGATCTGGATGACCTTGTAAACTGGAGTATCAGGAATAGGATGAAATTTAATAATGGGAAGTGTAAGGTCATGCATTTAGGGACAAAAACATTTTTCCTATAAGCTGGGAACGCATCAGTTGGAACGGACTGAGGAGGAGAAGGATCTGGGAGTACTGGTTGATCATAGGATGACTATGAGCTGTCAATGTGATGTGTCCGTGAAAAAAACTAATGCAGTTCTAGGATGTATCAGGAGAGGTATTTCAAGTAGAGACAGGGAGGTGATAGTGCCGCTGTACAAGGCACTGGTGAGACCCCATCTGGAATATTGCACGCAGTTCTGGTCCCCCATGTTTAAAAAGGAAGAATTCAAATTGGAACAGGTGCAGGGAAGGGCTGCAAGGATGGTCTGTGGAGTGGAAAACCTGCCCTATGAGTGGAGACTCAAGAAGCTTGGCTTGTTTAGCCTAACCAAAAGGAGGTTGAGGGGGGATATGATTGCTCTCTATAAATACATCAGAGGGATTAACATCAGGGAGGGAGAGGAATTATTTGAGTACAGCACCAATGTGGACACCAGAACCAATGGTTATAAACTGTCCATCAAGAAATTTAGGCTTGAAATTAGATGCAGGTTTCTAACCATTAGAGGAGTAAAGTTCTGGAATAGCCTTCCAAGGGGAGTTGTGGGGGCAAAAACCATAACTGCTTTTAAAACTGAGCTTGATAAATTTATGGAGGGGATAGTATGATTAGCCTATTTTGGAAACTGACTGATATTTGGCTACAGGTGATGGATATTTAAATGGCCTAAGAGGGGAGAGTACATGGGATGGGTTCTGAGTTATTACAGAGAGTTGTTTCTTGGGTAACTGGCTGAGACCTGATCACCATATTTGGGGTTGGGAAGGACTTTTCACCCAGGGCTGATTGGCCTGGGCTCTGGGGGTTTTTCACCTTTCTCTGTAGCACAGGGCATGGCTCCCCTACTGGTGAATTCTCTGTATCTTAAAGTCCTTAAATCATGATTTAAAGGAGGTAAATCACTCATTCATAGGTTGGTAGCCTATAGCTGGAGTGGGTGGGTGAGGTCTTGAGGCCTGCATTTTGCAAGAGGTCCGACTAGATGATCATACTGGTCCCTTCTGACCTTTGGGTCTATAACTGCACCCTCTTCTCAGGAGGGTGCAGTTGGTGAACCATATTCCTCCGCCACTATGGCAGCCACCAAAAAAGAACACTTCTTTATACAGCCACCAGGCAGTCATGGGAGATAAATTAAAATCAGACCCCTGGGAATGTCATCAGAGAAACACTGACCTCAGTTTGTCCCCTGATGTCCTGATGGAAAGAAACAGGTCTTTTTTCCAGCTGTCAGGAAAAATTTTTCTCCATATGCTGAGTAGTTCTCACAGGAAGTCCCCATGGGGGCTACCTTCATTATGGAACAGTCAGCCCAGAAGATGAGAATGGACCTATTATATTAAGTAATTCTCTCTTCCACGAGTCCCAAATCAACAGCAACGGTAGGAGAAAGACTTGACACCCTGCTGTCAAGGTGTTGGAGCAGCTGCTTGCCTTTCTCTGCCTAGTATTCCCTATTATTCACAGAATAAATAAATGCTTCATTAAAAAAAGTAGTTAAAGAATCTTTCTCCCCTATAGCCCTAGGCCGTACAGTCCCAGCAAGAGATAAAAATTAATCTAGTAGAAATCAGACAGTTGAAGAGGAGAAGGAAAATTGACAGTCAGTTGTAGAAAGAAATGGCAATGTGCAGGAAAGAGATGGAACAACAAAATAACCTGATATATAGCAAACTAAGCTTCGAAGTTACTTTACAGAAGATCAAGAAAAAAAAACTTGTTCTTAACTTCTCTATGCTCCTATAACAACATGTCTGTGAGCTGATCCAACAATGGCAAGTGAGGTCTTTCATTATGACATACAAAGAATCTGGAACCATCAAACATGGCTGGATGGATCTGGAGTTGAATTTTACCTTAAATGGTTGATTCTGCATCTTAGGTACACCAGTTTGAGAATGATGAGTTTTATATAGCTATCACTTCATATAGTGAGGGACAATAGTTCTAACAATAATGACCAAGGGTCATGTCCACAGACGTCAAAATGTGAGAAGAGAAATATTTGTTTTGTAACAGAATTCAGGCAACCATGAAAAATATCTTTTCCTGTAGCTTCCTTTTTGGTTTTAGTAGTTGGATTGAAAGGACTTGTGTTCATAAGGGGTAGAATGAAGGCTGTGCCTTTCATAGGATCTTCTCAATTGTGTTTTCTGTAGATGAGTTTTGGCTCTTTGGCACTTGAAATGTTCTCAAAAAAGTGCATCCACATTCTAAATCTGGTGATTCCTCATGCACTGTGATAAGTAAGCAAAAGGCAATAGATCAATCTGCTGTCACTCTTTTCCTGTTGTTGAGACAGGATCTATGTTACCAAGAGGGGCAGGCTGAGTTGATGCAAGTCAAACATTCAACAAGAGTGACTTGGGAAACTCTCCATGAAGCAGAGGGCTTGTCCATTTTTGCAGAATAGTTCATTTTGGGGGAAAAATATATGTAGACTGTATGATAATGGCAGTAACCTCTTTCACTATAAAATGGTGCAATAATGACTTCCCAAGTCTGTAGAAAGACAGCTGAATTTGTCTCAGCAGCTATGCATAGCTTTGTCAAATCAGCAGCAAAATGAAAATAAGATCTTGTTTATTATTGCTCACCATAGCTAGAGGGAACTCTGCAGGGAACAGTGAAACTTGTCACAAATCATGTCTATTTCATAACTATTATATAGCAAGCCAATGAACAGCAGAGGCAAGCAATGTCGTTATTCATGCATAAAAATGGCCCCAGAACACCTGTAACTGGGAGAGGGAAAAGGAAAAGAAAAGCGGCCTTTTTCCTTTCTGCATCTTGAAGTAGTCAATTGCAGGAACTGTAACCAATTGCAGGAACTGTAATGAAATTGGATTTGTCCCTCTCCTTCAACCCCTGCTCCTGCAGCAGCTAGGATGTTTTTGGTAAAACAGAGAAGGATTTCCACCCTTACAGCCAAGAAGTTCTGGCATGGAAGAAATACAAACTGCCCCTTTCCCTCACCCTCCACCAATCTAGAAAGTAGAGGGAGATAGGGTTTCTATTTTTTCCAGACTCCTGATAGATGTCTATATATAAAAAACTGAATCCCCAAGCAGAGCTCAGAGACAATACTTCTCCCCTTCACTAACCACTGGAATAGCAAGAGGAATGGGGCTTTTCACCAAAGCATTGCCCCAGGGTATTTCTGATGACTCAGCCCACCATTTTTTTGCACTTTCCTCTAGCTAATTTTGGTTCATCCTCCAGCTAATAAGCATCTACAAACTATGCTGATTACAGACACCCACGAGAATAAGCTAGTCCCAGACACTGAACTAGGAATAAGAAGAGTTATCATTAGGGCTGGCAGAAAATTTTCCATTAAAAATATGTTTGTTTGCAACTAAATGAATTTTTTCTTTGAAGTGTTTGTTTTTCATTGAAAACCCAAATGCCCAACTACCGAGACTATTTTGTTTTAACACTGTCACATTGCCTCATAGGAGTTGTAGTTTGTTTGTCATGAGTCCCCACTTTTCTCTGTGGGCCAGGATCCTCAGCTAGACTACATCTCCCATGATGCACTGCCTTCTCTCTCAAAAGGGAGACTTTATTGCATCATTTATGGGATATATAATCCAACCAGGCTGCCTGGTCTACAGAGAGTGGTAACTTAATACAACTAGAGCCCCAGTGAGGCAGTGTGGCAGCAGTTTCAAAACATGTACTGGCTTGGGGGCAAAACTTTTGCTGTATTCAAATTTCTGCTGAATTCCCCCTCCCTCGCCTCCTCTACATTTTTGGACCACCTGTAGTCATCATTCAGACAAGCTTTAATCATCCTGTCCTCCACAGGAAATGATTTTTCTTTGGCTGTGCTGAGGCATAACCCTAGGAATGTGTAATCAAAACATCAAGTTCTATATGCCTGAAAGTGTATCAGCAAAAATTTCAGCACTGCTAGCAAGATGCTGTACTACTTTTTACTGGATGCAGCAGACAGTGAAATTCTAAAGTAAGCCTTTCTGACTGTACAATGCCGCCCACCCCCTCCCCCAGATGATGTACAGATTATATAAGGGTTATTCTTGGAAGTGATGCTGAAGATGGGTTAAAGGTGCCTGTCACTGTCCCTTTTACAGTTGTCTATATACAGCATAGCTTTTTCCCCTTCCCATATTCTTTTTAACGAGACAGTGGAGAGCTTGCCATGCATATCACTTGTACCACTCAAGATAGCCAATGGTAGCAGTCGGGGAGTACAATTTTGCAAAAGGGAAACGTTTACTTAAAAAGGTTTATATCACCTATGAATAAAACTTTCATTCTATACCACCTTTTCAATAAACATCTACCCAAGATATCCTTACAGAATACATTGAATAAAAAGTACTGTAGCAATGACCTAGACAGATATTAAACTAGCAGGTGTTTAGCATACATCTGTGAGATAGACAAAACATCATTAATCTCAAAGAAAAATAATGCAATGTGATAATGTGACATCTGGCCATACACAAAGTATAAACACTGCAAAACATTTATTCTTTTCTATTCACGAAATAAGCAATGAACCCATTAATTATCTACATCAGTAAGGGGTTGAAAAATAACAATGAATATCTTTGAGATACTTGAAAGAAACTGCATTTTGTGTAAGTTGCTGTTCAATTTTACTAACTTGATTCTGCCAACCTTTACCCCAAGTATTCCCACCAAGATCAATGGAACTCCTTACATACTACTACTCAGTGTTAATTAAGGTACCAAAATTGGACACTATTACAGAAAATAAGACTAGTGTTTTAAATCACATTGCTACAGGTTTGTTCTCCCACCACGCGTATAGCAAAAGCTTTCTTTGTAAGCCGGCCTACCTGTTTTTAGCCAATCAAAGCAAATTCTTTCCATACATATCAATTTTGATTAAACAATCACACTTTATTTTTAAAAAGTCTAGATGTCCCAACAAAAAATACCTTAATATGAACTATAGCAATGTCTGCCACCCTGTACTTAGTCCAAATGAGTGGCCTTAAACAGTTAAATATTCTATCATGGCTGGATTGGCACTGCATACAACCTCTGCACCTCTTTGAGTCAAAGCACAAGCTTTACAGCTTAAAGACAGAACTGCCCCACATAGGCTAAAATAGGGACTCTGGCAAGCCCAGTCAGCAGCGATTCTGTTATATTTTCCTCTTCTGGACATCATTTATTCATACTACAGAATTTCTGTTTTAAGGCAGCTCCTCTTCCCAAACCCTCATGTGTGGAGTGTCATTATAAGGGGAAAAAAAGGAATTCAAAAGAAAAATACCATCATTCCTGTGGGAAGAAAGACAGAACTAGAACCCATGAAACTTCATCTAGTTCTTAATTACTGTCAGTGGTAAAGTTGTCAGGAGGAAACTCAATATACAGTTATCTTGTAGTAACTGCCTCAGTTTCTCCTTGAAGTTAAAAAAACCTGAAAAAAAAAAAAAGGTTCTCTCTATTCTTCCAAAGAAGTCTGTATAGACCTACAAAGTCACAGTATTTAAAGATAGCTCACCACACTAAAAAAAAAAAAAAAAAATTCTTACCACACTAAAAAAATCCTTACCTCAAAATCTGGGAACTTTGGGGCACAATAATTCTTTTCCAATGGCACTTGGCAGGCAAGACAGAAGTTGGCACCAAGATTCTTAGCATTCATAGTTTTGAATCTAAAGACAGACTCCTTTGGGCGCCTTCAACTTGGTGAGTGAGAAAATTCCACTTAAACAGTTCTGCATTATCATGAATATTGACTAAGTGGACATGAACCTTGGAAGAGTGCTGTATCATATACTGAAACTGTAAGCCTAATAACTAACTTGAAAGGCATTTTGATTGCATTTGACAGAATCTAATACATTTTGCAGGTGCTTTAAGTGTATCTACTACTGCATTGCCAAATGCTAAACAATATGCTGTTCCATTGTTTTGGACAAAGACATTGTGTTTCAGACTGTTTGAATTGACCTTGTGACTTACCCTTCTCTGCATGTATACACACACACATGTAACGTATTGTAGTTTCCATTTCATGCATCTGGTGAAGTGGGACAGTGCCCACAAAAGGTTGTGATAAATAGATGTATTAGTCTTTAGAAATGCAACAGGACTCCTTTTTTGTTTTACTAATGATTCCCATAAAGATATTTTGGTACACAAATGGCATGAATATTGTGACATAGTGGTTTTAAAGTAAATAAAACCCTGATACACAGACATTACCATCTTAGCCAGGCTCATTTTGGGAGCCAAGAATTGCATGAAGGGAAGCATTGCAGCATTTCCAACAAATAAAATGTTTTGGCTTTGTTCTTTAGAGCCATTCAAGGTGAGCCACAGAGTCTCAGCACTTAGTCAGTAAGCTACAGTTTATCCAATTAAAAGTCCAACTGAGTGTTAACAGACTTTCACTATGGAAAGCTGTAGGGTGCCAATTGTCAGCACTCTGGACTGAATCCTGCTCCCAATTACTTAAAATAGAGTACCTGCAGGCCCTCTTTACATAATGCCATGTTACCTCAGACAGCAGACAGTTTTTCTAAACAAATTAGTCCTCCTCCCCGATTCCACACAAAACATCCTTGAGCCATTTTTCCTCCATCATAAAATTATTTTCATACCTTTCTCAGATACATACCAAGGATCCATTCTGGGCTTGATATTTCAATCTTTACTCACACTGATCGCAATAAGGCTATTCAAAGGGTATGGTACTATTCAGTATGATAGAGGTTGCAGAATTGATCTATATGCAAGTTAAAAGAAAATGATATAGAGATAGTGCCACTCTACTTTCAAAGAGGTCTGGAATGTGGTTAGCCTTTAGAGGAATTAAATGCATGCACTTGCACGCCTCTCCCCCTCCACACACACTTTAAATTGAACCTGTAAATATGCTACAATACATAAATTAAAATAATCAGCAGATCTGGGTGATTTTACCAGAAAAAACTCTAAAATCTCATGTACAGTGTACCCAAAAGTAGTTGCAGTGATTTATATATACAGTCAATGGAGTTTGTAAAGTATTATGAAATCCTTCAAAATAAATTTGTATAAGTGTGGGATATTAAGATAAGACTTCTGCTTGAAAACAATATATTTATCTAGTGAGAGGAAAATGGAAGAAAAATAGAAGTTATGATCAGCAAAATGAACAAAGCTATGTGAAAGAATTAATAATTTGTGTATTTATAGAAATTACATGGTTTTGATAGATTCTCAAAAAACAAAATATTTCCAGGAAGGAAAAAAAATTGTGAAATTCCTTTCTGTGTGGTTAAAGGGTAGGTAAAGCTAAGTTTAAGCCTGAAAAATAATTTTAAATTAATATGGAAGCATTATGCCAAGAATGCAGCATCAATGAAAAGAGGGATTTTCCTAAAAGCTTACAGAAGATAGACTAATGATCAAGAATGCCTTAGACGTGTGGGTTGTAGCAAAATGTTAAAACTAAGCAATCGTGCACAAAAAAAATCTCAAACTCACTGCAAAGTTTATTTTTGATGGTGTATAAACTGCATGTCAGAGATCATCTAAATGATTAGGAAATAGAGGTTTCAGTGCGTAAAATACAAGCAATGCTTTTTGCTTTATTATCCAAATGCCAGATCCTGATCCCAATGAAGTCAATGGCAAAAATTCCTATGTTTTAGGGCACAATCTCACTAAGATTAGATCTACACCGGCCTCACTATGCTAGTCAAGGGTGCAAAGAGGTGCAAGCCCATACCTGTGCTAAACAGAAGCCCCAGTTTAGATTCAATTTTACTGGCAAACACGCATTTATGGTACAACTTGTTTCACTTGCAACACAGCTTCACTAGTATAACCTGCATGCACACTCGAGCATGTTGCTTTGCTGGTGTAGTGAAGGGATGACAGACACTGGATGTCACGTCATGGAAGAGCAGGAGCTGCTTTTCTGAGCCTGCTACCTCCTTTTATTAGACAGAGCAAACAACTTACATAAGATCATGATAAGCATTCTTGTGCAAGAACGTAACAGGATACAAGAACATAACAAGAAGGTGAAGGCAAAAGTTCAATGTGCTCAGTGTTTTTCCATCATGCTCTCCCTTTCCCCCTGCCCAGCATGTTTACAGGTGGACAGCTCGTGATCATGCATCGAGGTGGTCCGGGTGTGCCTGGACGTGCCGTCTCAGCATAAACCACGGGGCATGAATTCCTACATCTCCCCCTTACTTGTCAAATTAGTGGGCTCCAGGTAACCCTGGAGGCGCTTGTGGAGCAGTCCCAGGTCGGAACGGGAGAGCGGATAGACAGAGGGTCGGGGGGAACGGAGGCGACAAAGGGATAAAAGGGAAGGGATACACTGAACAAAGCAACAGAGAGCAACCAGGGCGGCAAGGGCAAAAACACCATAGCCAAACAAAGACCGGAGGGGTGCAAGATCCGGGAGCCACCCCGTAAGCCAGTCCCAAAAACCACTAAAGCCTACATCCTGGGAGATATGCGCCGTGAGGTTCTTGAGCGCCGCGAGGCGGTCCTCAACGGAGTGGCTGTTATCAGTAAGATTAAAATAACACATATTACGAAGAGTAGAACAACCATGGTGATGCCTGAGCAAAAGAAAGTCAATGGCAGCACGATTGTCAAGGATCGCATCCCGAAGCTCATGTTGTTCCGCGTTAAGAAGTGCAATGGCTGAGGAGATAGCGTTGATAGCTTTGGCAGCATAACAGGACAAATGATTAAGCTGAACATGCGAAGCAATCGCCAAGGCAGGGATACCCACGAGCGAAAGTGCCAAAGAGACGGATTCTGCTTTACTAAGCAGGCTGACGGTGGGGTCTCAGGAGGCATCCAGAGGGACAGCGCGACGACTGCGCCGCTTTGAGAAGGGGGTCGAGGCAAAACAATGGTCAATTTACTAAGACAACAAAGAATACCTTCGGAAAGATTAGCAGGAACATAACTAAAGGTACGAGTACCACAAGTAAAGAACCAACCTCTTGGCAAAACAATATGTACATAATTAAAACTAACATTCATGGCGGATGTACAATTTAAAATCGGGCCGGGTGGAGTGACACATCCCCTCGAAACTAGGGCCCGAGAACAATTAACAACATGGGCACAGGGGTTAAGAATAGTGTCCCTAGCCTCTGCTTATCGGAGGATGGAGATGGATGGCAGGAGAGTGATCACTTGATCATTGCCTGTTGGGTTCACTCCCTCGGGCACCTGGCACTGGCTACTGTCGGTAGACAGATACTGGGCTAGATGGACCTCTGGTCTGACCCAGTACGGCCTTTCTTATGTTCTTATGTTCACTAGCCGCACATGGGGTGTGGAAGGAAATTGCGTCAGGTGGTACCTGCCTGGTCGCCTCGCCCCATGATGGAAGGGTCCCATAGTTAACTGTGAGATTTAAAAAGTTGCCCAGGAAAGTATCATTTTTTACATCTGAGGGTTGTTTGCAAACTGGAATAAGGCACGAGCCAAGGAGTTGGCCAACCTCCACCTCATTGGAGAGGCAAAAATAGGAGGTGTTGATGGTGGCAGCGAGGCGGCTCCAAATATTGTATCCCATCCGGTCCCGGAGAGAGGGCGCCAAGGCCACCGGGGCTGGCACAAGGCAGGCTAAAAATCAGGAAAATTAATAGGGAATTGGCCGTGAGCTGAGCAAATATGGCTAGTAACAGATTATCAGGGGTTGGCTCCTGATGGTTGCGGAGCAACTGTTGCTGGGCTGCTGAGACCAGGGATTTCACATCCCCCCATGTGACTCCCCGAGGCAGGGGGCGAGCAGGCCACGGTCAGCATCACCGGGGTCTGGGTTTCTCGTCGGTGTCCGGGTTCAGGGTCAGCTGGAAGTTGGGGATTGGATTGTGAAGCCCCTGGTGCCATGCCATCGGGGGCTGGTCGAACACACCGAGCCGGGACCCACAGCGGACCTGTTGGAGAAAGCACAGCGGCATAGCCTCGCCCCCAAGTAATCAAAGGGACGGGCCCATGCCACGCGGGATCAGGCAATTGGCGGTAATACACATTGGGGCGCAGTAGGGACCCCTAGCCCCGATAGTGACGGTCCGCGGGGGCGTGCCTATCAGCATTCAGTGTTAAATAATTCAATGTAAATAAGGCAATGTATATGGTCTGGTGGATCTCCGCCAACCCGGTTGGCCGGGAGGGCGCTGTTTTCAATTGTTTTTCCAGGATAGTTTTAAGGGAGCGATGAGCACGCTCCACAATGGCTTGGCCGGTATAATTATAGGGTATGCCATGTTTTAGAGTGATATCCCAAGAGGCACAAAAGGAACGAAACAGGGAGGAGGTATAGGCAGGACCATTGTTGGTTTTGAGAGAATGGGGCCGTCCCATAACGGCAATGGCATGCAACGTGTGATTAATAACTTGACGAGCCGCTTCCTTGCGCGGGGCCGAAGCCCAGATAAAACCGGAATAAGCATCAATAATGACATAAAGATGACTATAGGGTTTGAGGGCAGTAAAAAAGGTAACATCCATCTGCCAAAATTGATTGGCCACCGTACCACGTGGATTAACGGCGTGGGGAAAGGCCAAGGGCATGGAGGCGCAATGAGGATAGGTACGGACAATTTGCTGCGCCTCTGGAAGGGGTAGGGAAAACTGCTTAGCCAGGGCCTTGGCGGATTGATGAAAAAAGGCATGGCTAGATATGGGGTCGGAGAACAAAGAAACAATGGATAGGTCCCGAAGGGCCTGATCCGCCCGCCGATTACCTTCAGCAATGGGGCCAGGCAATGGCGAGTGGCTGCAAATGTGGCAAACATAAAACGGATGCAGGCGACAGGAGAGCAAATTCTTAAGGGTCAGGAAAAGCGACATAAAAGATCGTTATCAATGAGGGATGTAATACAGGCGGTGGGTAAATGAGCAAAAAGATGGTAGGTATAAAAGGGTGTCTACAATTAAATTGAACGAGTGGCTTTGGAACAGACGGAATGCCAAGATGGCCGCTGCCAACTCTGCTCATTGAGCACTTTTCTGGGGAAGGGTAAAGTGTACTTTCCATTCCGTTGAATCAGGGGGGAGATAGGTAAGCACGCCTCGGGTAGGAGAGCCATCAGTGAAAAGAGTGAGGGCTCCGGGCATGGGCTGCAACGCCCTAACAGGGCGAACTCTGAAAGGGGCATTGAGGACAATGGTTAATCGGGGTCTTTGGGGGGATTAAATTGTATTGTGCCTACAAAATCGGCTAAGGCAATTTGATAGGACAATGAGGTTTGCAGGAGGTGTTGATGTTCCTCCTTTGTGAAGGGGATGGCAATAACCATGAGGTCATAGCCCGTCATTTGGGAGGCACGGGTCCGCCCGCGCTGAATGAGGGCGAGAATGGCGTCACAATAGGGGTAAACATTACGAGCTGGGGTCGAGGGGAGATACAATCATTCCAAAATATAAACGGAGGTCACATCGCATGACATATAAAGCACTCCAGTGGGGGTGTGCGGGGTGGACAGCAAAGTGAGTTGTAAGGGGCCCGAATGAGGGGGCCGATCCACAAAGCGTTGGGCCAACAAATCATTGATATGTCTAAAAATACGTTGATGTTCAGCAGAAATGGGGTTCTGGTCAGAGGGCGCGGTTCCCTTTTTCAATAAGGAAAAAAGGGGCTGTAAGAGACAGGTGGGCACTTTGAAATAAGGACGCACCCAATTAATATGGCCAAGCAATTGTTGAAGCTCGACCAGTGTGAGGGTAGTGGGTACCCATAAGACCGGAATCTGTGGGATCGCGTAAGCAGCGAGCATCTTATGACCTAAATACAAATATGGCTCCTGGCGCTGCATCTTTTCTGGGGCAATTTGCAGGCCAAAACGTGCTAAGGAATTGGTAAGCGTCTGGTTATGGGAGTCAGTTAGGACCGGGGAGGCGATGAGGATATCATCCATATAATGATAAACCTCAACATGGGGGTAGCGGGAGCGGAAGGGAAGAAGAGCCCGGTCCACAAAAAATTGGCACAGGGTCAGACTGTTTAACATGCCTTGTGGCAGCACGCACCATTGATAACGATGCGCAGGGTGCTTATTGTTCAAAACTGGGATGGTAAAGGCGAATTTTTCCCGATCCGGCGGATGTAATGGGATTGTAAAAAAACCGAATCTTTCAGATCAATGATACAAACTTGATAGCCAGAGGGGATTAAATTTAGATTGGGGGTGCCAAACTGCAATGGGCCCATAGGCTGGATCCGTTTGTTAACTTCCCTGAGATCATGCAGGAGGCGCCACTTCCCTGACCGCTTCTTAATGACGAACACCGGAGTGTTCCAGGGGCTGGTAGACAGCTCAATGTGACCGGCCTGCAGCTGGTCAGAGACGAGGGCGTGTAGGGCCATTAACTTATCATGGTGCAGAGGCCATTGGTCCACCCAGACGGGGGGTCCCGGTAGCCAAGAGAGGGGCAGGGTGGTATGATTAGACATTGATAACGAAGGTGGTATCCAACTTCTCCAACAAATCATGGCCCCAAATGGTAATGGGCAACTGCATAATATACGGGCGAATACGTATATCGGCCGGTGGCTTGGAGTGGATGGGAATCCAAAGGGAACTCTGATATGCCGCTTGGTGACCACCGATGCCCCACAGTTCTTTAGTTGGTGATTTGGGCCAGTCGGGTGGCCATTCGGCAGCGCGTATCACTGTGACGTCAGCGCCGGTATCTAAAAGGCCAGTAAAGGAACGGCCGTTCAATGTAAGAGTTATCATCGGCCGAGGCCCCTGAATGTGAGTAGTAAGGGCGAGCACTGAAGAGTCGGAAGGGAGGGTGGAGCCAAAACCTCCAGCCCCCCGCTCTTTGTGCTCTGCCCCGGGGACCAGGAAGGGGAGTAAAATTAGCTGGGCTACCGAGGATCCTTTTGGCAATTGTTGAGGGAGGTCGGTCCATACTTGGACCTTGAGGACGCCGGTGTAGTCGGCGTCAACCACGCCGGGGATGACAAAAAAATCCCTTGCGACCAGCATGGGAGCGCGGCAGGATGAGGCCCACCACATGTGGGGGTAGAGGTCCTGCCACCTGTATGGGAATAATATGTACTTCGCCCGGCTAGCTCAGTCGGTAGAGCATGGGACTCTTAATCCCAGGGTCGTGGGTTCGAGCCTCACGTTGGGCGCCAGATGATGGGATGACAGACGCTGGATGTCAGGTCATGGAAGAGCAGGAGCTGCTTTTCTGAGCCTGCTACCTCCTTTTATTAGACAGAGCAAACAACTTACATAAGATCATGATAAGCATTCCTGTGCAAGAACCTAACAGGATACAAGAACATAACAAGAAGGTGAAGGCAAAAGTTCAATGTGCTCAGTGTTTTTCCATCACGCTCTCCCTTTCCCCCTGCCCAGCATGTTTACAGGTGGACAGCTCGTGATCATGCATCGAGGTGGTCCGGGTGTGCCTGGACGTGCCGTCTCAGCATAAACCACGGGCCATGAATCCCTACAGTGTAGTTTATGTAGTATGCCAGTAAAATGCCCCTAGCCCAGACATAGTGGCAAGTGTTCTGTCTAGCTATTAGTTTAAGGCTTTTAAAAATTATTGTGAGAAAAGCTTCCAACCATACCTATATAGTTCACTTCTCATTGGTATTTCTGCACCCAATATCTATTAATACACCTCTCCCTGGCTAGCAGACTGAGAAGGTGAAGACCTCAGAGAGTGCCAAGAGCTCTGGGGGCTGCAGGAAAAGTGGCCCAGGGAAATGATGATTATGTGTCTGGAGAGACTGCAGGGAGGCAGAGGCCTCAAAAGGTGGTATGTAGGGTCCCTGGGCTGGGCCCAGAGAAGTGGGCAGGCTGGGCCCCTCCCCACTCCTTTTGGGTGCTAGGAGTGGTACAGAGGCTCCAGGCCATTGACTGTTTTCATTTAGTGGCCAGGAATGATGAGTTGGACTGAACCCTGGAAGAGGTGGACTTGAAGGCTTGGCTGGAGGGCTAAGACCCCAAAGAAAGGACTCTGGCATGTGAGAAGTGGAGCACTGACAACCTGCAGGAAGACCACTTGAGCAATTCCCCAGATGATCAACAGGAGGCACCCTGCAGGTTGGTCACATGCAGAGACCCCATGACACTCATATCAGTGACCTCAGCAAATACCATCCACATGCTAAACTGACAGTTTCAGAGCTGAAGCTAAGGACAACATACATGGTGACCAAACCAATCTTTCTTTTTAGAAATATTGCCATGCCAGAGTTGAGCAACTTTGAGCATGTGAGGAAACGAACTGCTGCCGTCTATAGCTTCTTCCATTTTGCAGGGAGACTTCTCTAGAGCCTGAAGTCCTGTTTGTGCGCTACTGTTCATGAGCACTGAGCAGAGTTTGTTTTTCCTTTTTCAAGCTAATGATAAAAGAAACACACACTAGCAATAATGAATCTCTTTAGCATTCATGAGAGACACGGACCAATGATAGTAGCATACTGTCAGAGAGTCAGCAGTGGCAGATACATAAATAACTGTAGTCTATGAAGGATATATACTGTATTCCCGTTGTGAGTACAAATGCCACATTTCTAGGTTTGTAAAGAACTCTATATAGCTATACAAACATTTCTTATTTGTGCACAAAAGGACTTAAGCATTCCCAATATCATTTAGCCTTTAGGCTACTATTTTCAGAGGGTTGTGTTATGCTCTTTTCAAACATTTAGAGATTAAGGGAAGTGCTCAGGAGCTACACTACACCCTATTTATTCTTGTTTCCTGAGTTACAAGAAATTGACATAACCAAATGTCAGGTGACTGAAACATGTTTATTTTCCTATATTTTGAACATTAACACTAAACAGAAGTAGTGACTATTTTTCTTTCTCTGTATTAAAGAAGCTGTTTTCCTGGGGTAGAGAAGAGAGTCATTGAAGCTAATGTGTATAACAGCTGTTCATTCAGAACAAACATGAAGGGCAATTAAGCTCCTTCAATGGAACAGAAAGCTGAAACAACAGGGTCCCTAGCACCCAATCAATGCATGGGCTATAAGGACTGAAGCCCCAGGCCCAGCCTAAAGGGAAGTGGACTCCAGCCCCTAAGGCCCCTGTCTGATCCAGCCTGAGTTCTGGCAGGGCTTGGGGGAAGTGATGCTGGGAGGGCCACTATCAGCACTGGGGGAAAAGGGGTGGGGTCCAAGGCCAGGATCCACAGCATTCTCACCCTATCCGTGGGCCAGCTGGGGTGAGGCTGGCTGGCACATGGTTCAGTCTCTGGTGCAGCCCTCCAGGGGAGGGGGCAGACCAGCTGGACCAGGGCCAGGGCCGGAGTGCCAAGGAGAGTGGCCTCTGGCCCCAGTGCGAGCCCACCCTCAGGCCTCCATGGTGGCGTGTGGAGGGGGAAGCCTACAGTGGTGGGGGTCCAGGGCAGCCCCATAATGGTGGGCAGCCTAGTGCCCCTTAATCTAACCCTGCTCCACTCCAAACACGACATATGAAAGACTGGAGTAAGATGAGCCATGTAGTAGGCTAACGGATTTCTCAGGAAGCCTGCTAACAAAATTCAGAGAGAGAATTGATCAGAGCTGAGGTTGTCTACAGAGGCAAAACCACCAAAGAACCAGAGAAGGCAGCTGAAAGCCAAGGACAAGCACAGACATTTATAAGCAGCCCTAGGTGATTTGGTCAGATGACATGTACTCAAGCATCCGCAATAAGCAGATGACAAATGACTCCAGCTATCCCTTTCTACATATCACCACCAGGATGGCCCAGTGCTTGAATGAAATCAGATCCTAGATGAGGAACAGCTAAAGCTGAATCCAGGCAAGATAGAGCTGATGCTGGTGAGCAAAGGAAATGATTTTGAACAATTTGCTGTCACAGTGGAGTCTCCTTTGATTCAAGACTCTCACCTGCCTTAAGTCAATGTCACCCCATCCAGGGAGACGACCACCTAACCTTACTTATTTACACTTTCACCATCTCTCAGATGGATTATTGCAATGCAGTGTACTAGGGTATGAAGCCTCCAGCACTTAGAAAGCGACACGGAGTACAAAATGCTTCAGCCTGCCTACTTAGCGTCACAGCATAAGATTCCAGTTTCAGCTAGTCCCCTGTGGTAGTTACAACAGTGGTTGAGTACAGATATAGGCTCAGAACCAGGGCAAGGGCAGCACAGAAACCAGAGTCAGGCTAGAGGTCAGAATCGAGTACAAGTCTGTAGGACAGTCAAATCATCTGACCCAGGCCCAGCTCAGCTATAGGCTGCAGTAGCATGTTAAGTGCTAAAGAAATGCTGTCAAGGTTGCTGAACTGTTACAGCAGCTCAGTGCTTCAGTTCTTGGAGCTCTGGTGTTATTGGCACAAGCAAAGAATACAGCCTGCTAATTCAACAGACCTCAAATGTTGCTCATAAAGAAAGACCACAAGCTTGGTTCCTTGTGAAGGTGCTTGACCAGGCTTTGTTGATGTAACCATGTGCTAGCAACCTGGCTCTGTGGTTACGTGTGCACTGATGTGCATGACCACAAATGATACAAGCTCATTCGGCACACCAGGATCCCGCCCTCTAGGCTGTACAAAAGGTGCCATTCCTATGCCTTTTCCTTCTGTACCCTGATACAAACAAGTTATGGATTATACTCTGGATGTGTAGTGTGCCTGCTAGTTCGAACAAAACTTCCTTAATCAAGGAGTCCGTCATCCCATCCTTACTTTACAAATGGTCATTGTGTGCCTGTACCACCTCTTAAGAATGTGTTTAGACTGGTACTTGAAAATTCTGGGTGCTCCTGTACCATCCTCTCAGGTCAGGAATTTGCTTACTTGATATTAGCTAATACCTGATGGATTGCTATTTTGCAAAGACCAGGCCTACTCTGGTTCACAGTCTCTGGTTCACACTGTTAGTTATGCCTAGGGCACCAGCAAGGCCAACGCAGCACACTGGAGCAATGGTTTTCAAACTCCCCTCCGCCCCAGCCCTGGCCCCCCAGAACTGAATTATCCCTCTTAACTATGCATTGCACTGGGAGCTCACGTTCAACTGGTTCTGTATCATGATGACCCTTAACATACAAGGATGCAAGCTATCTGATCCTGTAGATTTAGTAGTTACTCTAACATTCTCCCTAGAGTGGATAATTCAGATGTTCACAGCAATTCTCTATATAGATTTATTAGGTCATGAGTACAGTCAGCTTTTAGTGCTCCAGTTAGTTTTTTAAAAAAAACCCAAGTATTAGGAAGAGAACAACAGCCAAGTATAGGCCAATCATACACTTTCTATTCATGTAAGTAGTCCCACTGAAGTCCATGAGCCCATCAATTAAAGTAAGGAAAACAGGACTTGGCCTTCTGTGTCGTTTATTTGTTCAAACTAAAATACATTTTTTTGGCCAATGAACTGTTCTTTCGCATACCTGGTAGGTTTCCAAAGACATACATAAAATTATAATTTGAAGAATGCTAGCTTCGTGAAGTTTGAAAGAAAACATCAGACAACTTCATCCTTATCTGTTAAAGTGTTCCTAACCAACAGTGCTTAAAAACAGAAAGAAAACAAATAATGCCGCTATTTGAATTGTACCAGTTTCTGGCATAAACACTAGCACCCTCTGCATCATCACCATCACAGGGCTGTGGCTCAAAGGCAATGTAGAAATGATACAGCTTTGAATATACAGATACTAACAGCACCGTTATGTTTTAGAGGATTCAGCATACTGTACATTGTATCACTGCTCTTACTGGTGCTTTTTAAAAATTACTGTTCTATTCCCAAAGAAATAAAAAACATTTGAAAGAGTCAAATGTTCTTATTTAAAAACTTGTTCAGAATTTGTCCTGGTACTTGTCTTTATCACTGGAAAAATGTTTTTTTACTACACTAGAATAAAGCTGTTAAAGTCCTTCTGCAAAAAGTTCATGCAAGTAAACAGTTTTTATTCTAACAAGAGAGAAGGACACAACCTTGTGTCATTAAAATGACAAGAGTGCACTGGCAATTTTGCAGACACCTTATCTTAGTGTTATGTAAAACTGTAGCAAAAGAAATCTAGTTTACAATAATACAATATGAATGTGTGATAACAGGAACTCAGAAAGTAACTCATTTCCACATATTCCTTCATGAGTTTTAAAAACGCTGGCATACATTTAAATTAAAAAAACAAGTCAAAGAATGTATGACTACGCCCCTTGCATATCAACTGTGTATCACTAGATGTTATAAACAGATTTTGGAATCACATAAAAGAACAATTATTTTTAAAGCAGCTACACACTAAACATTCAAGCAGTGGTAACAGAATTCCAGAGATAGCAATGGAACCAGTGAATATTCTTCTCCCTCCTCTCTCTGCATATGTGGCACATCATTATAGGACTCAGGGGTTATGTTCTTCCCAGATGTAATTGAGAGCAAGTTCCAATATTAAGCAAAATCTTTCTGGCACCTTCTTGAGGTTTACAACCACCTTCTCTCAGCTCCCACAATGAAGTAACAAAGAGTGAGCTATTAAAAATGGCACAATGATTATTAAAAACAAGTGTGAAAAGGATTAAACCTTTAAACTTGAAGTCATTTGTGTAATTAAACCAATATTATAAAGGAATGCAGAAAATCATCCTGGATTGGTGCATCTGAAGAGAAGAAATTCTATTTTCTTTTGCTTTTCAATGACCTTACTTGTCACATCCCATCAGGCTACAATTGTTGGATTTATGGAACAAAAAAGCAGAGAAATTCAACATCCTGTTTTCCTGTGTCTTTTGGAAATAGTGGATTTTGAATACTGTGCCTGTTGGTTTGTGAATTAAGTCCCGTATTATGCTTGTGGCAAGAGCTATTGTCTAAGGTGTCACTTTATTTACAGCAGTGGAAAAAACCTAAGCAAAGGAAATGAACAATGCATCTCACCAACTGCACATCATGGAACATGGTAAAATAAAAATCTAATCAGTCTTCCTGAGAGATTCTATTACATTTATCCTACCTTAACTAAGTAAATATGTTAACAGTCAAAATTATACAGCATCACCTGTCAAAACAAAAAATGTGTCCATAGTATCTGAAAATGTTCATTTTTGTCAATGAACCCAACAAATCCTTCAAGTACCTGTGTCATAGGATGCATCCCCCTGCGCTTTTTGGGTATGATTTGTGTAACTTTCCTGTTCTCCTTTGCAATGTAATTGTATTTGTTTTATTGAAAACTGTGTGGATTTCAGAGAGAGTATGAATGGGCGTGGGCCTAACTGGGGTAAAAGCTGTTTGCATTTCAATTTCTGTTTTAAACGGACTGACCAGTATGTAAGAGCCTACATCGATCTGGGAAGGGTCCTGATCTCTGAGGGATGGAAGTTCCTGTTATGGAATCCAAGGGCTGAGGGTGCTTGATGGGGGAATTGTCCCTTGAGTGGCTAGAGAGTGCACTTCCACTGCCTGGGGCTAATTAGACACACAGGATGCTGGTGTGGACCGACACAGGAGTGAGGGACCTAGCTAGCAAAGTAGGGTAAGTTGGGGTCAGGACTGGGTGATTGGGGCTGCACACCAGACCAGATAGCAGGAGGGGAACATCACAACCTGCACTATAAAACTACTATATTAGAAAGCTAGCATTTGTATAGGGCACAAGCAGAGTATTTGCTGACAGGGGAAGACGTACCATCTCCCCACATCCTGGTGGCGAATTTTAATTAGTTCCAAGATCAACGTGCTTAAGGCCTAGGAGATTCTGCAATTATTTGCTATCTATTACCATCAATACTGCAGATCCAATATACTCCCTCTCTTCAGAGCATTAGGAATAGCTATGATTTTCAAGACCTAAAGCAGAAGACCAGAACATTGACAACGCAAGACATTCACTTAACACAAGGAATTCCTGAACATCTATGCTCAGTTCTGGTTGGACATAGAAATGTTGCTTCTCTGACATAACACTGCTCAAGTTTTGACCAGCAGAATTCTTCCAGACTGCAAACCATCCTATCCAAATTATTCCCAACCAAAGGACGACCAAAATACTACCTGCTGCAAAGAGTGGGCTTCTATATCATTAACAAGATCAGCCAAATCTAGTATGGACTTGCAGTACCCAAGATATAAGGAGAACATAAGGGCGTGACCACAACATAACTGGGCCAAGTTCTGTAGTGTGTTTAAGAGAAATTAAACACACTTGAGATGTGCATGAGTGACTAGTGCACCAATGGCCCCTGAAAGCAAGTAAAGAACACTTAGATCCACTGCTGACAAAGATAGCTGATGCTGGCTACAGAGCTAAATTGAATGACACTAATGAAATGTGTCTTATGCAGACTGATATTGCAGAATCCATCTCTCAATAAGAATTGGACTCAAACTACAAGAAACTAGATCTCAAGCAGCTGACTGAAACTGAACCCAGGCAGGAACACAATGATGCTAGACATAAAAGGGAAATACTCCAAAGAGCTGGCCACCTTCCATCAAAGATGTATCAACCACATCATCAAAATGGTTTGAAGCCTCAGGGCCTTATGTGACTTCTCACCAAGCTTGAATGACCAGGTAGTATCAGTTCCCATAAATAAGGTTTTTCACTTCCAGATTGCCAGGAAATTTTATCCATTCCTCCTGTAGGAAAACCTGGGCACCTGCATTTGCCACCTCCAGGATGGACTACTAGTATTTAATGCACCTGAAACAGAATTTAAGACTATGCACAGAATGCAGCTACCTGTCTTCTGCATGGCTCAGGCTACCGTGAGCATGGTCAAGTTCCTCTCTGGTTCCCACTTAAATTTTGATGCCAGAGTCCTAATTTTCAAAGCAATTAATGGATCAATCACCAGTTACAAAGACCAGTTTTCATAACCCACCATGAAAACTGCACTCCTTAGAAATATTCAGATCACAAACCACGTGTGAGGTGGGAGCAGGGCATTCTTGATAAGGTGAGTCTGGCTATGGAGCAAGCTTCCAGAGGAGATCAGGCAAACCCAGCATCTAATTGTGATGGTTCCCAGGGTACCCAGGACTTTAAGTTGCTTTGTAACCTTCATGACTCCAGCAAGAGGAAGGCTTGCTGAGCCTAACTGGGTGTCAACCTATTAGCTCTGAGGAACTTGCTTGGGTAGCTATGCCTCACAGCTTAAGAAGAGGGTCACTGACACCTAGATTAACTCTCCACAGCTCATTCTCCAGCATGCTGCCTCTCTGCTGACTTCATATGTAAGTGGTTTCCCATTGTGTTGCCTTACAACGCTCAAGAGACAGGAGATTAGACATCCTTTGTCTGGTAGAAACCTGTTCTTCATCTCTGCCATGACAGAGACTTTAGGAATATATTTTCAATATATGTAACATCTCAGTATCTGAGCACACATTTCACAATGGCATTAAAGACCAGTCTGAGCCTTACTTCTATTTCAGACCTCACAATATTCTTCAGTGACCCAGAGTGTACATACAGGGTCAGGATAGTCTTTTAACCCCCTTGTCAATTGTCACTAAAGGGTCTATGGTTTACATTGACCATCTTTGTGAAATTCTGCAAAAACTTCCTTTTTGAGAAAGACTTTCCACCATAAGTGTTGCTCATCATATAAGCCCCCTTTCCAGTCTCAGATTCCTATCAACTGCCTCCCTCCAAAAAAACCCATCCCAAACAGATTTTTTTTAAAAAAATGTCAGAAAGGAAAAGAGTCCAACTCCATTACATGAGAATCCACTTAAAACTTTTTACTATTGCTAGTCAATGTATATGGAAATTGCTCAGATAATGCAATGACAGGTAATAGAATGAAATCTTAAGATCAGCAAGAAATTATTCCCCTCCCTGCAATCTTTCCTTTTCAATCAAGCATATTTAGAAAGTGGGTACATATCAGATCCAGCAGCACAAACCAGTTCTTCACAGAATGTCTTAAGACTGGACTTCAAAACTATTACTACTGCCTTTTTCATGCAAGGTGAATATAACAGAAGGCAACTATCCAAGTTAATAGTTCTGGACCTATCAACTGCCTTTAACAGTCACCGCAATGTACCATCTGCCTACCTACGGGACCCGGCCAAAGCTGATAGTCATTACTAAGATGGCTACAGTCATTCCTTTGTGATAGATCTCAGAGGGCAGTGATGAGCAACTGTTCCTCTCTGCAACTGAAAGCTGAAAATTCCCAAAACTATCCACATAGCACCCACTCCTATTAAATATGTCAGGTCAGTGAGATGCACCACAAGATAGTACAGGATCAAACACTGCCACCGTGGTGGTGAGATTCAGCTCTTGCTCACCAGGAGCAGCAATGCCAAAAGTAGTGTCAGAATGAAATAAGCTCCTGGGTGAAGAGAGAGGAAATGAAGCTAGGACAAAGCTCATGAGAGCAGGAGATAAAGTGTTCTTAGTCAAGGGTACTCAACTGTGGAACAAGCTACTGTTAAAGATAAGACAGCCAACACCTATTCATCTTCAGATCACACAAAAATCCCTCTCTGCCATAGCTTTCCCACCACAGGAAAAGAAAGCAGCTGTTAACACTCACATCTCATACAAAAAATTAAGTCAGCAAAGCCCCCTAGAACTCAGAAGAGGCAATAGAAGTCGAGTCCATTATGTCATCATCTTTGGGCATTGCTATACCAATTTAACACTTCAACTCTATAGTGAAAGCTACATTTCTAACATTTAAAGTCAATGTGGCTTCAGCTCAAGGTGTGGCTGGTGCAAAGAGTGAGCCACTTGAGGTGAATTTACAGAAAACAGGATTACTCCTTATGTTGTGGACATTTGCCCTCTAACCATGTAGTGTACGTTCTTACTAGACTGAGTGGTACTGCTAGGCTCAAGTGTGGCTTCTAAGTTTTCATTGCGATAAGAATTTTAAAATCTAGAGTGTGCAGCAGTTGAGACACAAAAAGGTAGATAAACCAAACTCCAGTCTGTGAGCTAGATGAATAAAGGATAACGCCCAACTTCCCATTTGATTTCTACACATTATCTTTGGGGAGAAAAAAGGTAAAAGGTGTCCCATATTCCTATGCTGCTCTCCAGGTCCCTACAGAGTCAGACATTTTCTTGGAATTGTTGCTTTGGATGGCATCGCCTCGTGAGACAACCAAAAGTGCATCATCGATTTTTTAAATAAGGTCAAAGAAGAGACAAAGCAAAACTTGTTTTTTTGTTTCATACAGATTGAAAAGTAGAGATCTTAGCTCTGAGAACTGTCCCAATCCATCCCTGGAGTGTGGAAACTGCTTAAAATAATCAAAAGTAACAGAAATAGGAAGGACCCAGAACAAAATGCAACTCACAGGCAAGGCAGGATTTGAGCCTCCAGAGAGTACCATTAATTTTCTCATCATTGTTGCTAACTGTCAATCAGATGACCTTGGCATGATCCTTCTGTACTGAATTAGTTTATCAGAAAAGTAAAGAAATGTTGTCCAAGACAAACATTTACTGAAATTTCATCAACTTCATCCTAATTTGACAAATTGAGGTAACTTTCTTTTTTTTTTTTTAAAATAAAAGTCACCTGGACAATATTTTACCACTGCTGTAGGCTGAAAAAAGAAATTACTTTACTGCATTTTTTCTATTTTTTAAAAAAAATTCTGCAAAAATTTTGCCTGAAGAATTCTAAAAAACAGAATAATGCTATAGCTGGGTGGTTTTTTCGACAGCACAATTCATGTCCTCATGTCCAATAAGCCCTTGCCTTTTTCTGTAAAAAGAAAAATATCCAATGCTACAAAGGCCCTGATTCTACTTCCATTATCTCTAATGGGAGTTTTGCCATTGACTTCAATGGGGACTGGATTGGATACATACTGCAGCTTCATTCTATTTGGAGAAAGACATGACAAATATTTATATTTACATAACAGTTTGAGGCTCTGAGAAAACTTGCCATTTTGCATCAAATTATGTAGCTTGGATAGTATAGAAGTGAGAAATATGACCATAATGGCAGAGAAAGCATTCAGGGTATTAAAAAGATTTGGGGAGTTGTACAGGAGATGTCAGACCTTTTAAAAGTCTCCTTGTTCCAAAACAAACTAGGAAAGGCTGTACGGTTAAGTGGCTAGAGCACTGGCTGGCATTCAAGCATCTTTAATTCTATTCCCGACTTTGCCATGAGACTGTGGTATGATGTTAGACCAGGCATACCTCCTCATGCCTGTTTCTCCTCCCAACCTTGTCTATTTAGCTTGTTACATCTTCAAGACAGACTCTCTCATTATGACACAAACCGGACAGAGTTCTGAGAAGAGCCTTGAGAATGATTTAAGGGGGCTAAGTTTATGCTGATGGCAGCAAATTCATGGCCATCAGTACAATGTTCTGGGTTTGACTGAGCAGTCAGTGAAGACCCATTCAATTGATCTGTACTCTGATTCAGTAAAACCAGCCCTATAAGAAGAGTAGCGCTGAGCTGATGTGATGGCATTTCCTTCAACTCAGAACAGTGGAGATAGGGAGGTAAATGAACATTAGAGAGTCGAAGGGGTGGACAATTTATTTTACACAGTTTGCATGTCTCCCTTCAACTGCTGCTGAAAACAGTGACAAGCATGGACCAGGCTGGATTAGAAAATGTGCCTTTTAGAGATTGTGCTCCTTTAGCCTATTTGTTTAGGCTATCAAAGAGAAGGTTAAGGAGTGACTTGACCGAACTATAAGTACCTATGCGAGTAACAAAGTTGATAAAGGGCTCTATAGTCTAACAGACAAAGATACAAGATCAAATGGCTGGATGAAGTGAGATTCAGATTAAAAAAATAAGGCTCAAAGTTTTAACAGTGAGGTTAATTGACTACTAGAACTATTTACCAAGAGTTGTGATGATTTTCCATAAATGCATATTTTAAAAGTCAAGACAGAAAAAACATCTAGAGCAGCATGGTCCAGTTCCCTCACTTAATTCCTGTTTGAAAGCCTGTTGCCTGTGTTATACAGGACGTCAGACATGATGACAACAATGGTCCCTTCTGGCTTTAATTTATGAATCATTTGTACAGTGCTTATCACAGTAGGACCTTGATCTTTTGGGGGGCATTGTAGAGAAGGACTGTGGCCACCCTTGGAGCCGGGGCCGGAGGAAGGGCCTGGACGCCCCCCCCCCTGGACACACCTGGGAACTGCAGGGCCCCAGCCCGGGAAGCAGAAGGGCGGAGTCCAGACAGGAAGGGGAAGTGTAAAGGCCCAGCCGGCCAGCTCAGTAGGGAGAGAGCTGTTGAAAGGGAAGGACGTGGCTCCTCACTGGCGGTGAGCCGGAGAGAGCCAGGCCCCTACACAGAGGCCAACCCGGTCCGCTCCGGCTGGACGGCAGGAGGGCCTGCCCAGTTTACCGGGGCCTAGTGACTGGGAAGGGACCCCCGAGGTAAGGGGGGGGGGGGGACCGGCCCCGGGTGCCTCGGACCCCAGAGGCAGAGACGCACCCTGCGGAGGACCCTGAGGAGCTGCTGGAGTCCTGTGACCTCAAGGAGCTTCCCTCGGCCGAGGACCTCAGTCCACCAGAGGACCCACCGGCGGCGCTTGGGCCCTACGACCTTGAGGAACTGCCTTCAGTGGAGGAGACTGAGGACCTCCCCGACCTACCTATGGACCTGGATGGCCTGGTGGGGATTCCCCTAGCCATCTACCCCGAAGACGTGGAGGATGACCCGGCGGACCCAGGTACCCCAAACCCAGGGGAGGGAGGAAGAAGCCCAGGGGCGGTTAGCTACTGCCTAGTGAGTGGCGGAGCCACCAAGGGTCAGCGCGTTTCGGTAGGAGCCCCGCTGACCACAGTGTCAGGGGCCTCTGCCACTGAATAGGGCCCTCGGCTGGGACGCAGTGGAGTGAGTGGGCCTGCGTCCCCCTCCCTCACCCCTTTGCCCTAACCACCCAGAGTATTCAAACCCCTTTCAACACTCTACAGAGGTTTGTGTACTTTGCCTGCCCCGCCCTGCCTGAGGGCCGGGGGCAACAGACGGAGGGCCAAAAAGGGCGCCCCACCACGGCTAATTCCCCAGAAGCACCCGAAGGGGGCGCCCTCCACGCTCGCCCGTGACGCGGGATGCCTACAGGCACCTGAATACCACTATAGCACAATTATTAACAAACATTTCCTAGGGAAGCTGATCATAGTCACTGCAGCCCGCCACCCCTTCTTTATTATTGCATACCATTTTTATACACACAAAGTTAACCAATATACAGCATGCAGTATTTAAAGATGCACACTTCCGTTGACTGAAAAATACAGTAATTTCATTCTATATGTGAAGACAGTGATAAAATGTCATGTGATTATTCTTTTTCATGTGCTGATTCATGGAGCACTGGTATTCTGGAAAATGAGCTGTTTGAACCAAACTTAGATCATAGTAAAATTTGTTGTGTAGCCTTCTGCACAAGCATATGAACGACCATCATAAAGACACTCTTCTTGGCACAGAGGGGCACACAGATTCATCTATGAATGCATAATGCTTAGGCTTCTTTTTGATCTATACAAGGTTTACATGAAGCAAAACATTTTTGCACTGGCCCATGGCACCATGGATGAATTTTACCTTTATAGCTGAGTTCTCATATTGCCACGTACTGGATTTTGTATGAGGAGGGAATAAGCTACTTTTTAAGATGCATGGCAGTGCCTGAAGTATGTCAGACTTCAGAAAAGCATTCATGTTTAAGAATAAAAAAATATAACAGCATATGGTTACCTTTTAAAGCATAAAGGTATTACATGAATGTTTTATTTAATCCATTAACAGTCAAATTTATTTTCAAAGTAAAATCATTTTAAGCCATTCTAAAAACCGCTGTTTATAATGGGACAATTCTTTTAAAACAAAAATATAGTAAACCAAATTCAAAGCTGACAGGGTGATAATGCTGCTTTCTGCATCTATTATTTTTATGAATGATAGTCGAGAGCTATTAATATATGCTATAATTAATCAAATGCTTTTAACACAGCAGCAATAAACCTTAAATAGAAGCCCCTTTTTAACTCTTCTACTCTACCAAGATGAAAATTAAAGTATCAAAGCATATCACAAATTCACAATACTTTGCAATTCAGAGTTTTTAGCAGAATAAGTCACCCTCCTTATAGGAATTTAAAAGTGAATCACATGGGGGATGAGGGGGGGAGGAGGAGGAGGAAGAGAAAACAGGGACATTTTTATGCCGTATGACTACTTGGGGAGTATGAGCCTTCCATTAAAATCAGTTGGAATTTCGCTGCTGATTTCAACTAAGTCAAGATCAGACTCTACATTGACACAAAACATAATAAATATACATTTGTATGCCATATATTACCACATTATAAAGACTTGGTATATTGTCATATGCAGATGAAGAATTTTAGCAGTCAACTCCCATTAACATGCATCCACAAGTAGAACGTCATAATCTCAAATGCATGCATGTTTGATGTATTTTGGGCACAGAAGTCATTTCACTTCTCTTTTTGAGGGGGCCATTTACAATACCTGCAGTTGCCGACTCTCCCCATACCTTTTGTTCCAGTTAGCCATTTACAGTATCAGTGTTCCATACCTCTGCTTTGGATGGAAAATTATGAAGTGGTGATGGGAAAGAAGATGTTCTGCCGTGCCTCTGGCGGCTTAGTGAACTCCACAGGAAGTTCTACTGACAGCTTTACAGTTGCCAGTCACATTGTTAAACCACTGGTACCCTGTCTAATGGCTCCCATCAATCAATGCAAACATGTTTTCTCCCTTAGTTCTGGAGACTTGGTACGCCTTCAAGCGCAAGTCATTCGTTAAATGTTTGTACAAGTGTTCAACAGGTTAGTAACTACATGACCATATTTATTTGGTTTGAATGTCTATTCCCTATTAGCTGTACAGTCCATAACTGTAAACAATAGGTTTTAGGTGAATAAAGCAGAGATAGGTCATATCTCTGTTGAATAAAACCTCGCATCATAACTTGTGATTTTTTTTTTTTTTTTTAAAAGCACACAGATTAAAACTAATGACTCATAACATAGCACACTTCTTTCAAGCAAAACTACTGCTTTTCTTCTTCTGGCATTCATTTATTTAACAGAGCGTTCTGGAGAACCTAAATGAACTATAAACAGAAGCTAAATTTCTTTATTTCAAAAGGTATTTTGTTGGCCAGAAAATCATAAGCAAGAGTTCTAACAATCAAATAAGGCAAGATAAAATGATGGGAAGGGGTTTCTACCACATTATAGCTTAACGCATCCCCTCATGTCCTCTGCACCGAGGGTTTGGAGAGATGATTAAGAGGAAGCTCAAGGCCTACAAGGAATGGAAGATGTGGATGAGGGAAAGAAAAGGAGGGCTACCTCTTGGAGGTCAGAATATGTAGAGATCAAGTGAGGAAGGCCAAAAGCCAAGTAGAGCTAGACCTCGCAAAGGGAATTAAAACCAATAGTAAAAGATTCTTTAGCTATATAAATAGGAAGAAAAAGGAGGAAGAAGTGGGACCACAAAACTTGGAGGATGGGGTGGAGATAAAGGATAATCTAGGCATGGCTGAATATCTAAATAAGTACTTTGCCTCTGTCTTTAATGAGGGTGATGGTGAGCTTGGGGATAGAGGTAGAGTAGCTAATAGGAATGAGGACATGAAGTTGGAAATTACCATATCTGAGGTAGAAGCCAAGCTTGAGCTGCTTAATGGAACTAAATCAGGGGATCCAGATAATCTCCATCCAAGAATATTAAAGGAACTGGCACATGAAATTGCCAGCCCATTAGCAAAGATTTTTAATTCATCTGTGAACATAGGTGTTGTACTGTATGACTGGAGAATTGCTAATGTAGTTCCTATTTTCAAGAAAGGGAGTAAAAGTGATCCAGGTAACTATAGGCCTGTTTGACCTCAGTAGTAAGCAAGGTCTTGGAGAAAATTTTGAAAAAGAGGAAGTACTTAAGGATATTGAGGTTAATGGTAACTGGGATAAAATACAACATGGCTTTACAAAAGGTAGATTGTTATAGACCAACTTGATCTCCTTTTTTGAGAGGATAACAGATTTTTTGGATAAAGGGAATGGGGTGGACCTAATTTACTTAGTTTTCAGCAAGGTATTTGATATGGTTCCACATAGGGAATTATTAGTTAAATTACAAAAGACAGGGATTAAAATGAAAATAGAAAGGTGGATAAGGAACTAGTTAAAGGGGAGGCTACAGCAGGTCATACTGAAAGGTGAACTGTCTAGCTGGAAGGAGGTTACTAGCGGTGTTCCTCAAGGACCAATCTTATTCAACCTTTTTATTACTGACCTTGCCACAAAAAGGGGGAATGTGCTAACTAAGTTTGCAGATGACACCAAGTTGAAGGGTATTGCCAATACAGAAGAGGATCGGGATATCATACAGAAAGATCTTGATGACCTTGTAAACTGTAGTATTAGGAATAGGATGAAATTTAATAATGGGAAGTGCAAGGTCAAATTTAGGGACAAATAAGAATTTTTCTTATAAGTTGGGGATGCATCAGTTGGAAGGGATGGAGGAGGAGAAGGACCTGGGCGTACTGGTTGATCACAGGATGACTGAATTGCCAATGCAATGCAGCTGCAAAAAAAGCCAATGTGGTCCTGGGGTAGATCAGAAGGGGTATTTCCAGTTGAGATAGGGAGGTGTTAGTACTGTTATAAAAGATGCTGGTGAGAGCTCATCTGGAATATTGCATGCAGTTCTGGTCCCCCATGTTTAAGAAAGAGGAAGTCAAACTGGAACAGGTGCAAAGAAGGGCTACAAGGATGATCTGTGGAATGGAAAACTTGCCCTATGAGAG
This sequence comes from Pelusios castaneus, assembly GCA_007922175.1. Lineage (NCBI taxonomy): Eukaryota > Metazoa > Chordata > Testudines > Pelomedusidae > Pelusios > Pelusios castaneus. Next base: position 766,314 of record ML685780.1, read on the forward strand.
GCAACGAAGAGCTTGGCCTGTTTAGCCTAACCAAAAGAAGGTTAAGGGGAGATATGATTACTCTCTATAAATATAGGGGGATAAATACCAGGGAGGGAGAGGAATTATTTGAATACAGCACCAATGTGGACACAAAAACAAATGGCTACAAACTGTCCATTGGGAAATTTAGGCTTGAAATTAGATGCAGGTTTCTAACCATCAGAGGAGTAAAGTTCTGAAATAGCCTACTGGGGGAGCCGTGGGGGCAAAACGCAGTTGCCTTCAGAACTGAATTTGATAAATTGACGGTGGCTGGGGGGGGGAGGGGAGATGATATGATGGGATAGCTTAGTTTGTCAATTGTCCATTTTTTACTCCTGGTGATAGATATTCCAGTGATCTGGGAAGGGGCATTAGATGGGGTGGGTTCTGGAGTTATCACAGAGAATTTTTTCTTGACTGGCTGGTGAGACTTGCTCAGGGTATAACTGATCACCATATTTGGGGTTGGGATGGAATTTTCCCCCAGGGCAGATTGGCTTGGGCGCTGGGTTTTTTTTGCCTTCCACTGTAGCATTGGACATGGCTCACTTGCTGGGTGGTTCTCTGTATTTTAAAGTCTTTAAATCTTGATTTGAGGACTTTAATAACTCAGTCATAGGTTAGAGGTTCATTACAGGAGTCGGTGGGTGAGGTTTTAGTGGCCTGCATTGTGCGGGAGGTCAGACTAGATGATCATATTGGTCCCTCCTGACCTCAGAGTCTGAGTCTAAGCTGACTGCAGATTCTCTGTCCCTAGAGGGGACTGTCCCACACTAGGGAAATCCCAACAATGGACAATTGGTTGATTTACCTTTGTAGTACAGAAGAGGTAGGCAATGTGACTTTGTATGTACATGTTGTTTGAACTGTTAAAAATGGGAATCAGAGGAAAATTATGATATACTTATATTGCATTCTACCATGTTATTACTTTTAGGCATGTCTCATTGTACTTAACATTTTACCATTACTTCAGGTTGTGTGTGTGAGTATAACATTCAAGAACAGGAGGGGAACAAAAAAAAAGACCAACCCCCAAAAAACACACCCATCCCCCACCCACTTTTGTTTTTTTTTTTACACTTCTCTTTTATGACTTATTGGATTGGGCCAGTACACAGCAGTTGGGTGTACTAACATCTCTCTGAAGTTGCTAGATTGTTCTCCAGATAAATCTCAGCCATGGTTTAACACACATATCACTTCCCCATCACCAATTATGAAAGAGAAAATGGCAAGGAGCCCATGAGCATATTCAAACTATACTGAAGGCCAAGCTTAAATCATCCAGAGAATACCTGATAAAATGAATATACATATAATCTACTATGACCTGTGTCTGATTCCAATAACTCACATGAGTTAAGCTTATTTTGTGGGCAGATCTAAGAAGAGCACCACCCTCAGTTCCTCCTCAACTTTTACATTGTCATTTAGCAAATGTCCATGACTAGAGGGGAATCTGAACACCTCCCCTGCCCTCAGAACACATTTTGTTTGTTCAGATATACAGTGCCTACATACAATGGCAAGTAGCATCTATAAATACTTCGTTAGAAACATATATATATATATATATATATATATTGAAAGGTAGAGTCCAACTAAAGGCATGAGACAAACAACTGAGCATACTCAGTAAGCATCCCAACAGAAATAGAGTGCCCATATGTCCCATTTTTCATATTTAAGCCCTCTTGTAGGTGCTCCTGACTTTCTTAAACTGGTGAAGTCCCATATTTTCACCTCCTGAGTGCATCAGATTTACAATGGTGCCAATGACACCTAAGCATGGGCCCATAAGGAGATAGCTGCATCCACAGCAGGTCCTGCTGACCAGATCCCTGCTTAATAGCTGTCTGCCTAACAGCCAGGGGCATTGTTGGCACTGGGCCACCAGGGCTCATGCCCGAATGTTTTGCCTGGAGTCCCGAACTGTAGCAGCCTCCCTGCCTGTGTTAGCCAAGCTAAAAGCAGGGAGTCTCAGTGTTCTCTCTGTTCAGTTAAGTGCTCACACACACTGAGAGTGTTTAAGTCTCCTGCAGGGAAACCCTTACACCTGAGTGGGCATTTAGCAATAACTTGCAAAATAAGTAACAACCTTTTTTGCAAGTCATTTTTTTCTGGAAGTCTGTGTACTGGAGTAAACTTTAACCCTTTCCTACCTAACCTGTCTGAATTTCCACCGGGGGGGGGGGGGGGAAGGAGGCACATTGCAGGGAGACTTACCATTTTCAGGAAGGACCAATGTCTGAGCAGTAAGCATTAGCAGGGGCAATGTTCAGTGGGTCCCTCTGTGCTCCCTGGGGTGCAGCCAAAATGCCACTGTACCTAGAGTCCCTGGGCCCCAATCTTGCCTATTGTGGTGTTCCTACCACTCTCCATCTCTCTCCACTGTGCATCCCAAAGAGTGACATTAAGATATTATATTATTGTATTGTTTATGTTGTTTTTAGTGATGGCAGTAAAAAAAAGTTCACCATGCCAGTTTAAAAAACCAAACATACACCCCACCAACTTCAGCTCTTCATATCAGTAAAACCTAAAATGCAAGTTTGGCAACCCTGGGTCACTGTTTCCAAATGTGGAACTGTTGGGCTGACCAAGGAATGGTGATACTTTGGGGGAGGAATGGACAGATGGGAGGGGCAGCAATGTCAGGGTGGCCTTCCCAGAGGGATGGGGTAGCTGAAGGAAGGGAGCAGAGTAAAAGGCAAATGGGGGAGGAATGGAGGGATTTAATTTGGGGGTCTCCGGAGGAAGATGGGGAAGGACATTCACAGAGGAACCTGATAGGAGGGAAGTGTTGATTATTAGAAAATAGAGCTGTGAAAAGAAACTTGGGGATTGGGGTACCTGCAGGGCTAAAATATATGCCTCACTATCTCATAGGTGTCAGTGTGGGAGAGTAAGTGAGGAGTGGGGGACTGTTGGAAATGGCAGTGAGGGGGAGATGGATCTGATTCAAATGGGCTCTGTTATGGGAGAATGTTTCTAGGGTATCTGTGGGGGTTGATGAGGTGGTCCACACCAGCAGGAGTGTACATAGGAAGTCTGGATGACTGGGATTTATCAGGGGAAGATGTATGGGATGTAGGCTGGGGGTGAGTATATATCACAGGGTCTCTGCATTGTGTATCTAAGTAACTTGGAAATAAAATAGGGCAGGAGTGTCTGGAGGTTGCTGTGGCATGCATTCCTGGGATAATTTAGTGAGGGGTGCCAGATGCCCTGTCTAGGGTGTGTTGAGGGTGTGTGCTAGAATCAGAAACCTGGCATGGGCTTTGTGTGCCATATGGCAGCCCCCTCCACCTTGCCTTCACAGGGTGAAGAAGCTGGGAGGGGGAGCCTTGGGCTTGTGCAAAAGCCGGGTGTGGTGGTGAGGGTCTGAAGCCTGGCAAGGTGGAGGAAATAGTGACAGGTGGTTTGGAAGCTGGGTGAGAGTGGCCCATACCCCAAATTTTTCCTATGCATCAATGCTTCTGCTACCAGCAGTGATTTGGGGGTGGGGAGGAGATGGGTCCAGTGGTTGATGGCATGAGTATGCAAGGCTTGTGTCAAGACAAAGCCACAGCACATGGGCTGGGCCACTCCACATGCCAGTCTGTCATACCAGTTCCTGCCCCCCTGCCATGTGCCAGCTCTGGGGCCAATCCCAGCTCAGTCAACAGGGCACCATCCTAAAGCCTTCTCTGGCTGGCACTGGCTGTGCTCTGCTGCTCCGGGTACTGAGAAGATGAGCCCAACCCCAGCCACCAGCCAAATCTATGCAATCCACCTCCCCCCACCACCCCCGCAACAATGTGGGCTGTCACAGGGGACTCAACATTCTCTTGGGCACCAGCAGAGGCTGGCAGGTGGTCTATTTTGGTGCCCGCTTCCGGGTCAAGTATTTCTTTCTAGTGGGGGCTGAGTCAGCTTGCTATTAATTTGAAACTTTGTACTGCATAGTTCTGATTGATTGCCACTCAGCTCACTTGAATAGGAATAATTTTACCAGGTGTCCCATGTTGACAAGAGAAATATGATCACCCTAATCAAAAAGAATGCACTCAAGACCTTACCAAGGCTTCCCTACAGCTAGTTAGCCTAGAATATTGAGAGATTTAAGAGGTTTGAGCATTCTGAGATTAAAGCTTATGCAGCATTTTGACTCTCATTAAGTACTATTGTATGAGAAAGTACACATTTCATCTTGTAAGAGAGAAAAATGGTTAAAAGCCACATACAGCTCTTCATTTTATAAGACTGTATTAAATCCTGGAAAGCCGAGCTGAACTCATGTCACAAGGTATTCTGAAAGCAAGGGTTTTTGTTTTTTTAGATTCTGTACAAACCAAGAGAAGGTAAGGTTCAGTATGGTTTTAAAAGTCAAGCCTTTGTATTAAAATATTAATTTACATTTAACTAGAAAGATTCAATATTAAGAATGTACTCTATCCAAGAACTCACAAATCTCCCTAAAAAGCACTGAAGGGAAATAGTCACCCAAGGGGTAAAAACAGAGCTAAGAAGTGCCCTTAATGGGAGTTCAGGTAGCCTTGACCATGCTTATTTTAAAAATATCCAGAGATGGGTATGGAAAATGAATGAGCAAACTTCAGTCTGTTCTGCCAGTAAGGGAGAGAAGCTGGTGCATAGGTACACTTTTGTAACTGCACTGGTAATGCGTCTGGCCATTCAGACTCTTCAAACAGAAAGAAACTGAAGTAATTGCTTCACTCAAACAAAACATAGGAATAAGTGTTCTTTCCTGGTCTCCATTCTTTTCAAAAAGAGAAAGATGAGCATTATTCATCCTTCCGGTGTTCCCTTTGACACTGACCATGCAGTATTAGTATCTACAGCCCTCCAGTAAATGTCGAGTGAGAGATTAATAGTCACCTATAACTTGACTAGAATTGTATGCCTTCAAACTACATTGGAAAAAAATGATACTATAGTTACATTAAAACATTTATTTTCATGCTGTTTAACACATTTAAGTAAAGCATGTATTAAATGCATATTAAAAACCATCTTTGGGATTTGGTATAATGTACACCACAGGATACAAATAAATGCTTAATATTAGAAGAGATTAGTTACAGGTAAAAACAAAAACTCAAATTTTAAACATTCATTGACTTACCTGTCATTCAATTTAAGAGCTATCTGCTCATCTTCCTCTGAAGAGGAGATTACAGTCACAGTCTACCCAGAGTCTTTGAGCCTACTGTGCAATACATTACCTTGCTCTTGTGAAGACAAAGAGGTGGTGCATGGAATCCAGGATGTGTAATATAAGTGATCAAGAGCAACTGGGCACAACCAGAAAGAACCTTTGCAAACAACAGGTGTACTTGGAGAGAAGACAGTGATAACTTACTCTTAAAAGTATTGCCAATTTTATTTATCACGTATGGAGAAGAAAATGTACATCTGCAGAACTGGCCAATGAATAGGATTCTATGCATTTTTAAAGGAATGTTACCATATAACAAAATAGAAAGCTTAAGTAGCAATTCATCTAATTCAGGCCTCATCAAGAAGGAATTAAGAAAAATCTTTTCTTCATAGTGAACCAAATATCCTCCTCTTTATTGACATAGGCAGCTGAAAATGGATTCAGCAGCCTACGAAGTAATATTGCCAACCCCAAGTGTTCAAAAGCTGTGCAAGCTATGATAAGATTGGTTTAAAACCATGAGATTTTAAAAAGTAATAAATTGAAAGGGGTGGTTATTTGCCTTCTGGATTTCGAGCCTTTAGGAAGGTAGAGAGGCTGCATCATACTTCCAAGCTTTTCTCCACAACCAGCACTGGAAATGTTTGTTTTTAAAACAGAAGATGAAATATTGATATCATGACTCAAGTAACTGCAGTTTTAAGAGGAACACTGACAAATTAATACCATTTCACAAGTTGACAAGGATTTAAGAGTTCTTGTTAAATCCTTTTCCAAAAGATAAAGTTTAAAAAATAAAATTCAAAACAAGACATGTAAACATGTTCAGGTTATTACACACACATTCTTCAGCATACTCAGTGACACAAAATACTTTATAAAAAATGTATACACTGCACTGAAGGGCAACTTGTCACATACTGTCCCCTCTTCCTGCTGTGAAAGGCCCTCAATGCTGCAAAGCCTGTGCAACTCTGCTATGCCAGGATGAGGTCTGGGTAGTCTATACAGCGGTCCCATAGCTCTGCACATTAGAGAACATGGGGACTCACTCTGTTTCCTAGGGGATTTCAGAGTGGGCTAGTGAATTTCTAACAATATGGCAATAGAATAATAGAATAATAGAATAATAGGGTTGGAAGGGACCTCACGAGGTCATCTAGTCCAACCCCCTGCTAAAAAGCAGGACCACTCCCCCTAAATTATCCCAGCCAGAGTTTTGTCTAACCGAGCCTTAAAAATCTCCAAAGATGAAGATTCTACCACCTCCCTAGATAGCCCATTCCAATGCTTCACCACCCTCCTAGTGAGAAAGTTTTTCCTAATATCCAACCAATATTCCCTTCTTCTGAGACAAGAAGCCCCTCAGAAGATACTGTCTGTAGCAGTGCCCTTAGAAAATGATTTGCCATAAAAGAAACAATTGAGTTCTTTGGGTATTAAATGTATGTTGAGAATGTTAAGGTTGTGAAGTCAAGCACCTAAAAAAAAAAAAAAAAAAAAAAAAAATCAGGCAGTACTAAAACTAAATTTCTTTATGTGCATGTTGCACTATAATACAATTTTAGCTAGTCATACTTTACTATTTCCCAGGACCCCTCCTCCTTTTCAGGGCTTCCTTGAATCTAAGGCAGTAAAAAAGAACTGATATTATTGGAGAAATAGTGTATCATAGAATTAAAGTCTATCACAATTTCCAAAAACAAATAAGTGCTGAAACCAATTTGAAGACAAGGAAATTCTACTTTCAATTTCTGGTGCCAAAAGACTTAAGCATAAGATGTGTCTCTTACCCTCTCTCTCAATTCTTCCCCCAATTACAGCACAGACATGTACTAAATAGCACCTTAGCTATTTTTAATGTCTCAAACAAACAAGATATATTGTTTTGACTGTCATAAGCAAAAAATAAAATATTGACTCAGTACAATGCATCCAAAATAAGAAATGTATTAAAGAATGATTCATACATGTTTCCATGTTACAAGATTCATATTACTTTATCCCAACTTTTTCTAGTTATTACCCAATATCTACATTAAAAATTCTCAGAACCACAGGGCATCTCAAAATTTCAGGGATTTGACAAGAGGCTCAGATATATCTTATGATCCATGATATCTTACCATACCACTCCCTCACCCCCAAAATCCTCAGGTCTCAACAATAGCTTCTATTCCCTATTTTTGAGGGAAGAGAGCCTCAGAGTGAGGAATAAAAATATTTAAAAAATAAAATCAGATATTTTACCACCTTTCATGGACCATTATGATCTTGACTGAATCTCAAGTTCATAGGACTGCTGAACTTTGTGTGTTTGAAAATCTGGATCTCTTGACTTTCAATCAGATATAAGCCCCTAAATCGCTCAGGCATATTTTTATAGATATTTAAATGCCTAAATAATGCAGCTAGGCACTGCTGAAATTACTACTGGTCTCCTAAGTTCCATTTAAAAGAATGGAAATTAGGCACCTAGCTTTCTTAATTGCTTTTCAAAATGCCTTGAGAACCCAGATCCCAAAAAGTGTCACTGAAATGGACAGAAGTTTGGGCTTAAACACACACCTTTCAGTATCCGGGTCTCAGTACCCATCTGAATCTTTAGGTGCCTAAATAGCTCTGGAAAGGTGGTCAGAATTACCCATTATCGCGTTCCTCAAAACCCCAGAATTCTCTTTAGCACTTTTCCCTTTCTGAATCCAGTTCAGGGAAAATGAAGTTGCTAATATACATGCTCTGGGGGAGATGGGAGCAGAATACTGTGCACTAGAAAGTGAAATGCAGCATTTAGAACACTGAATTTTGTTCATGTTTTATACATACACAGTCAATGTGTCAAAAAAGGTAGAATTTGGAGATAAACCATATAACTGGATTACCTGACCAATATCTGCTTATGAACCTTTTCCATCAGAGTTTTATAAAACCTACTAACGGAAATGTAAAGATGTTGACTCTTTTCATATTTACAAACATACTTCTGCACACACTTCAGACAAGTGTCACTTTTTTGTATACTGAACATCTCAAGGCTGAAATGCATTTTTCATGGAATTCTGCATCACATTTTTAGACCACTGCACATTCATATGGAAATTGCACATATGGGCCACTTATATTCCTTACTCAGGCATATCTAAACTCAGTAAGCCACTATATGAGCCTCAAATTTGCTATGTAGATGGAATTATAACATCTTTACAGAGGTTACATATTTTGTTTTTTTTTTGTTTGTTTGTTTTTTTAAAAAGAATAGCTTCCCAAATTTTGGAAATACTCTGAAGAACATTTTTAGAGACACCATTTGTCCTGCAACTTAAAATATCTGGACCCCTAACTTGCATTCAATGCATATTCCAAACCCTCACTACCAAAACGCTCATTGGACATTGTGTGCGCACATAGAATGCTACCAATTGTTAGCTCAGTAAGTGTTAGGATGTGTGACTGAACTGTAGACTGTGGAAAATTAGTAACTAGTATTATTGCTAAGATATTTTAGGAAGTGGATAGTAAATTAAGAGAACAATGTACTTTATACAAGATAGGTAACAATTCAACTATTCAAGTCCCTCCAGTCAAGTCCCAATCTATGCTTCACCCTCCAGCTTTCCAGGGTTTCTGCAGTCCCAGTTCTAGCCACCTCTTGCTGTGGCCACTGCAGTCCTGCCATCAGTCCTGTGGCAATTGGAAGTGTGGAGGTCCAGAGACTCTGTGTGTGTGGCAGCCTTCTACTGTGCCTCGCACACAACTCCTTTGTTGATTTCTCTATGCCACTTCTCTGCAGCCCCACTATCTTCTCCACCATCCCTTCAGTCTTTGACTCCAGTGAGTCCCAGCCACTGCTCTGTCTGACAAAGTGGGATTTTCTCCCATGAAAGATCATGTGATAAATAAATTTGTTAGTCTTTAAAAAAGTGCTACAGGATTCCTTGTTTGTTTTGCTGACCAAGACTAACACCACTACCCTTTTGGAAAACTGCTCTGTCCAAGGTGCTGAGAGTTCTTCCCCTTCAAACTCCTAGAAGACACTGTCCTTGCTCTATTCTTCAGTTCCCTTAAATCCTGGCCTCTTGGGCGCTGATTGGTTGCCATAAGTCCCCTTCCTATCTCATACAGTCTCTCCAATGCCTTCCTAGCTAGTGAAGGGCAGGAGCCCCATCATCATACCAAAATCTCCTAAAAACTTTGAAAATCTCAATCTTATAAGAGCTTTATTCTAATGTTATATAATGAAACAAAATATAATGGAATACTTGAAATACAAATGAATACATATACTGTTGCATCTTTCACTGAACAAAGTAATATACTCTTAAGTAAGTAGCAAGGAGATATACCAGAAGGGAGTAGCAGGCCAATATCTTCCCTCCTGCGAAGGCAATACTTCAATTAAGAAGTAGGTTCGTGGTGGACAGATATAATGGTTTTCTTGGAAGTTCCTTCATCAGCAAACAAGTCTGAGCTTTCCCGAGTTGCAATAAAATAAGTAGGGTTTTGGTAGGAATAATGAGTTTTGCAGAGAGGGCAGGAGCTCTTATTTTAAATAAAATGTTGCATTCAAGAATCATTCTACAATTCTGCTAAAAATAAAAGCTGTATTAAGTAGTAGTACATATCCAATGGGTATTAAGATTAAATCAAGTTTGTGTGTATTACTATTTGTTGTTATTCAATAAGTCTACTAGACAAGCAAATCAATAGCAAAATAACTGGTCCAAACTTGTCAATTTTTGATGATCTTATTTAGAAATCCAGAAAATATATGCATTTTGCAATGTTCTATAACAAGCATAAAGCTTGTGTGAAGATGGTTATACATTTTATTAATTCAGATGTAATCTTAAGAGGAAGCAAAAAATCAGAACCGATGTTTTCTGAAATACGTAGTAATTTTTAGTATACTTTGTCCCTTGACTACTGATATTTTGGCAGGATTTTTTGCTAGCACTATTAAAATGTACATATCTAAAACCCCAGTGATGCTAAACTGAAATTTCTATAACTGATATACTGTAAAACTCATATCACAATGAACCATGAAGTAGAAAGTGTGTATGAGATTTAGTGCGAAACTGAACACTCATGAGCTCTGATGAATCTATTATCTGCTTCATTTACATGTCAATCTACAGCTCTATTTTATAAAATCCTTAAAATAAACCATTCAATGCCTCTTTAGTACTAGACAAAATATAGTTAATTTAGTTTTGTTTATGCATCTTAAGAAACAAACAAGTTACCTTTACTGTTTGATGGCATTAAGTTAACTATTGTGATGAGCAAATTTAAATAAAAATTATGCAAACTTTTTTAAAGCAGATACTATTTCTGTTCAGTGCAGTTGCATCAACGCTTCTTACATCAAGATGCAACTTTTAAAAAAAATCCTACCTAAGGTAGTTTCAAGCTTATTATTTCAGTTCAAGTCCTGTTTATTATTTTAACATCAACTATGGCATCTGAGAAAAACCTCAACTACGATGGCTCTAGGTTTCTTCCATAGACTGTTCTGTGAGTCCTTTGACTGTTATCCACAATAAGACCTGCAACTCACATTCAGGAATAAATGGATTTTATTACTTCCTACCAACAGCTTTAAAGGGGGTTTCTATATACCCACAGCATAGTCCACTAGTTCCCGCCTCCCCCTTATATAACAGGCTACAGGCACTGTCTCAGATGTGATCTCATGTTTTCATATTGCAGCACAGAACATAGCACGCTCCTCAGATAACACTTCTGGGCCATCAATCAAGTTCTTTTAATAAGTATTACCTAATAGAGTTCTCTCTCCAGTTTGCCTGTTTAGACTGGCATGCACACACAACTCTAAGAGAAACTCATTTACATACTGAGTAGAATATAAAACTGTACGAACTTTACACATGCTTGGTATTTTAAAAAGAATTGGGGGGATTTATACATTTTTAAATATAAAAAATATGGTTTTTCTTACCTACCATAATTCTTCTAGTCTTGAAAATAAACTGCTAAAATACAAGAATTCATGCAAGCCCAAGTGATTTTGAGAGTCAAGGTCAGAGAAGAAGAGTATTCACAGTAACTGCCCCTGCTTAAATCCAACTCACTACAGTTTTGTATTGCCTGTATTTACTAAGTAGTTTGAAGTGTTACTCGATTTAATACTAAATCTCTTTTTTCCTCACAGACAGATGACCAAAATGAGATGGGGCAACTTCATAGATTTCCATTTAAATACAAATACTGTATGGAATGTGTGTTTAGAAGACTTTTCCCTTCATTCTCACAGGCACATGCAATAGGTTTAAATACAGATTTATGATTTTGTATAGTCCTATAGCTGTTTTGGGTAATGACAGTAAATTCTTTCTGAAAATGGAAAAAAAATCTAATGTGTCTTGTAAGAACTGTAACTGAATGACTAAGCATACAGGTCATGATGTCTTGATGAGAGAACTGAATTTAAAAAGTTTCTAAATCCTCTTTCTACTGTCACTGGGGGAAAAAAAATCTACCACTATTTTGAAGTGTAGCTGTATATCAAGAGCTGCAATTGTTGCAGGTCATAAAAGTTAATATGTAGCAATTTAAAGTCTAACCCTAATTATTTATAATACATCACTGCACATTTTCTTGAGTAAATCAATCGCTAAGTTTAATCATAAATTCCTGAGCCAAAGCAAATCACCCCTTAACATTTAAAGCATGCAACATAAAATGTACCAGAGTAATCAGGCACCTCATTTTTGTTTCTCGCGTTTTAAATCCCCACCCCACAGCCAAGAGGAAATTTAAGAGGGCCCTTAAAATGATCATTCGGCAGGGTTATTTCTTCAAAACCTGCCAGCCAGATCCGTTTCTGTATCACAACTAGCATGGTGCTGCTTCACCTCCTTTGTCGTGATTTGATTCAGCTGAGGCTACGTTTGAAGCAATCGATGCAAGCACACTACACTCCAGAATGAGGGGAAGGGAAGGGAAAAGAGAAATGCATCTTTCCTTTCAGCCATTAATTATAGATCAACCCAATATCACATTGCACCTCACACACACCAACCGCTCCAGCCGGATGTTTCACAGTCTACACTGATGCCCAAGAAGAGCCAAAACACTTATTGTCACTTCATCCTCCATATGCCCAGAAACCCGGCTGGCTGAGCTGAAATCTCACGATTTGATGTCTCTAAATATAGACTACTAGTCTTTTCAATGTAGGGGAGAAGCGGACATGGACGCATGACTAAGTATTTCAAATTCGTCCTGCAAATAGAGTAATGGCACGGACCACAGCAGCCCAGGACTACATGGAAGAGCAGAGTCTATTTCCCCCTCCCCCGGTATATTTATGACTTCACTGCTGTAATGAGTAGATCATTGCAGGATGCTGGAGAACCCAGGATTGCTGATGCCCTACATAAGCGAGCGACTAACGTAGAAGGCAAGGGTGGTAGAGGAAAAACAACACACTTTGTTCTCTCCCCGCGAAAGCGTTGCCAATGCCAGACGCAGCTACCTTTTAGAAAGGAGAGGGACCTTTGCAATGTGGGTACCGAAAGCCAACGCTAGCATCAGCATCCTCAGCAGCAGAAATCATGCAAGAGCAGGAGAGGAGAAACCTGGCACCATTACGATCGCAATTGCACTCACCGAACGGCGTCGACCCCGCCTGCTTTCTCCCAAGCATCCACAAGAAATAAAAGGCAAATCCTCAAGCCGGTGGGGTGGGGGAAAGCGTGCGCGGCGCCCCCGAGCTTCAATGCAAGGTCCTGACCTTGTCCGGCTGCAGCATCCTTCGCTTTGTGTAGCTGGGCTGGTCTCTGCCGTGGGACAAGTGCCTGGTGGCGGCGGCGGCGGGGGAAGAGGCTGGCTCCACATCCACCGCCCGTTCTAGGGAGGCAAAGTCTCTGGACCAGCCTCTGGTTTCCTCCCCCCTCCTCCTCAGCTCTGCCAGGCTCAGCAGCGGCGCTCCGGTGCAGCGGCCGCTGCTTGGTACATCCGCCGCCGGCTGGGGCTGAGACGATACAGTCGCAGCCGCCGCTGCGCCCCCTTCTCCTCCCCACTCCGGCAGGAGCGCGCGCTTGGTGCGGCTGATGAGCCCGAGCTGGGGCGGGCGGCTGCGCTCTAGTCTCTCTCTCTCTCTCTCTCTCACTGAGACGCCGCCGCCACCTGCGCCCGGCAAGGAGGGGGCGCGAGGCTCCTCCCGGGCAGCGTTCGAACCGCCAAGTCCCGGGCAGGCGCGCGCTGCGGGCGACACAGCGGCAGAGACCGGCTGGGAAAATGCACGGCTGCAGAGCTGGCGAGGAAAGCGGGGTTTTTCAGCCACGCTCGTCTCAGTGCCGGTGCATCCTGGCAGGGAAACTGGGCCGTTTCCGTCCCAGCTCCGCACACCCCCTCATGCTGTTCCCCTGAGGCAGGGCGTGCACGTTGCTTTGTTCGAAGCCGGGCTTCATGAGAAAGGAAGGAAAAAGGCCAGCACCGCAAACTCAGAGAAATCCATGTGCAATAATCGTGGGGGGGAGAGATAGAGTAAGGCTTTTGGTTGAGCACGCGTTAATAGCGCAGGTGGGTGCAATGGAGCAGGACACACCCGGCGAACAGTGCGCTCGCACGGACACCCACACACGCTCAAGTACAGCTGCTGCACAGGGATGGAGATGTGGAAAACAAATGCCCTTGAGTTACCCTCCGACAAGACAGTGGGGTGGGGAGCAGAGCCGTGCGCAGCTGAGCTGAGCTGAGCTAGGCAGGGTGTTGGTGCTGGACAGCTACCTCAGGCCGGTGGCTACCGTCTCAGCTTTAGCTGAGCTTATTAAAACTTCAGATCAACTACCTAAACAATGGAGCAATTGTTTATGTCCTGCTCCCTCGCTTTCCTTCCTCCCTACTCTGAATCCCTCTGCCTTGTCCTTAGATGGCAAATACACTTAAACAATTTCCAGGGGTCACCTTACCGACTGCCTACGAGGTTGAGGAAACACGGCAGGCATGTACATTTAATCCCCCCACCCTCGTCAGAAACGTAGGTAAAACACCATTGCAGCCATAATTTAGCCAGCAGCCCCATTGCGGTGTATTTTCTTGAGCAAAGTTTTCTCGTTAGGGAAAGAAGGACGCTAAGCTTCCTACCGAGCAGTGTCCTGAGCACAGCTGCAACAATCAACAAATCAACGCAGGCAGCTGAGCCAGCAAGGCGACGGCTGCATTTGATAGCAGGTCTTAGTTATACCAGAGCTAGAGCACCTGAAGGCTAGTAAATGAGAGCTGTGCCTGTCTGAGACAAGAAAAGCTTGTGTTTGCTAGGTGGGGGACTTGGAAGGAAGACAAGCTTTTCCTTTTTTCAATCCTTGACACCCAAGTACATATTCTAATTTTAGAACAAAGTCATTTAATCGGTCTGTCAACAAATTGCAATTAGCAGGCACTTTCTTAGCAGATGTGAATTTCAAAAATATATTTTCATATAGATTGAGCAGACTCAGTAATAATAATGATTGCCACGGAGATCAGATTTCAGAATGACTCACTGCTGCCACCTTTTGCCTGGTGATTTCCACAATTTTCCCAAACAACTCTAAATCATACTTTAGTATCAGACAAGAAGAGCTTTATATAAACTGGAAATCTTGTTTTTTCTCTCCCACAGAAGTTGGTCCACTACCTTACCCCTGGGACCAACACAGCTATGACACTGCATACATAATTCTTCACTAACATTTTAATAAAAGTTATTTTTAATATTAATTCTGTGTGGTGAAGTAGAGACAGTATTTTCAGATCATTATTCACATTAACTCCCAATGTCAAAACCACAATATGCTCTTTATATTTGTTTTATGTTTTGGTTTGTATTTTTATTTTGATTCCTTATTCCCACTTCTGATTTGTATTAGGTCCATGATATCTGACTAGCTAATTAAATAGAAAAGGGGAAATAAAACATTTTTTCTTTCAATTTTAAGAATAAAGAACAGATTTTAATGTGCACCCCTCCAGACCACCTCTCCTACTAGCTCCATTGGAACTCATGGTAAAGAAATCATTCCAATTATTTAGATGCCTTTAACCTTCTCAGGTCTAAGGCAGCTTTAGGGAGAGATTTTCTAAAGTACCTAAATGATTTAAGATTGTGCATCTAAGCACCTTTAAAAAGCCCACCCTCAATGTCTTGTCTTAATCACAATGATGACTACCTTACTTTAAGCTAGGTTGTGTATTTGCCACTAGCCCCCCAAAAGAAAGCACATAATTACAGGAGTATTATTAGCTGCACTGGCAAATTCTTAATGGGACCGATGAGTGTGTGCCTGCATAAAAAATCAAAGCTCTACCCCATTCCTTGAACCTTCCAACAAGCAGCAGCCCAGGCAGAGGTGTATGGGGTCTCTTCTTACTCTACTGCTTTAGGGCAGAATGCAAGCATCTAGAGGAAGCCAGAAACTTGTCCTCCAATTCTGGCATCCTTCTGCTGAGCAGAATTTTGCTGTGGGCCAGATTCTGCTACTCTTATGCCTTTTGTGCCATAAGTAGTTCCATTTTTTTCCATTACAGACAAAGGTGCTACTAAACGTGAGCAAGGGTGACATAATCAAGACACTCTTCTTATGATGGTAGCATAATCAAGTTATAAATCAAAATTGCCACACCCAGGGCAATGTACCTTGAAGATAGAAAGGGCTTACACCATAGTTTGGATCTTCTTTCTATAGTATGTGTTTTCCCCCTGATTGTCCTGTAGGCAAGTAGTACAAAGTATTTGTACAATTTTAGAAGCAGTACAAATAGTACAACAATATTTTATTTAACCATAAATTAATAACTAAGATGCTATGAATAAAAGATTTAAATCTCTCAGATTAACCCAAATAATACTGATTCTATTTAGGTCTATGTTCCACATGCCTTTGTGAGGGAAATTTCCTTTATTGTTTTGCTATTGCCATCAGTAGCAGCAGGGTCGGGTTGTTAATTTTCAATGCTAATAATGTCTCCCAGGATTCTACAAATTATCATAATTAAATGTTTCCAGCAAGTATAACAAACATTTCCAACAAACACAAATAAATATGACTTTTGACTTCCAGTTATTACTTTCGGTGTCTGAGCAAATCCTGTGAAACCTACCTCTATTGACTCCAATGGAAGATCAGTTGGTAGAGCAACTGTGGAATTGGGTCGCTCAAAGATCACATTAAAGCCAATATTTTCCAAGTTAGATGCCACAGATACCTAATTCTATATTTATTTTACTTTTAAATGTCTGATATCTACTCTTCCAATCTACTTAAATGGACAGTGTCAAACTGCATATTTAGCCACTGACAAATTTTAACTTTAGTTAAAGTAGTAGATTTAATTTTCATAGATTTTTCAGAGATGTATAGTTTTTCTGCATGAACTATGCAAGACACGAAGGGCTGTTTTTATTTTAATATATTTAAGACAAAGGGAATAAACAGTAAATTATTTCTTTTTCTCCAGTTCCTCTTTTTCAAAAAAACTTCTTTAGAAGGTCCTTTAACATTACTTCTAGAGGTAAACGTTTTACTATTTTTTGAATGGCAAAATAATGATTTAAGTACATCTTATCTTAGAACTGTGCCACCTGCCTCATTCATAGGAAGTGCATGGAAATCAGATAAAGTAGGTGACAACTACTGTCCTCACTCAATAGCACCAATTTGTCAGCCAAACATGCTGAATTTATAAAAGGATTGCAGTGTGGCAACAGATGGAAAAATGCACCTGCTTCAGCTCTGTACTTTCTCTTTTCTTCTATTGTTTTAAAATGGCTACCAACACTGGAAAAGGAAGTTTAAGATTTTTTTAACTATTCTTCTGCTAAGGAAGCATTATGCCTAATATTCTTGAGAGGTCTGTGAAACTTATTTTTATATTACTCAGGCATTATGTCATTTTGGAGCATATTCCGTAAATCAATGGACCTCACTTAGTTTCCCCCAAATATGGAAGTTTATAATATTCGAATGGAAAACTGATCTTTCCAGAGACTTTTCTATGGATCCTAAGAAAGTGGTGCTGAAGGCCCAGCTCCACAAATGAACTTAGGCATTGTAGTGCTGAGCATTGCAAAGCTCAACTTTTAGATGCCTAAGAAAATCACAGGAACAATACTGTGATTTATGAAGCCTGGGTTCTGTGCATTGATGCCTCATAAAATGAACAAGGGGAGAGAAGTGCCTAGAATGCAATCTACAAAAGCCATTATACTGGAGGGGGAAGAGCCTTAAATAGTCAATGAAAGATGTTGATTAGCGGGGTGTGACCCCATCCCTCTCACAGAGTTAAGTATTTAATAAGTTTGGGTTGCGGGAGAGCATCTATCCCTGCTTCTGATCCATAACCAGGAACCCTTCTCGTGGAATCAGGTGGCTTAGTCACTTAAAACATTTCTTACAGGAATGAGTTAGATGCCTGCCTTGTTCCACACCTAATAGCTGCAGGAAGAGGAGAAGCTCACCCTCTAACTTTGGCTATGTCTACATTAACAAAGTTAAGTCGACTTTGTTAAGTCGACTTAACAAGGTTGACTTTAAGTAGACTTAAAGTTGACCTTGTTAAGTCGGCTTAACAAATTGACTACACTTTAAGTTGCCTTTGTTAAGTTAACAGCAGAGAAAGCCATTATATTGGCTTTAAATTGACTTAAAGTCGACTTAGCATTAATCCCCATCTACACTGGCTTTAAGTTGACTTAAGGAGTCGACTTAAGTCTTAAGTCGACCTCAAAGGAGGTGTTTAAGGAAATGCTTAAGTTGACTTAAGAAAAGCCCAGTGCGGACGTAACTTTGTTTAGGTCGCCTTAAGCGTCCTTAAGTTGACCTAACTTGCAGTAGACGCACCCTTTTAGCCCAGTAGTTAGAGCACTCACATGTGATGGGGAAGGTAGTATGATTCGGTGTTGATAAATGCAAAGTAATGGACATTGAAACTCATAATCCCAACTATACATGCAATATGATAGGATCTAATTAGTTTTTACCACTCAAGAAAGAGATCTTGGAACCATTGTGGAGAGTTTTCTGAAAACATCCACTCAATGTGCAACAGCAGTCAAAAAAGTTAACAGAATGTTGGAAATCATTAGGAAAGGAATAGATAATAAGACAGAAATGATCATATTCCTTCTGTATATATCCATGGTATGCTTACATCTTGAATACTGCATGCAGATCTGGTTGCCCTATCTCAAAAAGGGTACACTGGAATTGGGAAAGGTACAGAAAAGGGCAACAAAATGAATAAGGGTATGGAACAGCTTACATCTGAGGAGGAATTAATGAAATGCGACTTTTCAGCTTGGAAAAGAGACAACTAAGGGAACATATGATAGAGGTCTATAAAATTATGACTGGTGTGGAGAAAGTAAATCAGGAAATGTTATTTAGTCCTTCCCATAACAAGAGAAATAATGGATAATCAAAGGAAATTAATAAGCAGCAGGTTTAAAACAAACAAAAGGAAGTATTTCTTCACACAATACACAGTCAACTTATGGAACTTTTTGCTAGACAATGTGATGAAGACTAAAACTATAATGGAGTCTGAGAAAGATATATTCATGGATGATAAGTCCATCAGTGGCTATTAATCAGGATAGGCTGGGATTGCTCTTTGCCAGAAACTGGGAATGGGTGCCAGGGGATGGATCACTTCATGATTACCTGTTTTGTTCATTCCCGCTGAAGCACCTGGCATTGGCCACTGTCAAAAGACCTGTGGCACATTACACACTGATGTACACCTTTACGGAGGGATTGTGCATCATTCATCTGCATCCTTATAGTGTACTTGTGTATTTTAAAAGCAGAGTGTGTCATGTAAAATGTTTTTGGAATGCTCATGGCATACTGAACCTTATTGTTATAGTGATATGTTTGTTGCAATGTCATATGTATGGTTATGGGGCTCTGCTGTGGAACATTCCCAAGCATGTGTCTCATGGCTTGAGACAGATCTTCTTGCAGAACAGAGACAGTACACGCCTCACTAAGGCATGCATAAAAAAATCCAGCTCTGACAGGAACAATGGACTAGCCTAAGCACCAATAAAGGAATACTCATTGATTCAAGTGGAGGAAGGCATACAAGACATTTGGGGGAGGCCCCAGAGGGGAGTGAAGAGTTGAAAAGGGGAGACATTTGACAATTTCTCTCTCTTGCTTCATCTATGAACAAAATCAAGCAACTGAAGCATTCACTACAGGGGAGGGCCTGATTGGAGGTGGCCCAGTCAGCCTGTGGTCAGAAAATTATCTAAGACTGTAGGGTTGCTGAAAGTGTTAAGCTTAATTTAGAATGTGATTTGCCTTTTGTTAATTTTGATCAAAAATCACTTCAAATCTTTCTGTCCTTAATATATTTGTTTGCTTGTTTTATCTGAAGTGGTGCATATGATTTGGGTGTGGTTGATAAATTGATGAACTAATCATGAGTCTGTGGTGTGCAGCACTGAACATTGTAAGAAAACAGTTCCAAGGGTTGCATTTGGGACTGGAGATATAGGCTAGGTGTCATACTATTGTATAATCCTAGAAGTGACCAGCTAGAAGCACTCACTCACTGAGTCGGAGGGAGGAGGGAACCTGCTTGCTGGTGGCTGTGCTTGAGCTGCCCAGAACTAGGGGTTCATACAGCCAAGTAGATTGAGAAGTGCTCCAGGAGTGGGGATTTGAGGTGGCACGGTGATATAGCAGTCAAGATTGCAGAAGGAAACATCACAACAGGTTACTGGGCTAAGTGGACCATCGGTCTGATGAAGTATGGCTGTTCTTATGTTTTTAATGGAAGAAAGTATTTGAACAGAGGTCTCAGAAACCTCTCAGTAGGGGTTTTGTGTGTGGCCTCTGATCAGA